>CM060250.1:56104875-56399875 GCA_030684275.1 Acipenser oxyrinchus oxyrinchus
CGGTCCTCAATGTTGCCCGTTTCTTTGTGCTTCTTCAAAAGAGCTTGGACAGCACATCTGGAAACCCCTGTCTGCCTTGAAATTTCTGCCTGGGAGAGACCTTGCTGATGCAGTATAACTACCTTGTGTCTTGTTGCTGTGCTCAGTCTTGCCATGGTGTATGACTTTGACAGTAAACTGTCTTCAGCAACCTCACCTTGTTAGCTGAGTTTGGCTGTTCCTCACCCAGTTTTATTCCTCCTACACAGCTGTTTCTGTTTCAGTTAAGGATTGTGTTTCAACCTACATATTGAATTGATGATCATTAGCACCTGTTTGGTATAATTGTTTAATCATACACCTGACTATATGCCTACAAAATCCCTGACTTTGTGCAAGTGTACCTAGAAGAATTGATGCTGTTTTGAAGGCAAAGGGTTGTCACACCAAATATGGATTTGATTTAGATTTTTCTTCTGTTCACTCACTTTGCATTTAGTTAATTGATAAATATAATCTATTAACATGTCTATTTTTGAAAGCATTCTTACTTTACAGCATTTTTTCACACCTGCCTAAAACTTTTGCACAGTACTGTACAATACAATCGTTCGAGTAAACATCGATGATTGTACCATACATTTTCGGCGCATTCCTCTTCCTGCGACTTTATTATTTTAATATCGTTATAGTTAAGTAAAAGCTTGTGCACAACAATTGAATGCGAGAGGTAATTACACCTTGGTAGCTTCGAAGAAAAAAAAAACACAAGATTCGCAACAAGCCTAAAGCAAGTTTAACATACTACAGGAGTCTTAGGATGTGTGGTCCAGTGGTTAAAGAAAAGGGCTTGTAACAAGGAGGTCCCCGGTTCAAATCCCACCTCAGCCACTGACTCATTGTGTGACCCTGAGCAAGTCACTTAACCTCCTTGTGCTCTGTCTTTCGGGTTAGACGTAATTGTAAGTGACTCTGCAGCTGATGCATAGTTCACACACCAGTCTTTGTAAGTCGCCTTGGATAAAGGTGTCTGCTAAATAAACAAATAATAATAATAATAATAAAATATTTATTCCAAACAGATTACAATACTTTGGAACGTACCAGTCTTTTTTATTCAGTGACAGCTGCAGCATCATGCATTGCATCTTGTTAATATTTTACCACTTAACCTTCACTATCACAATATGGAAATTCCTGCCTACAATATCATAACAATAATAATAATTTGATTTACTTACCACAACATGCATACCCGCTAGCTGATACTTACTCCAAAATTGCTTTTAACATCACTGATCATTTATTTTTAACATTATTGAATATTACAAAATATTCATAACAAAATATATATAACAGTTCATTTTGAAACTCCAAAGAAGCGCAAACTATATATACAGTCAGTTTTCTTCAATGTGTCATCCTGTTCTGGACCCAAGTTGGCTTGCTTTTTTTTTGTTTGTTTATACAGTGAATACACAGAGGGACATACTTACAAAGCATTTTTAAATCTGATTCGCTGGTAGGATGGGACCAGCAAATCAGATGCTAGTTAACCCGAGTAGGAGAAGAAGAGCACGCCCCCTGCTTGTCTGTGGCAGTAATACTGTAAATAGCAAGGCAGGGCATTCGGTGCAGTTTCATTGATAAACTTAAATATTACTAACTATGCTGCTCAAAATGTAATTATTGAATCAATGATCCAGTATTTATATGAATGTATGCTTTGATACCATCCTAAACCTTTAAAGCATGCCTAGACTGAAATGACTACCAGGTGCTAAGAAAACATTTCCTGTCTACCTGGGAAGAAGAAAAAAACATGTTAAGGCTGTAAATGATCATTTTCATGTCCTTACCATCAATAGAGATAAGTCAAGGACATTCAGAATAGTCTTTCTATCTTTCCATCTCTGGATAAAACTTTTATTTGATCCAATTAGATCATCTTCCGTATTCACAAAATACAAATGACAAAAAAAAAATTGCTGGGAAAAGTATGCAAAAACTAAAAGCATAAAATCATGAAAATGTAGATCACCGTGATTATATCCACCTTATGTACAGATACGTGTAAAAAATGCATAAATGTGACATTCGTACATGTACTGCATGTAGACAAATGGACAGCCACCACCTCCTTCTCTCTCAGATTATGTACTCTTGTGCTAAAGAACTTACAAACCAAGTTTCATCAAAACTGGATAAAAGTTTCAGGCACCTTGATATCCCTGTCTCCAGGTCTCCAATTGGACAAACAACAAGGAAGTGTTCCTCTGCCTATAAAAAAAATCCAATGCACTACAAAGACTTTTGCACAGTGATCATAATTGTAATTTATAATATTGCTACTCCATGCAGCCAAATAAACTTTTCAGATTTAGTTTCCTCAGTAAGGCCCTTTAAACCCTTTCCAATACTGTATTGCGCCAAAGGCTTCCTGCACATCCGTTCTGTGCCTCATGGTGTACATTATTTAGTAAAGCAAGGTACGGTACCACATTATCTTTTTACTGTGCTTCAGGGTGTGCCCCTTGCATGAGGAGCAATGAATAGCATATGTCACAATGGCCAGCTGTCGCTTGTTGAAACCTCTACTGGAAGGAACCCCTGCTGAGGCACTATAAAAGGCAAAGCTTACCTTTTTGACCAGTTTAAACATCATACATATTTATATACTCACTGTGTTAAATCTACAGTTCAGCATGGTGATAAGTACCTTAGCACTGTATTTAAGCTAAATACAACTCAATTATTGGTTTGAATTGTACAGTACACATTCAAGCACTTTGAGTATGGTTCAAGGCCACTCTTAACAGACTAATTGTAAAAGCACTGCATTGCAGAAAAAAAACAATCAATCACCACAAAATATTTTAAATGGCTTTTTAAAGAAAATCAACAAATGTTGTAAAGAAATACATTTTGGGATGCCGGAATATTTATTTATGATTTTTTTTTTTTTTTATATCACATTGAGTTTTACACTCCCATAGCTGTACAGTGGAACCATCACAGAAATACGTTCTACTTCAGTTTGTTAAAAAACACCAAATAGAGGTTGAATATGTATGAACAGTTTGTACATTTAAGTTGTTTTCTGTTTTCACAAGAATAGAGAAAAGTAATGCATTTAAAAATAAACACAAAAACTTATATTAACACAAGGGATTATATTACTTGCACTAGAAATGTAATGAAAGGCAGATTACATTGTGCTAGTTATCCCCGATTGCCTGCCTCTCTCGCTATTTTCTTGTAATGAATACCATCTGGTTTCAGGAGCATTTACCAATTGGACTTCTTACCCAGCTTGCCTCCTCGAATCCAATATAACCTGGTCTTACTGAATCTTGCTAAGTGGAAAGTCTTAGAAATATATATTTGAAGAAAAATGCTAACTCATATGGGGGGGTAATGGGGCTGTCACTGCAGAGGTCCACATCTCCCGTTTACTACCACATCCAAACCACACCCACCGCATTGCAGAACTAACAGCACAGCGAGACAATCACTGCAAGTCGAAACTGATCAAAACGACAGGAATCTCACACCGGGGGACCTGATGCAACCCTATGGGTGCACACGTCGCAACCCCCTTACCTTACAGAAAATTACACAAACACTGGAGCTCTTTGCGCCGTGTTCCAAATCTCAATAATATTATTAAGAACTTAACTTTTTCTGATTATTCTAATATTTCAAATGAAAAGTAGTCTGCACACGGGTGTCCAAAGTGAATCTGTTGCAAAACAAATAAACACCTTTGCTAAAATGCAGTTCCCATACGAATCTCAGCTGTACACAACATGAATTACGCATGTAATGCAACACAAGTTAAGAAATATATTCCCAATTCCGAATAGCATTCGTTTACAGTATATTGAAATGAAAACAATTTTCGAAAAATGCACACTACCCCTACAAAAACAAAAGTATAGCCGAGTAATACTAGAACCACAAATGTATTTTAAGGACACGCATACTGTCACTGGGGGCAATGCAAAGACAGGAAACGTTGGAGCCCCCCCTCTCTTGCTCATTTAAAAAAAAAAGGAGGGGCTCGATTTTTTTACCGTTATAATTTTACACGAAAGGCATCAGAGTCTGTATTTTATTTTCGATGTAGTTTATTCTATTTACCAGATATCCAGTCCAGTGTCCCCCTCGTCTGGCACTTACGCTGCTGTTCCAGTGGCTCGCTGCTGACTACGGCAAGTCTGCTCGCTCTCTCTCCAGCACAATCCAAGCTGAAGAGAGGAGATATGACACAGCGCGGCATTCTGGGATACAACAGGGCAGCCAGTGAACCACTCACAGTCAACCTACGGTTCACCCAGTTGCAAATGAATAGCGCATTAGTTACTCTCGTGAGTTGTGTATGTAGCGTGTAGTCGAATTCATGCATCTGTTGTATCTGTTTGTGGGTTTTTTTTTTGTTTTTTTACAAAGCATAATATATACCTCAAGCGACAAAGCAATGAGACAAAAAAATAAAATAAAATAAAATAAAAAACGAAATCTAAATATAATTATTGGTTACTGTATACAAATACACTGTTCACCGACAATTATATTGCTTGGGTAGTCACACCACCAAGGACTACAAATCCTAAAGGCACAATATGTCAATGCCAGCTTTGTTTTTGTATTATAGAGAATGCCAGTAATAATTCATTGGTATAATAGCCAGCACAACGCTGTTTCAGCATGCCTGAGATGATTAATGAAAAATATAACCTATTTCCTCATATTTGTACAGACTGCATCTGCCCTGCCCTCGTGACCCCTATGGGCCTTCGTATAATAACTGTTTATTCAATCTCCTGTTTCTTCAGACTAAATAATGTGTAGCGTTAATGCGCTAAGAGAAATGGTCTTGGATTTTCACATCATGACAGGAATGTGTAATTTAACAATTTTTGTTCTTTTCAGGTTACCGATATCTTAAAATCTCTACAAGCTATTGACTGTAGGAAGCCTGCAGGTCCTGATTGGCTAGACCCGTTTTTATTAAAAACAGCTACTGTAGTTACTGCAGAACCTATTACTTATATTTATAACCTTTCAATTGAGTCAAATGAACTGCCCAATGTCTGGAAATCAGCTTATGATACTTATCTATTAAAAGCTGGAAATCCATCTGACTTGAATAATTACACACCAATTTCCAATTTCTCAATTTTGGCAAAAATGTTGGAATCCTTGGTCAGTAATCAATTGAAATGTTATTTGGATGCAAATAACATTTTAAGCAATATGCTGTCTTGTTTGCTAAGTGTTGCAGATCTAGACTGCCTAGCAATTTTAAGTTCACGCCATCAACTACTCATGCAAAACCTGCCACAGTCAGCTACTGGGCCAAAGTGAGAAACCTGCACAAAGTATATGAACTGGAGGTAAGACTGGACTGTGAGCCATTAGAAGCATTCTACTGTGAAAGTATAAGAACTGAAAAGGGAGAGATCTTCACCACTCTTACAATTGCTCGTAACAATGCAAAGATCAAAGTCAAGGTTGACACAGGTGCAAAGTGTAATGTCATGTCAAATACGCTGTAAAAGGGACATTGAGCCTTGTGTTTCAATAGACTCAACCAAGAAAGTCAACCTCGTAGCATATGGAAGACAGACAATTAAAACAGAGGGCACAGTGGCTTTGAACTGCACGCGTGGGAAATTTCAATTTCATGTAGTCAACCAGGATGTAAAACCACTGATTGGTCCCAGCGTGATGCTGTCAGTGAGACCCATCTAGCTCAGACCAGATGTGCACACTAACTCAGCAAACACCAGAGCTCAAAGAATACAAAGCACTTAGGAGGGATTCTATACCTGTGTGTGCCGTTACCATGAGGCAAATACGTAATTCAAGAACTGGACAGTATGACAAAGCTGGGTGTCATAACCCCCATAGAAGAAGCCACAGAATGGGTTTCAACAGTGGTAGTTGCTATGAAGAAAGATGGCACAGTCAGAATCTGCATTGACCCAGCCCACTTAAACAAAGCGTTGCTGAGTCCCCACCATCCAATGAAGACAATTGAGCAAAGAATCGTCAAAACTGACTACATTCATGTCCCCAGTGGACAGGTTCAGGTTTCTAGGATGGAATCTCCACTGGAGATTACAGAAGTATTCACCCCCTACCAATAATGTCACATTTTGTTGAATTACAAATAATGTATGCACAGTTTTTCAAACAAATGTTTTTATTTAAAGCTGTAGTGGTTAAACTGAACACTATTATATGAAGAGGAGGTTAAATGTCAGCAAAACTTGCAAAGAAAATGTACAAAATGAAATTTACTGGTTGCATAAGTATTCAGCCCCTTAAGTCAATACTTGGTAGAAGCACCTTTTGCAACAATTTCTGCTATGAGTCTTTTTGGATAGGTCTCTACTAGCTTTGCACAGTAGGATGGTGACAGTTTTGCTCATTCTTCACAGGAAAATTGCTCCAGTTCTGATAAGTTTGTTGGGGATCGTTGATGGACTGCAATCTTCAAGTCTCACCATAAATTTTCGATTGGATTCAAGTCAGGACTTTGACTGGGCCACTCAAGAACATGAATTCTCTTCTTTTTCAACCACTCCAGTGTGGCTTTGGCTTTGTGCTTCAGGTCATTGTCCTGCTGAAATGTGAATTTCCTCCTCAGTTTCAGTCTTGGTTGACTCAAACAGGTTTTCCTCAAGGTTTCGCCTATACTTTGCACCATCCATTCTCCCCTCTATCCTGACAAGCTTCACAGTCCCTGCTGAAGAGAAGCATCCCCATAACATGATGCTGCCACCACCATGCTTGACAGTTGGGATGGTGTTGACTGGGTGATGGTGTTGACTGGGTGATGTGCAGTGTTGGGCTTGCGCCAGACGTAACGCTTGGAATTAAGACCGAAAAGTTCAATTTTTGTCTCGTCTGACCACAAAACGTTTTTCCACATGTCTGCAGTATCATCTACATGCTTTTTTGCAAACTCCATACATGCTTTAAGATGAGGCTTTTTGAGTAATGGCTTCTTTCTTGCCACCTGTCCATACAGGCCAGCTTTGTGTAGGGACCGGCTGATTGTTGATGTGTGAACTAGAGAGTGACATGAAGATGGGACTCCCGCGGGACCCATGGGATTCTCGCGGTACGGGAAAAAGATTGTGTTAAATTTTGTGGGACAGGATGGTACAGGAGTGATGCTCACGGGAATGGGCGGGACCGGGAAATATAAAAAAATAAACCTCTCAGGACGGGCAAGAACGGGATTTAAGCTTCCGGGAATGGGAAGGAACGGGACAACTCTGCCACCAGCAGACAGGAAGAGTGTTTTTTTGCTCTTTAAAGTCGTAAAAGAGTTTTTTCTGAAAAAACAAAAACTAAAAACAAATTACTAGTAGTATACCGGTAGTGTTTAATGCAAAACCCTATAAACCCTAATTTTATACATGAATACAAAAATATCTGTACCTCCAAATAAAAAGGATGGGATGGGATTTTTTTTGACAGGACAGGGTGGCACAGGAATTTAAAAAAAAAAAGTTACAGGGCAGGACGGGACGGGAAAAATGTGGACAGGACAGGATTGTAAATGATTACTCTTTCATGGGATGGGATGGGACAGGAACATTTTTGACAGGACACGATTGGACATCATTGGAAATGATTACTCTTTCATGGGATGGGATGGGACAGGAACATTTTTGACAGGAAAGGATGGGACAGGACTGTTTCATTCCCGTGTCACTCTCTAGTGTGAACAATGACTCCCATCTCAGACACAGAACTTTGCAGATCTCTCAAGGTCATTGTTGGTTTCAGAGTGACATTCCAAACCAGTTTCCTGCTTGCCCGGCTGCTCAATTTGGGAGGTCGACCTGATCTGGGTAGTGCTTGGGTGGTATGATGCATCTTCCACTTCTTAATAATGGACTTCACTGTGCTGAGCGGGATAATCAGCGCCTTTGACATTTTCTTGTACCCTTCTCCTGCTCTGTGCCTCTCCACCACGTTATCCCTGACTTGTTTCGAAAGCTCCTTGGTCTTCATGGTTGCTTTGTTGGATCACTATGCGAGTTGCAGCTTGAAAGTCTTTATATACCTGAGGGAAATTATCTACAAGTTAAACCACTTTGAGTACACACCAGCTGAAACCATTTCACTAATTTTGTGACCTTTCAAACAAATCATTTGCACCTGAGCTGATTTAGGGCTGCAAATGCAACTGAGATTAATCTGTTTTTCTCTGTAAATCTTACTTATTTATATTTTATATGCATTTTTTAACTTTATCAATGTGGAGTAGTTTGTGAAGATTCTACATGTAAAGTCTAATTTGAAAGCGTCGTGGAGTAAGCTCAGGTGCCAACAAAATGGGAAAACTTTGCAGGGGGGTGAATGCTTCTGCAAACCACTGTAATTGAACTACTGCAATCTGGAACCTGCTGTTTTCTAATCTAAAATATAATTATGGGCAGACATTAGAAATTAAGGTACTATAAAAGGTACACACAAATTAAAATTAGAGAATGGCTGCACCCAAAGGTCAAAATTAAAATCACAATTTAAAATAATTGCAGAATTGTATCTCTTTTTTAAATTGTACTTACTAATAATGTTTACTTGATTATTACATTCACTAGAAGTGAAGCCATCAGGTTACAAATTGCAGTGGTTCAATTACTGTATCTATTATTATTATTATTTGTTTATTTAGCAGATGCCTTCATCCAAAGCAACTTCCAGAGATGATTATTTTTATACACCAAACCCACCATTACAAACTATGTAGCTGTAGTGTCGAAAGCTAATAATTCTGTCAGAGGCCATCAGATGGCATTGGATGCAAGTTTGACAAATTTGCCATTGTTCCGTCTGTTTCTCAACAAAACAAAAAAATACACAGTAAGGGCAGTTAGTACTGTATGTGTTAAAAGAAAGCAGACACAAAATAAAAGTAAAATAAAAGAATAGAAATCTGCCTTTGAAATGGGAGTTTTATCATATTTGTTTTATAGCTGATGTGACAGAAATATAATGAGTTCTGGTTGTAAATCTCCCTCTCGACCTGTGAGGGTACTAAGTAGAGAAAGGGAAAGGCTTTGGACAGGTTGGCCTGACAGTTCATTCCCTGGGTCGGGGGGTCAGTCAGCCTGGATAAAGACAAGACTCCGTTGCAGGAACGTATTGACCTGGAAGGTAAACGAGGTAGCAGCTGCAGGCAATAGAGTCAGCTGCAATCGTTTACCAAGGGGTCATGCATAATCGCATAAAAGGGGCCGGAGAATTGTAAATCTTTACCTTCGCTTTTGGTTTCGAAATAGACCCGGAAGGACCTGTGCACTGTGTATTACAAGTATCGTGAGTGTTTGTTTTGTTTGTCTATAATTGTTACTTGTGTGTTTATAGATGGCTAACACGTTCCGGAGCTGTCGCTAAGAGCCAGCATAGAACCCAGAAGAGCACTGCACTATTTGTTACTCTGTATCACCCACCACGAGCACTACAGCACACACCCATCGCTGTGTATAACCAGTGTTTATTATTTGGTCACCAGACCTGGATTATAACGAAAATAAAACATCTATTTTCCATACCGGATTACAAATCTCTGTCTGTTTATTCCGGCACTGCATCACCTCTGCACCTGTACATAATCAGCAACCACTTTGCCACACTGAACAACAAAACTAAAATATGCTACCATTGTCTTCCAGGGTTCCCTTCTAAACAAGGGATACAAATCACAATCTGGTTAACTCCTGGAAAACAAAAAACAATTACATTTTTATGTTTCTCATTGATTTTTATTTATTTTCAAAAAACAGGAGTTTATAAGTAAGAACTAAATACAAAGCTGTTTAACCAGTCATTCTTAGCAGAGGACTGGATCTGAATGCTTGGTTGACAAAACTCCACCACTTGCAATTGTTGCATATCTGGCAAATTGTAGGCATTTGTCTCTGACAACATAACAATCAGCCAACAACCACTGTTAGTAAAAAGAACAATGCAAATACATTAAATACATGCATAATACATTAAATACAAGGCTAGGGTGTGAATTCAAAACATTGTGGATGTGTGTGTCATAAAGAATCATACAAATAAGATGGAGTGAAAACCTGAAATAGCAATTTAGACAGCAGCTAATAACAGATATCAGGCTTAAAGAGCATTGAGAGCAAAAGAGAACAAGTGGGTCTTGAGAGTTGATTTGAAGCGAGCAACTGTGGGAGCTGCAAGCACCAAAGCTGGGAGAGAGTTCCAGAAAGTCTGGGCCATGAAGCTAAAAGAGCGCCTTCCAAGTGTGGTGCACTTTTGCTTGGGTATAACAAGCAAGCCAGAGTCAGAGGACCTCAGCTTGCGTGCAGGGACATAGCAGGTCAGCAGGTTGGAGAGTTACTCTGGACCTGTGTGATGAAGGGCCTTGTAGGCAAGCAGGAGAATTTTGAAAGTAATCCTGTACTTTACAGGTAGCCAGTGCAGCTGGGCAAGACAGGGGGTAATGTGATCATGTTTTTTACATCTGGTAAGGATCCTAGCAGCAGCATTTTGAACCAGCTGCAATCAGTTTATGACGCGTGACGGAAGACCACCGTAGAGAGAGTTGCAGTAGCCGAGTCGAGAGGAGATGAATGCATGACAGAGTATCTCTGCATCCGGGAGGGAAAGGTAGGGACGGACCTTTGAGATGTTTTGGAGGTAGATTTGACTACAGAGGAGATTTGGGCATCAAAGGAGAGGTTACTATCTAGAAGTACATCAAGGCTTTGTACAGTGGGGGAAGGCAGCAGCAGACAGTTTCCGAGGTTCAAGGCAGCAAAGATGTTGAAGAGAAGTGATGTGGCCCAAGAACAGACCCTTGAGGGACACCACAGGTGACCGGGTTTGCATCACCACTGCTTCCATCATAGAAGACAGACTGCATGCGTCCAGATAGGTAAGAGGACAGCCAGGAGAGACCCAAGCATACTTCTGAAGGCAGTCAAGAAGAATGCAGTGAGCTATGGTATCAAAAGCAGCAGTGAGGTCAAGGAGGACAAGGACAGAGGGAGCAGCAACATCAGCATTAAGCAGAGCAGTTTCAGTACTGTGATGCGGCCAGAAGCCAGACTGCAGAGATTCAAGCAGATTGTTATCTGTAAGTTGTTTAATCAGCTGGTTGGCTACAGCCCTTTCAAGATAGTAAAAAGCAGAACATCACATGCAGCATTTGAAATGAGGAACCGAGTACAGTAGTGCAACACTCAGCAAATATCAGATTTTTCTTGCCAAGCCTGTCAGTAAACTGTTAACCACAAGGATATTTATAAAAAAAAAATTTTTAAAGTTTTTTCACAGAACATTTCAAAACAGTTTGTCCCCAATAAAGTTGATAAAAAGTTAAGGAAATAAATAAATACATACAGTACTGTGCAAAAGTTTTAGGCAGGTGTGATAAAATGCTGTAAGAATGCTTTCAAAAATAGACATGTTAATAGTTTATATTTATCAATTAACAAAATGCAAAGTGAGTGAACAGAAGAAAAATCTACATCAAATCAATATTTGGTGTGACCACCCTTTGCCTTCAAAACAGCATCAATTCTTCTAGGTACACTTGCACACAGTTTTTGAAGGAACTCGGCAGGTAGGTTGGCCCAAACATCTTGGAGAACTAACCACAGTTCTTCTGTGGATTTAGGCAGCCTCAGCTGCTTCTCTCTCCATGTAATCCCAGACAGACTCGATGATGTTGAGATCAGGGCTCTGTGGAGGCCATACCATCACTTCCAGGACTCCTTGTTCTTCTTTACGCTGAAGATAGTTCTTAATGACTTTCACTGTATGTTTGGGGTCGTTGTCATGCTGCAGAATAAATTTGGGGCCAATCAGATGCCTCCCTGATGGTATTGCATGATGGATAAGTATCTGCCTGTACTTCTCAGCATTGAGGAGACCATTAATTCTGACCAAATCCCCAACTCCATTTACAGAAATGCAGCCACAAACTTGCAAGGAACCTCCACCATGCTTCACTGTTGCCTGCAGACACTCATTCGTGTACCGCTCCTCCAGCCCTTCGTGAACAAACTGCCTTCTGCTACAGCCAAATATTTCAAATTTTGACTCATCAGTCCAGAGCACCTGCTGCCATTTTTCTGCACCCCAGTTCCTGTGTTTTCGCGCATAGTTGAGTCGCTTGGCCTTGTTTCCACGCCGGAGGTATGGCTTTTGGGGCTGCAAGTCTTCCATGAAGGCCACTTCTGACCAGACTTCTCCGGACAGTAGATGGGTGTACCAGGGTCCCACTGTTTTCTGCCAATTCTGAGCTGATGGCACTGCTGGACATCTTCCGATTCGAAGGGAAGTAAGCATGATGTGTCTTTCATCTGCTGCAGTAAGTTTCTTGGCCGACCACCGCGCCTACGGTCCTCAACGTTGCCTGTTTCTTTGTGCTTCTTCAAAAGAGCTTGGACAGCACATCTGGAAACCCCTGCCTGCCTTGAAATTTCTGCCTGGGAGAGACCTTGCTGATGCAGTATAACTACCTTGTGTCTTGTTGCTGTGCTCAGTCTTGCCATGGTGTATGACTTTTGACAGTAAACTGTCTTCAGCAACCTCACCTTGTTAGCTGAGTCTGGCTGTTCCTCACCCAGTTTTATTCCTCCTACACAGCTGTTTCTGTTTCAGTTAATGATTGTGTTTCAACCTACATATTGAATTGATGATCATTAGCACCTGTTTGGTATAATTGTTTAATCATACACCTGACTATATGCCTACAAAATCCCTGACTTTGTGCAAGTGTACCTAGAAGAATTGATGCTGTTTTGAAGGCAAAGGGTGGTTACACCAAATATGGATTTGATTTAGATTTTTCTTCTGTTCACTCACTTTGCATTTAGTTAATTGATAAATATAATCTATTAACATGTCTATTTTTGAAAGCATTCTTACTTTACAGCAGTTTTTCACACCTGCCTAAAACTTTTGCACAGTACTGTACATACATACATACATACATAAATAAATAAATAAATAAAACAGGATATCTGATTTTCCCTAGATTATAAGACTCATGCTGTCCCACTCACCCACTCAAATGTAATAAAAAAACCCAGACAAACTGGAAAATCAATTACAATTCTGTTAACAAAATGTCAAGCACTTGCAAACTTGTATAGCCATTGTGACTCACCACTCACGAATGTCTAAGTAGCATGCTAGCTTGTATGCTATACATCAATAAGAACATTTTTACAACGTAAACAGTAAATTTCAAAATCCTTTTAATAAACATTTTATGATATTTCAAGACCAAAATATCAGCTATACAGTTTTTTCTTAAATAACTTACAAGTATCTCAACCAGTAAAATGTTTTTTGACAACTTCTGTAGTGCAGCTACAGTAAAATTATCTAGGACATCAGATGAACCAAAAAAAGCTCCAACCCACAGTATAATACTCAGATATCACTATAAAACTTTCAGACATTGATAGTTCAAGGCTGTAATTAACTCACCACACTCTAACAGCTAACCTGATCACACCAATGTCAAGTTTATAAAAATCAGTCCGGCTGTAGTACATTTTAGTGTAACTGGGGTAGAAATGTGCCTATGCTCCACTAACATTTAAAAACCTACATCTGTTTACTGAATAAACAAAGCATATGCTAGACATAGCAGTGCATACATTGCACCCCAAATCACACTCCAAATCCAGACATAGTAATGTATATAACTGTGGCAGTTGGGCTTTGGGGGTCGACATAAAATTATATCAATCTCTGCATATTGAAGAAAATATTAAATAAGAATAATTAAAGTGTATCTGATTTCAGTGTGATGTCATTTTCATCTGATCTGTTACAAGATATCTGATGGCTGTATCAGGGTCTAGTAGGACACTAAAAAGGAGTACAAGAAAAAAACTATTCTAAGAAAAGCTGCCCTTATTCATCAATATAAAAATAAGAAATCATTTTTCCCTTTCCACAAAAAATACAGAAAGATGCTCAGTTTTGGTTCTCCAAAAGTGTTTCCTGGAGAACAAAAGTTTTCAGAGATTTTAATCAAATTCAGAACCATCGCTGGCTTTCCTGAAGATAACACAAACTTCACCGATATAAAAATAACAATCTTAATGCAACGTCATAACACATGTTTAATCCTCTACCCACAATTTACTGTAATTCATTTCAATGTAATTCATTCACATGAAAAGCAAGCCTTTAAAACCGTCAATCTGCCTCATCTCTTTCAACTGGAGAGAAGTAGAACATGCATAGTCATTGGTATTTGCAATCCGGATGGCTCTGACGCAGCGCTGATGCACTTATACATGCATGCTGACAGGGTGTCTAGCGAGATGCAAGGCAATAGGAAAATCAGTGGTGTACTAACAGATTAAAAATGATGCACAGAATACTCCACCATGTACCCAACAAAGCTTCTCCTGGCTGGCTTCACTGCAGCAAAAAAAAATAGTAATTGATCTACCATGACTGTACCAAACCCACCTAGAATTCAGCACGAGCTGAAATCTGCATACACATCAAGGATTACAAGTATGTCAGTAAAATCAAAATCCTGTGCCGTGGCTAAAAAATATGAAATTGGAGCTACATACCTGTACATCGGCAGGATGTACTTGTAAGAATGTAGGTGTGATAGTGGGATAGTGTGATGAACAAGTGTCTCTGTCTGTACCCGGATTATATACCAAAATGTGATAGTCTCAGCAAATAATGAAAAATGTCCTTATCAAGTACCATGAGGTTTTTTTTATCAATTCAATGTATTTTACCCCCATTGTTTCTACTCATTTTCTTTAATGTCGACTGCAAACCACCAATTAAGAGGACTGAAGATCAATGTGTCACATCCATTCCTTCTGTCAATCAATTAGGTAACCAACCTACTGAACCCTTGAGACAGGGCACATCCTCTGAAGTTTACACCTGAACTCATCAGGCACCAGACCAGTAGGGGTCACTAAAACTCGAAACAGGAACGCAAAGGCCAATTCAGAGGGCCCTCTGAATCCCCAACCAAGATCGGCAACTCAACAATCACAGGACACCCTGCACTCCATACACTGGTGCAAGAAACTGTTCTTTTATAAGAAATGTGGAAGACATCTGTTTAGAACTAGAATACGCTCATTGGAAATCTCAAAAAGATACATTTTCAAAGGAAATGACTCAAATTCATCTGGCATCTGACACGACAAAGCTGAATCATCAGTTTCTGCTCCATGGAACAGCAATCAACGAGTGGTCAGTCATCTTGCAGAGTTTAATAAAATAATGCTGCAGTAAACTAATAAGCTCTTCCTGTCTGGTTTGTATAACACAATGAGCAACGGATATTTGAAAGCACCCTTCTTAATGTTTAGTATTAAAAGGGAGACAAGCTAGTTGTGGATATTAAGAGGATCCATTAAGCATGACGGAATTATGATTTCTTTATTTTATATAAATGAAATTCCATGTTGATGCAGGTAGACAAGGAATGGACATGAACAGGGCCATAATCTTGTTTTATTTTTACAGAGCAGGGGGAATGCATATCTACTTTGAAATCCACAGCATTATTGTTTTGTCAATATGGCTCAACATTTGAATGAAAGCTAATCCGTGGTACACAGCACAGTTGGAAGATGCCTCTTTGTATTTAAAATCTTCTTGGTATTTTTTTCACGGCATAGAGACCTCCTCCACGGATCCCATTAAAACTGTATAAGTGAGATTAAAAGATTTAACTAAAATCTAGAATTAAAGCTCAACCATATTGTTCACAGATTTAGCAGTTGTTTTGTCAGCTACCTGATCCAATAATTTACACAGAAGTAAATATAATTTTAAAATGAAAGCCAGACACATTGCTTGTATATAGTTCTGTAAGAAACTGTAGTGTACATACCCATATGGAAAAATATATACAAATCATACAAGCTTCTTCTATGTTATGTATGTAAAATATATTTAACATGTATGTTCTTAATTTAACATACAAGTATAAACATTGTCACATACAAGGAAAAATTCAACATATAAAGGCAGACACGTTGGATTTTATATGTTGACTCATATAAGTCTTACCTGGACATCATGAAGTTTGCATGGTTGTCACATACAAATACTGGCACACTGGATCCAATAAGGATTTGTATACCAAGTGTACAAATACTTATCTGAGCCACGATAAGGATGAGAATAAGAATGAATAACATAGAACTTCAAAATAGCACATACAAAACACAATGAACAAATGAAATGACTTTGTGAATTTTTAATGAGTATACAGTATATAGTACTTGCAGTGGTTCAAAGAGACTATGTATTTAGTGTTATTTCATATTAACATTTGTTTTAAAATGCATCACAAACAGCTGCAAACTGGTCACCTTTATCAAAAAGTTGTGTATATTTCTAATCTATGTGCTGACATATAAGAGAGGCAATACAGTCAAAACTTTGCTTTATAGTGAAAACAATACACAAGTAGAATTTTTGAAATGATGTTTTTTGTTGGTCCTATCCTATTGTTTAGGGGACGAGGTCCGGTGGTCAGCGTGAGAGGGGGGGCCGCTCCTCTGTTGTGACCCTCCCTGCTTTTACAGTGTTCAAGCGGACACCCTTTGGGCTCTGCAATAATAAACTTCCTGAGCATTCATTGACCGTGTCAGTCTGTCTTGTCTTTTTCTATCCATACACCCGTCTCGTCACAGTACATATATGGTTCATATGGAAACAGTAATGTCTTGTAATATTGAAGTTATAAGAAACTGACCTTATTTGCACTACAGTGCATATATGATTAACAAGCTTGCTTATATGAATCATTTATTTAAAGTATATGTTTTAATAGTTCACCAAATAAGAAATTCCCGTATTTTACCACAATCACTATATGGTTCATTTGAGTTTGCTTGCATGAAACATATAAGGACATGTATAATTTTCACATAAATGAAACTATGAGAACCTTGACAGAATAAACTGTTGTGCATATGTGATTTATATAAGTATCCCTTTATATGAGAGTGAAATCTCATATGGAACATACTGTGGTATACATATACAAATTATATATATTTTATATATAATTTATACATATACAAATTATATATATTTTTCCCATATGGGTAACTGTGCCAATGTGCCCCGCCCCTGTGTGCATTTGTGTGTTATATGTTGTATATTGTGTGTGTTAATGTTGGTGTATTGTAGTTGGTACACGGGATATAATGTGGGTAATGAGCATGAGTGTTTAAAATGTATTATTGTATTTAGGCACGGGGATTGCACTATCACTTCACGTGCATTTAAAGTGATATATGTCACGTGCATATATGTGAGCACGGGGTTGCACATAATTAGTTCACGTGCTGGGATTCAAGTGAATAATTAATTAGTAATTGAATCCTGTCACAACAGTATATATAGATGCACATTTTACTCACTCGGGGTTGTGTGTTCGTGAGTGGAGAACGGGTGTGGAGAGGAGGTAAAAACTAAAAAGAAACTAAAAATAACAATTGCTATTGCGCGCTGGAAGCACCAGCGCGGTACTTGTTTGTCTGTTCGTCCACTTTGTTTGTCTATTTACTTTGGCCAACGCGCCGTTTTGTTTGTTCAGTCTGTGTTTTCTGTTTTGTACAACCTTTTTATTTGAAATAAACAGGCGCAAGCAAGCGCCTTCATCATTTCACCGTCCTGTGTGTGTTTCCTTTCCTGGGTCTGATGTCATCACTCAGCCAGCCTTGTCACAGTAACCAGTAGGTCATCATCAACAATCCCCTCCAAAAATACTGTGGCAAGATGGCGAGTGGTGTGACGTCAGGCAGGCCAGAAAGTAAACAAAGGCAAGGCAGCAAAGGTAGGTACGGGGAACGAGACGCGATTGCGCTCAGCTTTTAATAATAAATGAAATAATAAACGAAACGCTTTACAATACACAAAACAAAAGGGCTCGGTGGCCAAAACAAACCAACAAACAAACACTGTGTGGTACAGCGGTAGCAGTTGCTCTCGTATATTCTCCAGCTCAGCACAGTACTCCAGTCTCTGGCTCAAAATGCCTCGATCAGCTAGCGGGTTCTTTTAAGCTGTGGCTGGAGCCTTAATCAATTATCAATAAAACAATTAACTTGTTGAGGCTCCAGCCACATTCTCACGAGTTTTAATTAAAAACAAACAATAAACACGGCTTTTTCGTCGTCATAAATATATAAAAATACAAATAATAATACAGGGGCAGGGTGTACCCCGTCACACTCCCCTTTGACATCTACATTAATACTGTTGTTAAAATTCAATCACAGCCAAACCCCCACAACCCAAAACAGTATAAATAAAAATAAATCCTCTTTGGTGCTTTCAGCCAGGATTCAACACAGCTAGAACAGTAAACATATAAGTTTGATGACTGAAACTTTACTGTGTTGTATTACATTACATACCGGTTTTGGGTACTGTACACAAACCCATTTTCTGGTACTGTAAATATATAAAAGGTCTCAAATCTCAAGGTAACTATATTTCTCCAGAAACATCTAGATATAAATGATAGTACATTTTCAGCATTTAACTGAAAGAAACCAAAATGGTAGGTATCTTTTTATTCAATTCCTATATGGATTATTTTATGGCAAGGTGGCTTAATTGAATTATTTAATAATTAAAAAAGACTACTTATGATTTCCACATCCTTACATACAATTAAGCATTCTTGCTATACCTTGTTCAACATGAGCATATATCTTCCAGTTCAAAGGCCAGTGTGATTGTATCTGCGATAGCAGGAGGGCACACCCATGAACAAACAAAGCAGTTACCAATGCTGCATCATCACAATGAATTCTAGCCATACAAACACAATATTACAATATGCTAGTAAAATTAAAATGGCACATTTTATTATTTCATGTCAGAATTCAACAATGATGTCATTCTATCTTCATTTTCCCTCAATGCATATTTCTGCACATTTTATTATTTCATGTCAGAATTCAACAATGATGTCATTCTATCTTCATTTTCCCTCAATGCATATTTCTGCAGACAGCTGAATTTTAGTAATGTCTTTGTGTCTGTTTACATTAATATTACTCTATCAGAAGCAGATGTTGTTGATAGTCTCCTTTCTTTACTATTTAGATATACTATTTAGTTTTCTCCCCTTTGAAACCTAGCAAATGGTGATAACATTTTTACATCGAAAGATGCTATTTTCAGCACAGTAATCAAAAAACTGTGGGACACTATCAGTTATTTGAATGGGCCCTCTTTTTCTTGTTCTTACTAAATTCAGCATCTGAAATAAATAGTTAAGTTAAATCTAACTTTTCTACAGTGCGTCTTTTAACAAACCAACCAAATTATAGCCTAAGTTGTAGCTCGTGCCTTAAGAGTTATCCAAGGCTTGAGTAAGGCTGGGTGTATAGGGAGAGCGGTCAGAGTTAAATAAAGTTACTATTTGGGAATCCTAATTAAACCTTTCATATTCTTGAGTTTCAGATATACAAAGCATTTTAGATTTTCATAATCCAATTCAGTAGATAACACATGGATGCATTTCTCAAGGGACACCAGAGCAACAAGCAGAGCATCTTTTCTGAAGATGCAATCCCTTCAAGTGAAGGAGGGAAAATATGTGACCATAACACATGAGTAGAACATTCCTGTACAACTACAACATCGCAACCAGTTAATAAAAGCACTACATGTGATGGGCTTTTGCAAGTTAATCCGACTTAAATCAGAAATAATTGCATCTTGCCCAATTACAGGATGTTTTGGCAGCGCAATATATCAACACTGAGGCACTTAGAATGCAGATTTATTTTCAGTTTATCCACTATAAATATATATTTATTTTTTATAAAGATTCCCTTTCCCAATTCTTTTGTTCACATCTAGAAACGCATTTCTGCTGGTTTAGCAACTAGGCCATGTTCATTTAGAAAGCCTGTGACCGCACACAATTTAAATAAAGCATTCTAGTACTTCATAGGAATTTTATTTATACCCAATAACCACAAGCTACTGGCTATACACTGCCTTACTGTATTTCAAAAGTGTTAAATGTGCACATTAACCACAAATAGAGACAAACATGAGCCTAAAGGTCACCTGGGATCAGTTTGAACTTCTTCTAATATTGGTGTTAAGTTAATTAACTCTTTTGTATCTGTTTAAAAAAAAAAAAAAAAAAAAAACACGACACATTTTCCTATAAGTATACAAAATTACTGCCCTTGATGAAAGCACTAGCCAAAAGGTTGACTTTATACTTGAGAGTGTATATCTAGTGATTTATAAAAAAAATGAATTAAAAATGCATTATAGAAATAGTTAACAGAAAAAAAACGAATTGTATTACAGTAATACGGAGAATATTCACGTACCATACATTCTTTAAGAATTTCATTTCATTTTACAAAGCACATGAAAAGCTGAAGGTAGTAGGTGATGATTTATTATACCTGTAGGCGTGCATTATAAGAAAATGCATTATAAAAAATACCAAAATAAAAAAGAGAGCAAGGAATGGATGTCAATGTCAAATGAACAGAAAGCAATAGTACTTAAACTGACAATGAAAGCAATTTCCACTGTGGTTTTTATTACTACAGAAGAGCTGATAGCATTTGAACCTGCCGTCTACAAGGAACACTCCCCAGAGCTTCAATAGAACGCTCTCCCAACTCTCCTTGGGGTCAGACTTGCAGCACCTTCATAGCCCACACCAAAATAGATGGCACCTTTTAATGTTAGATATTTTATCTGTGAACACAATTCAGCAGAAACAGGTGCCCTTTATCATTGCGGTTTTCAAAGCACTTACTGTCTTTTACGTTAATCTTATACAAGAAACACCGCACTGCTGCTTAACTTATATGACACGTCATAAAGCTTCAAATATACCACTGAACATCTAAATACTTTGGCATTGAACGGCAGCAGTTCTGTGCTTGTATGGTTCAATACAGCAACTTCTATGGTTCAATGCTGCAGTGCAGCCGAGCAAAGCGAAAAGATCCTTGCATTTAATCTTGGATTTGCAAAATAGGCTTAAATTACTCTACCAGACTACACCCAAGAGACTCTGATATTCCTTTAATTATTAAAGACCACATTGGTGTCAAGACTTCAAAAGAAAGGGGACATACTGTATGTGTACTGATGTGGAATATGTTTTAATGTTATCAATGCAAGTGCTTGTTTAACAGTATATATAGTACATTTAAAAGCTATGCTTTTCAATATTCAACATGTACTGCACCAACATGAATGTAATATGCTATTGCTTCACTCAGATTGTGGTCTGTTTTAAGTCAGGACAGTGAAGAATCATTCGACTGTAAGCACAATAAACTACAGTAAACACAATAAACAGCAGTAATTCTGAAGTGTTTTTTAGCAACAATAAAAACATTTAAAAAAGCAGAATATTGATTTTTGAACAGAGATGATGCACACAGAGTGAATTAATAAAGCTACAGTAAGCAGAGTTTGCCTGTGGTTAAGCAGAAAAACCAAACAGAAGACTACAATTAAATTCAGATAAAAACAAGACAATGGAATTTTGGGAGAATGCATTCTGAACTGATAAATAGATAGAAGCAGATTGAATAGATATTCAAAAACTCAATACATGCTGTTCCTTTAAAAGTCTTTTTTTTAATCTTCCCTGTCTATTCATGTATTTTTTTTAAATACAAAGGAACTCAGATAATATGTAATTATGATGTTAGTGAAGTATCCAACATGAGCTCTTTATGAAAAAAAAAAAACCCTGAAAGAAATGTATTGGGGTGAGTGCTGAACTGTATAACCTAGCAACCCTCACACCTGTTTACTGATTTATCATGTGTATATTATATAGCTACCCTTGCTATAGCTTGGTTTAGAGCAGGGGTTCCCAAACTTTTTTTTTTTACCTGCGGCCCACCAGTTCAGCTGCATTAGGCACTGCGTCCACTATTAGCACTCCTTGGGAAAATGTCAAATTAAAAACATTTTCTATGTTTAAACCTGTAACATTATAAATAAACCTAACCTAAACTGTCCTTTATTCATTTGATTAAAGATTGTGAAAGATGGAAATCACACAGAATATGCACTGAGTGAAAATATTTTTTGAAACACTTTAATTTTAGTAAATAAAATAAATTGCAAAAACTAAACAGACGTTTTTTATCAAACCTTTAAATTAGGTACCTTTGTATAGTTGAAAATTTTAGAAATGCAGTTATTTTTGTTGGTCATCAAACAATAAAGAAGTGCATGTCTCTTATTATTCCCATTCATAAATACCTGAACAGGAATCACTTTGAGTAAAACCAGTACAACATGAACAAAAACATAACTCTTAAATCCTAATTTCTGAACATTGTGTAACTAAAACGTCCGACATAAAATATTCTAGCGTTATTTTAAGACGACTGTGAACGTGCCAGTAATCAATAAAATAGCATTTTTAAATGAATATTATCAAGTACAAAAGTTAGTATGAAAACATTTCTGCAGAAGAAAAAACCCATTCCAGCACCTCAAAACTGAGCTCACAGTACAAATGCATTCAAACTCCTGTAGCTGCCTTTTTTGTTCTTTATACTTTGCAAAACATACGCTTGTAATTTTATTAATACTAAATTTTATAAGTACTAATACTTTTTACATCTGCCAGCAGAGCGATCACATGACCTTAACACTGCCCTATTGTCAGAGCTCTCGCTCTACATCCCGCCAACAGGTAGGCAATCTGTGACCTCTGATTTGTGAATTTCTGCTTTGATTGACAGTCTGCCAACAATGCCTTGCTACATTTTATTTTTCTACAGTTACAGGCGCCTGCTTTTCACTTTTAATAGAAAAAAATACATAGAATGTCATTGCTTCCGCGGCCCAAAGGTGGCGACCTCAGTTTGGACCACTGTTTGGGAACCCCTGGTTTAGAGTACTGGATATGCCCAGTCCAGTCCAGGGATAATGATTGGGAGGGGCCTTGTATTATTGATATAGGTGTTGGTAAGATGAGCACCCACGCATTAGTGGACTCAGGATGAGGGCAAACCTGGATTGAGGAGGCTCTCTTGGTGGGGAAAACCAGGACATATCCCACTACCAAAATATATGTGACGGTTGGGAGTCAGACACGCCATGTAATCGTGGCTGTCGCAAAAAGATTGCCGTATCCTGTAATTTTAGGTCAAGACTGGCCATATTTTGAAACACCCATAACAAAGACGGTAGGGCCAGTCTCCAATAAGTCCATTGGGGCAGCGGGAGAGTCTATTGGTCAAATTTTCCTGCTGCAAGCTGATTTGTTCCACTCTCAGCTCCGCCCAAGAAAACAAAAAGAGAGCGAAGAATGGGAGGGAACATCAATGAGACAAGGTTGGGGTTTGGTGGGAGAATGTCTAATAAATGATGTCTTATAAAAGCCAGGGAAAGGGGATTGGGATCCAGTGTGACCTGCAGGGGCTGGTTACTGAGATCCCCAGTGCTGACGCTACGATAGACCAAAATTCTGGGACCAAGATGTTAACTTAGCGTTGGAACAAAAAAAGGACCCTACGCTGGCCAACCTTTGGGGGCAGGTTTGGTCTATCGAGGGGAAGGAGGTTGAAGGCAACCGGCCGCTCACATATCCTCACCACATTATTTCTGGGCATTTACTATATACTGTATCCCAAGCCTCGGGCACATGAGAAAACTGCTTTCTCTACCCCAGATGGCCTGTTTCATTTCTATATCATGCTGTTTGGAACGCCACCTTTCAGAGACTGATGGACCAGGTCCTTGCCCCCCATCAGAAGCATGCCGGCGCGTATATTGATGATGTGGTGATTTTTAGCTCTACCTGGAGAGAGCATATTGATAGACTTTCGGCTGTCCTACAGTCTTTTAGGGAGGTAAGGCTGATGGCTAATCTGGGCAAGTGTGCATTTGGCAAACAAGAGACCAAATATCTTGGCTACGTCATGGATAATAGTCAGGTAAAGCCGGTCACCTCTAAAGTCCAGGCTCTGGTGGAGATGGCAATCCCGAAAACCCCAGGTGAGATCACTACTGGGGTTAGCTGGCTATTACCACCACTTTATCCCAGAGTACTCCACGATCGTTAACAGCCAAGCCCCAGCTCTAATTTCACCAGATTTCAAGAAAGAGTTCATTCTTCAGACTGATGCCTCCCATATTGGTCTGGGGGTGGTCCTATCCCAAGAAGTTGACGGAGTAGAACACCCTATTATATATATGAGCAAGAAAATGGCTCCTAGGAAAATAAACTACTCCGTCATTGAGAAAGGGTGTTTGGCCATCAAATGGGCTACACATGCTCTTCGCTATTTTTTATTGGGACGTTCCTTCTCTCTTGTCACGGACCATGCCCTTTTAAGGTGGTTACATACGATGAGGGATGCGAACACCCGAATAACTCGTGGTATCTGGCGCTGCAACCCTTCCACTGCCAAGTGAAGCATCATGCGTGTAAATAGCACCAAAATGCTGATTTTTTTTCATCGGAAGGGGGGCCATTAGGGGACATAGGATTAGCTGTAACAGTTCCTTCGGCATCACTCTGTGGGGTAAGATATGTGACAGAGAGAGAAGGAATCTCACCTGCAAATCTACCTCCCGACGGTTAAGGGTGCTGTGTAAGGTTGGTGGTTTGCTTTCCCGTAGACGGGGCGACTCAATGGCAGGTGGGAACCGGAAGTCAGCCATTTTGAGGGAAGAGCGTAGCTGCGAGTTTGCTAAACAATTCCGTTGTGATCAGCTGCGGGCAGGCAGCAATTAGATAGACTATGGCGCCGGGCTGATCACAGGGAGGGGTTTGGTAATACAAAGGGGACGCAGCTACGTGGGTACGCTTACGCCGGAGCACCGCGTTTTTGTTTTTGTGTATTGCACAGGACTAGCCCTTTGCTGCCGACGATGACAAAACATGTCATATCTCAGCCGTCCAACCAGCAAACTTGTTTTTTTTTTTTTAAGTTGGGTTCATAGCCATGACTACCGGGTGTGTCATGATACCATTTGTTTAGGGCTGGGATTATTATTATTATTATTATTATTAATTGTTTATTTAACTAGGGTGTGTGAACTATGCATCAGCTGCAGAGTCACTTACAATTACATCTCACCCGAAAGACGGAGCACAAGGAGGTGAAGTGACTTGCTCAGGGTCACGCAATGAGTCAGTGGCTGAGGTGGGATTTGAACCAGGGACCTCTTGGTTACAAACCCGTTTCTTTAACCACTGGACCACACAGCCTCCTAGGATGGGTGGGACATATAATATTTTCAAGATGAAGACGACTGTCATTGCTGGTGCCATTATGACTTAGTGCACAGCGGATTCAAAGTTCTGTATCTCCGGTTTTACAATTCCAAGAGTGCTAATCTACATATCATCTAAACGTGTGTGATGCCAAAAGTTAGGTGTTTGTGTACATCTGTGTATTAGCTATTTTTTGTTTACTTTTTCTAGGCTATTCATTATTTTTCTGTAGTCATTATTATTATTTAGCTATGCATTTATTATTATTTTTTTAACATAATATTTTTTTATTCGATGTGTAAAAGAATGAGGAACAATTATTATTATTTTATTATTGGTTTAGTTTTTTTTTTTTTGTGTATGTAGCCTAGGTAAAGAACAAAGACATTATCTAACTGTAGTCATTATTATTATTATTATTATTATTATTATTATTATTATTATTTAGCCATGTATTTTATTATTAGTTTACTCTGTGTGTGTGTATACAGTCATTATTAAAAATATTATTTATTATTTTTCATATTTCGATAATTTTTTGGGAGGTGGAAAAAAAAATTGGAAAAAAAAATTTCACAAAATAAATGACTGGAAAGATCTACTGGAAAGATCACTGGAAAGATCTACTTAATGCCTTTCTGTAGGTGTATTGGGTTGGTGTATTGGGTTTTAATTTCTGATTTAATGTTCCAAAACTACAAGAGCTTAAACACAAAGTGTTCACATTTATGACCAAATATGGTCATTCCCTGTAGGCGGCATAGGGCTAGGAGACGGGAGCTGCAGCCATGGAGCCAGCACAAACCCCAGAGCACTACCCTCACTGCACAGCACAGCAACGCACCACCAGCCCGTTTGGAGAGCACAGTTTCGAGCACCGTTGGGACTAAAGCTTGTGAACTGTTTACTTTCTGTTTGGGACTGAAAACCTGCCCTGTACCCCCGATACCATCACTGGTAAAGGGGCGGCTTTATTATTTATTGTTAAATAAACACAGACGTGTTGGAGAAAAATTACTGTTTGGACATTCACCGCCTGACAGTTATATATTATGTTCATGCTGTAATCAATTAATCACAAATGTCATAATGTAATCACATTGCTGTCATTGGTAAAAACAGTGTAAACTTTATGAGTGTAATGTCTTAGAAAGTAGGTATTCACAAAATCAGCATTCTTGATATCTCAAGACAGGTGTATTATATTCATAAATATGTACAAATTGACATTATCTCAGTTGTATTAAAATAACTAACGTCTATTCTAAACAGTGGTGGTTCTGAATATTGTCATCCTTAAACCAACCAAACCTTATTGTATGTATTTAGTTAAAGAGGAAAAACTTAAAAAATGTTTACTGTACCCTGTACCTTTTTAAGACGATTGCATTCATTCTTATTGCAATAACTAAAATATTGTTTTAAAAAAAAAATCATATCAATATATTTGTTTTAAACAATATATAGTAATTGCAAGAAGAACTGATAGTACAACTGTGATTGCAATAATAGGTCTGATGAAGGCATTTTTGTGTCGAAACATTGGTGATATGTTTTTATGAATTCAAGACATACATTTTTGGAGCACAATTGAGTGTGAAGTTCTCTCTTCTATAAAGTGGTTGTAGCTAACAAAATAATGCCCTACATTTTTCATGCTATGCAAATCCATTCACTACCTAAGTGCAGTTTTGAAAGAAGCCTGTGTTTTAGCAAACATGTATTTTCATTTTAAACTGGTACTACAAGTTAAAAACATATCCGTTTCCAAGATTATCTCAATTGTAAAATTCTAGGTGATGCAAAACTTTTGGCCAGAGCTGTAGTCTGATTTGTGTGGAGTCTGTTAGAGCAAGCTGTGATGCTTGATGCTGCCCTCTATTGAAAGCTGAAGAAAACAAGTCACAGGTCACAACTATGTTTCAACAATTAGGTAACAATTATGATATTTTATGGTAGGGTGTGACAGGGTAGCCGAGTGATGACGTCCCCAGACCAGACAGCTGACAGAGATAACACTGGCACGGACTCGGGTGAAAAGTGCTCTGTTCAAATAAAATAAATATTTGAACAAAAAACACTGCTCACAGAACAAAATAAAAAGTTGACAAAAAAATCTTAGCCTTTACTTACTGTTTTGTTTCTTGCTCTCTCTTGCAGTTCCTCCTTCCTGAACACCCAACCTGAACACACAAGCTGCTGGGTTTTTATACATGTGACCATCTCTGGATTAACAATAAATGAATCAGTCCAGAGATGGTCACATTCTGCACGAGTTTAGTGGATGGGTTTTTAACCCCGTCCATGCTGCTACACAATAACAAACAAAACACTTTGTATTTTAAATAAATACAAAATACATTCACATCATATCAAAACAACACACACCAATTTACCTGTTTAAATAAACACAAAACACTACAGTATTTACAATACATTCTTTTAAATAACAATACACCAATACATTTGAAATCATAACAATACATTCACCGTGCTTAATAAACAAGCATATTTACAAGCAGGGCTTTGCCCTGCCCCCTCTAATTATGTGCTGGGATTTTCCTCTGTCCTGCCACATAGGGTAACATCACAATTGTGTGTGCACTACCTTTTTATACAAATACATTACATAAAATTGATTTTATCAAACAAGCCTTACTACTGCTTGTGAAGCATACATGTGAATAAGAAGGAAAATAAATGCAACGCATTCCTGAAGAGCCTTTTCAAAAGAACAGGCTCAGTGAACTAAAATATCTCAAGATAAGGCTGTCAATATGCACACATCACCTCCTTAAATGGAAAAAGGGGATCTGTCAGACTTACAGGAAAGCTCTTGAGTGATAAAATAAAATGACAAGATTACAACACTGCACAGTAATCATTCTGTGATACTGGATAAAACCAACCCCTTATCTTTCCTGACTGCAGTTCTGCTACCAAGGCACTATTTCCACAGGACGAGAAGGGCAAAAAGCAAACCTGACTCAGATCCTTACCCAAGTCCCTTATGCTTTTGCTGACAAACCTTTGATCGCCCCCGCCAAAGTACCAAGAAAAACAGCTGTAACAGACTGTCAGGAATCCCTGACAGCAAAAATTCAGAGTACTTTGAACACCATGGACTGTATGACTTATCATAACAAAACTGAAGTCACCCATCATGCTGAATGAACTAATTCACTAAATTGTACTCGTCATGCACTTCCATTCTTTATGAAGATCTGAAATGTGTTATTGTGAAAGAAACACTTGTTTTAGAAAATAGTCTGTATACCTTACTTTCAGGTAGTCTGACATTTCATCTGAACAGTGAACTTTCCAGTGCTGCTTTCTCTAATCACAGACCACTATATATCAACAGATTCCCATACTCTCAAAAACATGTGCCAAGGAATGGAATGTCCCCAAGTTACCAAGTATCCTCACAGTCAACAAGCCAGAGCAACTAGATGCCAAATAATCCTAACCCTTGGCAACAGTACTATTTGTTTCCTGGTAAGAGCAAGACAATTTTATGAAAAATCAATTTCAAATCCATTTTTTGTGTTTCAAAAAAGTGAAATGTTTCACATACCTTCACTTACTGAAATTGCCTAAAATACTTGTGTAATATATGTACAAAGAAAATAGCATTTGAATAGCATGTTTCAGTTTTTTTAAGGATGTAATAACCAGAGCTATTATTTTTCATTGCAAATACAATGCTGACTGTACACCACTATATATTTAAACTGTTGTATCTTAAGGTACAGCTGATAAGCGCTTAGAAATGAATGCTAAAGCCTTGGTTTTTAGTCATTTTAAAACTCCCATAGCATTTATGGAGGTCTAATATGTATACAGAGGAAACAATGCAGATGTGCCAGATAGTCATCATGAATCAACCCAGTAATGGTACACTTTATAGTTTACTGGCAAACAGAGAACAATTGATTTATTTGGATCAATAACCCTTCATTTTTTGCTGAGGTCATATTCCAGACTAAATTGCATCATTTTAAGAAATATAATAGCACTATAATAAAATCAACAGTGGCAAACAAGCTTGTATAACTACCATGGCTAAGTGCACTACACTTGAATGCAGCAATATTCAAAGCATTTTATGTATTAAAAGTGACATAATGCAAAACGCTAATTAATATTTTATCTTTTTTGGATCTACTTTACACAGATTTCTTTCATTTAAACCATTTTACTCACCAAGATGATTCACATCCCACAATGGGTTGAAATGCATAGCAGAAAAGCCAGGTTAATTCCACCATGGAGTTTATTCATTGTGAATATAGAAAAAGAAAAGAGATAACAATAAATTAAATAATTGTGATGCAAGTTACAATTATGCCTATTTGACATAAACCGAAATTAATCAGAGCATTATTTTTCTCACTATAGTCGCTAGCTATCTTTTTTTTGTCATTGCAGAAATCCTTTTTAAATATGTACTTGAAAAATCTCTCCCAAGTAAAAGTTACAAGTATTATTTCAAAGGGACATTTGCTCAATAGTTTAGTTTTTTTATCCTTTAGTGGCAGAAAAGGACAATAATGAAGAAAGCCATTCAGGAAATTATACAAATTATACATTATTGAGTGGTGTAGAGTAAAATTAAAAGGCACAGTGGTTAGAAGTGACTCATAAGTCTTGGAACTTTGTAAACAATACCAAGACAACTTTCACAAGTTGCTTTTTTGTACAAATCTGAAGTTGGTCCTGATTAGATAAACTTGTTTATTTCGTCCTAATACCAGAAACTAATGGCACAGTACACAATCAGAAAACCGGTCAGCATAATACAAATGGCAGTGTCCAATCAAAATCATGTTAATGTTCTCCTAAAATAGAACTCTTTGGTGTCACATTTCTATATCCTTCAATATTTATAACTTCTGTGCTGACCACTTTACCAAAAAGGTTTACAGTACAGTGCGTGTATTTCTCAAAACACTTTTAGGTGCAGAGACCCAAGCATCTTCTTCCTTGAAATCTGCTTGTCAATGTGTAACTGAGAGCAATACAGACAGGATATTGCTCCTTGCAGAAGCTGTAGATTATGCATAGTCATTCTCTATTTAGTAGAATAAGTAAAATAGATTGATTAAAACCCCCCAAAAATAGAATACATAGGGGTACTTTACATTTAAATAATGTAGTTTATCTAACGGTTACCCAAAACAGGAAATCCAGTGAAATATTATCCTTAAACTAAACACCAACATTGGCTAACTGGTACAGAATTTGGCTTTGAAAAAGCCGAAACAGTCTGGAACGCTGAAACGGTTTTCTTTGACTGTTACTAGCCACCTGTGCCAAAAATCATCAGCCTACAATCAATCAAAGCATCCTTGTCATGAAGGCACAAGTTACATAGTTTTCTGGCTTTTACATAACATAGGTAGACCTGGTGTATACTTGGTCATAATGAAAATTATCCTGTATTGACTAATGACCAGTCTCGTCTCCATGGACTGATAATCAACAAAGTGAATTAGACAAGACAACGTGCGTACTTTGTTAATGTTACCGTACCAATGTGTCCTGGAAGTACCACAATGAATATTTCAATGCAAAGGTTTTGGTTTTGATATACAAATATATTACGATAATATAAACGATGTAGGTGAAAACCCGATTGTTTTTAAATAACTCATGACCGTGATTAAAGCGCTGCCCATTGAAATAAAACAGTAATTTGATATACCGACGTACTTGTCTGTGCAAAGGCAAATGCACCGTAAGAACTGTAAATATTGTAGGTACAAGATACTACAAACGTAAGTCTTTATTGTTTGGAATATTGGGATTTTGTGAATTACACTATTATATTAGGTTTTATATACATTTAAAAGGTTTAAACCTTATATTAAAAATCAAACTTAAATTCCAATAGTTAGTAAATTAAGACTTGTCAAGTGGAATCGCTTCTTTTGAAGCTTTCATTTAAGTACAATTTAGTTCAATTTCACATTCCTACGTTTTTTAATCGTTTGGAAACGGGCTATAATTAACTACCTCTGGCTGTCATGCCACGCCAAAAAATTGCTCAAAAACCCTAGTCTCTATCTGCAGTGAGTGTTGTACTAGCATAAATAACTGTACATCGGTCACCAATATTAGCCTTTTGATTTAACAATGTTTAATTAACTGTATAACTTGTCAAAACCAAAATGTTCCTTCATACCTGAGTTTATCCTTCCACTAATGAATATAGTTTTTGCAATGTTCTCTAGGTAATATCAGCCGTAAGAAACAACCATTCCTCGAGTCAGTTGCAGCACACGACTTTCTTCAACGCATCTTACAAGAAACACTCAGGCAAAAGAACTTTACACCTGCAACAGATCCCACTTTCATTGCGCAAAACCAAGCATCACCGCCCACTGACGCTTACAATTGGTTACACCGCATTCCAGTCCACCCATGTTTGCAACAGCAAACCTTCAAAAGGAAAAGATTCTTGCTATAACTACATAGGTCGCGTTTCATAGGTCTTTACAGCTGATATTAATATTACTGTGTGCCAAGGAGTGAGGCTGTGATTGGGTAACATTTGTTAGGGGTTGAGTCTACAGTATGATGATTAAACTGCTGCATTACAGTTTGTGCACGGTATCTTTTTTAACCTTGACAGCCGAAGAAGCTCAACGCCTTAGGTTAGGTCAGCATACAGAGTGCAGTAGTAGCAGTGCGGGATCGAATAGTAATAAGAGGCGCCTCAGTCATGTTGTTTACATAACCATCGTTGTCTTTCTCTCCGCCACTATAAAATGTCATCACAAGGGAAATTCGCCGACCTGTGGCGCTGTGCTGCAACGACTTATTATGTGTACATGCACTAACAGGTAAATAATAGTGCACCACCCGAACAAAATCCTTTTAGACATTCTTTTCTTTCAACAGGACCTAATCTCACGAATATACTTAAATGCATAATGCATTTACCATTTGATTTACACAACATACTTAACACTTTGAAGGTGCAAAATATTTTTTATTGTGACACAAAAGTTAATTAAACAAACAAAAAAAAAGACATTTGTTGGTTGCATAAGTATTCACCCCCCTGCGTCAATACTTGGTAGAAGCACCTTTGGCAGCAATTACAGCTGTGAGTCTTTTTGGGTAAGTCTCTACCAGCTTTGCACATCTGGATCCTGCAATTTTGCTCAAGCTCTGTCAAGTTGGATGGGGGCCGTTGGTGAACAGCAATTTTCAAGTCTTGCCACAGATTCTCAATCGGATTCAGGTCTGGGCTTTGACTGGGCCATTCTAAGACATTCAGGTTCTTGTTTTTAAACCACTCCAGTGTAGCTTTGACTGTGTGTTTAGGGTCATTGTCCTGCTGGAAGGTGAACCTCTGCCCCAGTCCCAGGTCTGTTGCAGACTGAAACAAGTTTTCCTCTAGAATTTCCCTGGATTTGGCTCCATCCATCTTGCCCTCAATCCTGACCAGTTTCCCAGTCCCTGCCGATGAAAAGCATCCTCATAACATGATGCTGCCACCACCATGCTTCACTGTGGGGATGGTGTTCTCAGGGTGATGAGCAGTGTTGGCTTTGCGCCACACATAGCGTTTTGCGCTAAGGCCAAAAAGTTAAATTTTGGTCTCATCAGACCAGAGAACCTTTTTCCACATGTTTGCTGTGTCTCCCACATGCCTTTTGGCAAAATCCAAACGGGATTTGATATGTTTTTTTTTCAGCAATGGCTTTCTTCTCACCACTCTTCCATAAAGCCCAGCTTTGTGGAGCATCCGGGTTATAGCTGTCCCATGGACGGTTTCTCCCATCTCAGCTGTGGATCTCTCCAGCTCCTTCAGAGTTACCATTGGCCTCTTGGTTGCTTCTCTGACTAATGCCCTCCTTACCTGGTCACTGAGTTTTGGTGGACGGCCTTCTCAAAGCAGAGTCGCGGTTGTGCCATATTCTTTCCATTTTTTAATAATGGATTTAACGGTGCTCCGGGGGATGTTCAAAGTTTGGGATATGTTTTTATAACCCAACCCTGATTGGTGCTTCTTCAGAACTTTATCCCAGACTTGTTTTGATAGCTCCATGGTCTTCATGATGCTGTTTGTTTAGATATGCTCTCTAACAAACTCTGGGGCCTTCCAGAAACAGGTGTATTTAATCTGAGTTCATGTGACACTTTAATTGCACACAGATAGACTCCATTCAACTAATTGGTTGCACCAGAGCTTATTTAGGGGTGTCACAGCAAAGGGGGTGAATACTTATGCAATCAAGACTTTTCAGTTTTTTATTTGTAAATAATTTTGAAAAATATGTACTGTAGATTTTTTTTCCCCACTTCGACAGTATGGACTATTTTGTGTAGATCAGTGACAAAAAATCCTAATTAAATCCATTTTAAATCCAGGTTGTAACACTACAAAATGTAGAAAAGTCCAAGGGTGAATACTTATGCAAGACACTGTGTGTATATATATATATATATAAAAAATAAAATAAATAAAACTTGGGGTGAATAGAACATCCAAAAACGTTAGGTTACTCACCGTAACCCTGGTTCCCTGAAAGAGAAGATGACCACCAATTACATTACGTATGGGATATGCCTGCCCATTGGGTAGGTATTGCTGAGCTGTCTATACAAGAGCTGCCGATAGGCCCCTTCCTGGGATGATGCGCTCGGTCCCACCCACCGAGAGGATAAAACTGTCATCCAAAGGAAGCCATTTCTCTTTTTCCATCAAACTCATGAGGGCGACCGATGCAACCTCGCGGTTGGTGGTCGTCTTCTCTTTCAGGGAACCAGGGTTACGTTAAGTAACCTAACATTCCCTTTCAATTCGAAGATGACCACCAATTACATTACGTATGGGATAATGTATACCAGAGCCGTCGCGAGGGAGAAGGAACGGCAGCATATGAAGGACGCACAAGCACTGTCTAACCCAGGGGTTAGCGGTGTGAACTTACACCCTCAAGGAACCTTGTGCCTACAGATGGCAAGGCAGGGTCTACCACATTAAGACAGTAGAACCTGGAGAAAGTATGCGGCATAGCCCAGCTAGCCACAGTACAAATATCAGACATCGAGGCACCTCTGAAGAGGGCCCAAGATGTAGCCAACCCTCTAGTGGAGGCAAGCCAGCACCATTATACGCAGTCAAGACTGTATCCACAATCCAATGTGACAGACGCTGCTTAGAGAGGGGCTGTCGTAGGGTCCGTGTTCCATGACCGACGAAGAGCTGGTCAGATTGACGCAGGGCTCTTGTCCAATGCATGTAGCATCTCAATGCTTGCACTGGGCAGAGGAAATTCAATCTCTCATCCTCTGTTGAAGCAAACGGAGGTGGATGGAAGGGCTCTAGTTCCACAGACTGATTAACGTGGAAGGCTGTGATCACCTTGGGGAAGAAAGCAGGGTTGGTGTGCAAAGACACCCTGCTGCCATCCTCCCAAATACACATGTAGGAGCTGTGCACAGTCAGCAGTGACCCGCTTAGCAGAGGTGATAGCCAAGAGGAAGGCTGTCTTCATAGACAGGTGCTTCAGCTCTATGGAGTGTATGGGCTCAAACAGGGCCTTCGTGAAAGCCTCCAGTACAACATTAAGGCTCCATTCGGGGAGAACAGTCCTCCTAGGAGGGCGTAGTCGCCGAGTGCCTTTAAGAAAACTGGTAGCCAAAAAATGCACACCCAGAGACATTGAATCTATGGGGGCATGGCAAGCAGAGATAGCCGCTAAATACACCTTCAAGGTGGAAGGTGACCTACCAACATCAAGCAGTTCTTGCAGAAACTGTAAGATGACTGGCATGGGGCAAGATATGGGGTCATGGCTTCTAGCCAGACACCAAGCCTGGAAATACCTCCACTTATAGGTATACAAAGACCTAGTGGAGTCTGCCCTAGTGCTCTGCAACGAACACACAACTGTATTTGATAGCCCTAGGGCTAACCAGCGGTCCCGTTCAGGGGCCAGACCCATAGCCGGAACTTGCCTGGTTCCGAGTGCCAAAGCGAGCCTTTCGCTTGACTGAGGAGATCCATGCGAAGTAGAATCTCCCAGGGCTGGCAGTACAATAGTTGGCACAGGGTCGAAAATCAGACTCTCCTGGGCCACTTGGGGGCCACTAGGAGAACTGAAGCTTTCTCTAAACAGACTTTTTCGAGAGTGGGAAAGCATACAAAACCTGTTTGGACCATTCATGCACTAGGACATTTATGCCAAGTGGACCGCCTAAGCGATGGAGGGAGTACCATAGGGGGCAATGCGTCGTCTCTGCCGAGGCGAAGAGATCGACCTGTGCCTTCCTGACCCGTTCCCAAATGCGCTGCACTATCTGAGGGTGGAGTCGCCACTCTGACGGATGCGGACCGCTCCGGGAGAGGAGGTCCGCTGCCCAGTTCACCGCTCCGGGAATGTGCGTCACCCGTAGGGACAGCAAGTTCCTCTGAGCCCATGTCAATAGCCTGAAGGCCATGCGATGCAATCCCGGGTACCGTAGGCTGCCCTGGTGGTTGACATACGCCACCATGTCGTGTTGTCCGTCCAGATCAACACATGTGTACCGCTCAGCACTGGGAGGAAGTGGTGGAGAGCAAGGGATACCGCTTGCAGCTCCAGCATATTTATGTGCAGGGATGTCCAGCGGTCCGGCCAGGATCTGCGTACTCCTCTGCCTTCCCAGACCACTCCCCAACCAGTTGGAGGCGTCTGTCGTCACCACTTGGCGGTTCAACACTACTCCCATTCGCACATCTTCGCACAGGTGAGAGGACGTCCTCCACCAGCGTAGGGCTGCCCAGCACGCATGAGACACAGTCAGCCGACGGTGTCTGTCGCGTTTGGCACATTGGAACGCATTGAGCCACGCTTGTAGCAGGCAAATTCGAAGCATGCCCAGCTGAATGGCCGATATGGCTGCGGCCATCAGACCCAATAGTTTCTGGCACAATAGGAGGGTGACCTGCGATCCCTGTTGAAACAGGGAGAGGCAACCCATATAACTCTGTCGTCCGACAGGTATGCACGCATCGTAATGGAGTCCAGCCGATGCTCCAAGTACGTAACGCTGTGCAACGCTGTAAGCCGACTCTTTGCATTGTTGATGGTGAGGCCCAGCCTTGCCAGATGCTCTGTCATGACCACTGTGTGGGCCACTGCTCCCTCTTGCGAGTCGTCAACCAGTCGTCGAGTTTATTACTCTGATCCCCTACAGCCGCAGGGGAGCCAGGATAGCGTCTTCGCACTTTGAAAACGTACGAGGATCTAGAGAGAGGCCAAATGGCAGCACAGCAAACTCGTAAATGCTTCCTTGAAAAGAGAAGCAGAGATACTTTCTGTGCTCTGGACGAATGGGAACGTGAAAGTATGCGTCCCGTAAGTCCATGGTGGTGAACCAGTCGCCCGGCCGGATGAATTGGAGGATGTAATGGTGCGTCGGCATTTGGAACCTCCTTTCTTTTAAGACCCTGTTGAGGAGCCTCACGTCTAAGATGGGGCAAAAGCCGCCGTCCTTTTTGGGTACCAGAAAATACCTCGAGTAGTACCCCTTTCCGTGGGAGGTGGGGTCTATGAGATGAATAGCTCGTTCGCAGACCCATTTATATCCCGCCCATGCACCAATACCGATACACCAACATTAACACACCACACGCAATATATAACACATAACACACACATGGGCGGGGCACACTGCCACATGCATATTGCATGTTTTATTTACAGGTGGCTACAGTGCAGTTTACTCTTGCAATTAAGATGTTTCTATTGTAGTGTTGTTGTACAGCAAAATAAAAAATAAAAAATTGTTTAAGGCTGGTTAAAAAAAAAAAAAAGTATTGCAGTTTCTAGGTGGTTCCGCTGTTGTCAGGGGAAATGAATCAATGGTCACTTGCTTGATGATTGTCTTTGTGAACAGCTGTCTTTGTAAAGGTCTGCGTGTGTTTGTGAACTTGTGCACCAGTGTCTTACAAAAGAGAAAAAAAATAAATTTGTACATGCCAGAAACCAACAAACAAAAGCTTTGGTCTCCGTGTTGTACAAAGTGATCATTGCATTGTGCACTGACGAACTCGTTGATTTTACTTTTTCATGCAATGCATTCCCTTGCGCCTATCTGAGGTGAAATGTATTTTGACACTGTTTAACCATCACGAAATAGGACTGTATGTATGATCGTTTCGTTTATGCCATAGACATATGCATGTATGTTTATGGTTTATGGTTCATGTTTTCCGTTAGTGACGTCACAGATGTCAAGATTCGAAATCAGGGCTTTTTGGCGGAAGCACTCAAAACAAGCTTTAGATTGTAAATTTCTTAGTTACAGCGCAAAAGTATAAATTACTGTATACATATATTTTTATAACACTATTATAGTGTAGTTTAATAAAATAATCAGATTGTAATGTGAAATAAGTGATATGGACTTTAAATCCCTGTCTTAAATCCAAAGACTCTTTTACAGGTTTTTCTGACAGTTGGAATGACCTTTCAATCAATGTAGAACACTTTGTCAACTACTTTGCTTTTGATAATGGAGATGCTTCTTGACTTGGCAGGCTTAAACTGCATACGTTACCATCTGATGTTGTCTTCTAGTTTGCAAAGTAACCGATTGGTGCCGGCTTCCATTGTAGTCATGGTGGTCATGTCGCCTAAGTATGCTCCAAGTGGTGGCAGTCACATGCCAGAAACCAACTGTTCTCTTTCCACTACTCTCACACCCATAAGCAAACATGGTATCCCCAACCTCATCCAGCTTCCTTTCTACTGTTCCACTTAACTTTTCAACAGCAATTATGATCTGTGTCAATCGTGTGCCAAGCCATTTTCTCAGAGGCTCTTGGCTACTTAACCCTTGGTTTGCACCCATTATGGTTCCTTTCTCTCCTACGCTGGTTCATCTGACAAGACTCACCAGGATCATTGGTTTCATCACTAGCTGTACTGCTATTGGAAAAACTTGTGTCTATAACAGGGGTGCTGATTTCCTGCAAACTCTGGTTTGCATCCTGTTGCTGGACTTCACTCATCTGACTTGACGAATAAGCTTACAAATTCTACTCATGCTCAGTAAAAGTTGATCTAAAATTCAACAAATGTACCTTGCAGTCAGAGGCCCTGCATGTAAATTGTTTGATTATATGTATAGTTGTTTGTTTAAACTTTTTTTTAAAAAAAATAAGTGTGCACCTGTGCTTAAATGCAGTCTTCGACTCTGCGTCTGCTATTCCTGCCATTGACCAGCCTTCACCGCAGTGCTACCCTACCACATTAACTATGTATAAGTAAAAATAGCTACAGTAAATGTACATCACACTTTGATATGTGAGAGAGGGACATGTGTACAACAGATCTGTAGTGAAATTAGTGAGGTCCAATGGAAGATTTATTTAATATTGTAGGTGCCAATCTGCATAAATAGCATATAACGGCTATAGGGCTGTGTGACAGGGTGACTGGGCGGTGACGTCAGGCAGAAGCAGGAAGATAAACACACACCAGGCAAGTAATGCAGTTAAAAAGAAAGAATCGACTGGCCGCTGTTTTTAGTAACAAAAAGAAATAAAATATTCAACCAAAAACACTTGCTCACAGAGCAAAATAAAAATGTAAATAAAACAAATCACGAACACAAAATATGCGAAATACAGGTCAGGCTGAGCTGTAGCCTTCACTGATCCTGTATCTTTTTCGTCTCGTTTTCTCCTCGCTCTCTCCAGTCCTACACTCCTCTTAAACACCCACCACGAGCTGGAGAGCTGCAGGCTTTTTATATCATGGCCGAGGGGTTTAACTAGTTAGTAATCATCCTATTACCTCTCGGCCACAATCTGCACGGGTTTATTAATTATGTGTGCCTGCCGCTAGATTAACAACGACTAGCCGACAGCCACACATTACCACAAGGTTTCATAAAACAAAACAATAACAAAACCCACGCGCCGCCATCATTTAAAACACATAACTAAACACAGAAATAATAACAGAATATACGCTACCGCCATAAATAATCAATACATAAACAAACACTAAATAACACAGGGCTGAAGGGGAACACCCGCTCTGAAAATAAATAAATAAATGAATGTATAGGGCTCAAGCACCGCCTCTGCTACAGGCTGATATTGGGCTTACTGTAAGAAAAAAAACACACACACATTAAAATTACATCATACTTTGATATATGAGAGAGGGACATGTGTACAACACATCTGCAGTGAAATTAGTGAGGTCCAATGGAAGGCTTGAGATATATATATATATATATATATATATATATATATATATATATATATATATATATATATATATATTGTAGTGTTTTTGTCAGGTTTATGAAGCAGGACTCACGGACACAGTGTGGAATTCTCTGTCTCAAATTTTTATTGAATAAACAGGGAATTCTGTCAGTCGGAATTCACGTCAGTAAAACAACAAACCCTTATTTATCCTCTATTGCTATCTCTCTCGCTGTCACTCTCACTCTCAGTCTCTCTCGCTCTGTCACTCATGCACCACCTTATATAACCTCTCCTCATCTCCCGCCGCTGTCCGGCTCAACTAATCGACCCACGGTCTGCAGTCCCCCTTTTCCCGCTGCTAACTAACGGCGTGACCCGTTCCCCTTACAATACACATAACATAAAAGATAGACAAGACAAACGGGACAGACAACAAGTCCTGCAACAATACAATTGTCTGTCAGCACACAGCCCCCCTTAGTCCTTCGGGCCCTCGAGGGAGGGCAAAGTCTCAACACGCCCGAAGCCGACGATGTTGTTGCGGCCGTGGTCTCCTCACAGGCGTCGATCCCCCGTCAGCCACAGCAGATGGACTGATAGAGTCTAAGGGTGTGGAGATCCCAGGTAAGGGGCTGTCAGGAACTGGGGTAGAAGGTGAGGGACTAGCAGGACAGGGTGACTCAGCAGGAGGCAAGAGGGGACTGTCAGGGGTCGCTGTGTCAGTCTGTGCTGGGTTCCGTCCCAGGTAGGGAGCCAGCCGGTCCCGGTGCAGGACCACTTTGCGCCCTCTAGGTGGAAGCTGCACCCGGCACACCACCTCCCCAATCCGCCTAGGGACCTGGCAGGGCCCGAGCCAGTGGCTGTCCAGCTTGGGGCAACGGCCTCGCTCTTAGGGCTGAAGATCCAAACAAGCTCCCCGGCGATGAAGTGGCTGCCCCGAGCCCTGAGGTCGAAGTTCCGCTTCTGCCTGATACCAGCAGCCTGCAATTGGTCCCGGCAAAGTGGTGGGTTACTCCAGTCGGTCCTGCAGCCTCCGGGTGTACTCAGGACCTGGGGCACACTGGGGTGTCTGAGGGGCGGCCAAGATCATCTCCGCTGATGGCGGAGCTCATGACCCAGCATGAGCGAGCTGGAGTGCAGGCAGTGGAGTCCTGCACAGCTGAACGGCAGGCCAGCAACACAAGAGGCAGTTGGGTGTCCCAGTCTTTTGGTGGCTTGCAGTGGTCACAGCCAGCTGTACGGCCAGCGCAGCGGTTGAAACGCCAACCAATCCATCACTCTGCGGGTGGAGGGGTGGTCCGGTCTTCTGGATCCCCAGGCGCGCCACATCTCCGCAAAGACCCGACTCAAGTTGCGCCTGGTCTGAATGGAGCTCCAGGGGATCCCAACCGCTGAAGAACCCTCCAGCAGTGCTTCAGCCACCGCCTCTGCCTCCTGGTCTGGCAGAGCGCACGCCCGCCACTTGGTGAAGTAGTCAAGGCCACCAGGACGAACCGTTCCCCTCTCTGAGCGCCGAAAGGGGCCTAAGACATCCACGGCGCATCTCTCCATGGGTCCACCGACCTGGTACTGCTGGAGGGGCGGCGACCGCCCGGGGTCCTTTTCGAGCAGTGCAGGTGTCACAGCGCCGGGCAGTGGTCCTCAACGCCCCGCCTGCACTGCCCCAGTAGAAGGACTGTCGGAGTCGCCGAGCCGCCTCGCGACCCCGAAGTGGCCGGGTGCCTGGGGTCCCATGGTGGGCCTTGAGCACCTCCAGGCGCAACGCTTGGGGACCACCACCTGCCATCTCACCTCCCCTGTTGCTGGCTCCTTCCACTGCCGCTGGAGGACGCCATCCTTCAAACCCAGCCCTGTCCACTGCGACCAGAGCCCCCGGTGGTAGTAGAGTATCTTGCTACCTCTTCCCAGGGTGGCCTCCACTGGTCCTCCAGCCACTGCAGCACAGGACAGAGGTCTGGGTCAGCCTCCTGGTGCCTCCTCCACTCCGCCCTCTCCACTGGCACCAGCGCACAGCACTGCTCCGCACTTCCTGAGGACAGCTCGGCCTCCTTCTGTTCCCTCCGGTCGCAGTGTGCACAGCCCTCCTGGGCACAGGGTCGGCGGGACAGGGCGCCCAGATTAGCTGCTTCTCCCCTGCCCGATGCTGGATGGAATAGTTAAACGCTTGTAGTTGTTCTATCCAGCTGGCAACCTGTCCCTCCTGCTCCCGGAAGGTCAGGAGCCACTGCAGGGCTGGGCGTGGTCCGGCCCGCACTGTGAAGGGGAGCCCACAGAGGTAGTGGCGGAAGTTGTGGACCGACTCGACCACTGCCAGCAGCTCCCGCCGGCCACACAGTACCGGGCGCCGGTCTTGCTGAGCAACCGGCTGTAGTATGCAACTACCTGCTCACCGCCTGACCCAGGCTGCAACAGGACAGCCCGATTCCCTTTGTCGCCGGCCAGTGTCCAGCAAGAAGATGGAGTGGGGGTCTGGGGGTGCCAACACAGGGGACTGACACAGGGCCATTTTCAGGCTGTTGAATGCCTCCCGACGTTCCTGTGTCCACTCAAAGAGCTCACCCTGACGCAGGAGGCAGTGTAAGGGAGCAGCGATGGTGGCAAAGCCCTGCACAAACCTCCTATAGTAGGACGCAAGTCCAAGGAAGCCTCTCAACTGGGGGTAGGCCAGTCTCTGACTGCTGCTCCGTACTGATACCGTCCTCTCCAACTCGATGACCCAAGAAGGTAACCTCCTTGCGCAAGAACTGGCACACTTTTCAGGGTGTAGCTTCAGTCCTGCCTCTGTGACTCGTCGGAGCACTTCTTGTAGGGAGGCCAGGGCCGCCTGGAAGGTCTTCCCATGGACCAGCAGGTCGTCCAAGTACACCAGGCACTCTGTAGGGGGCATGCCGACCAGCACTTTTTCCATGAGTCGCTCGAACGTTGCGGGGGCGCTGCAAAGTCCGAACGGCATCACGGTGAACTGCCAGAGCCCTCGGCCAGTGGAGAAGGCAGTCTTGGGTCGGGCAGCCGGGGACAGGGCCACCTGCCAGTAGCCACTCCTTAGGTCAAGGGAGGAGAACCACTTCGACCTGGCCACCAGGTCCAGGGACTCGTCGATGCGGGGGAGGGGGTAGGAGTCCTTCTCCGTGACATCATTCAGGCATCTATAGTCGACACAGAAGCGCCACTTGCCATCTTTCTTTGGAACCATGACCACCGGGGATGTCCAGGAACTGTCTGAGGGCTCAATGATACCAGCCTCCCGCATCTCCTTCAGTGCCTCCTCTGTTGCCTCCTGGTGGGCCAGTGGTTGGTGGCGGGGCCGCAGCTTGATGGGCCGGGCCTCCCCTGTGTCGATGGAATGCTGGACCATGTGCGTCCGGCCAACGTCTTCAGGGTTGGTAGCGAAGCTATGGCGGTAGGTCAGTAACAGCTCCCATAGCTGGGCCTGTTGCTTCGGGTGAAGCCCCTCACAATTCTGGCGCCAGACTGCGGTCACTGTGGCAACAGTGGGGTCCTCCATAGTACCTGGGGGGGGAGCAAACGGTTGGGGCTAACGCGGTCGTCTTTGCTACTGATGGGGGCTTGGAAAGGGAGGGTCTCCGTCCCTGGCGGCTGGGGGCCCAGGGAAGGGCTGAGGTCCCCTGGGCTAGCATGGAGGGCTGTGGGAGTGGAAGTCCTCTCCGGTGCTGGGCCCGTCGGAATGCTGCGTTGCCCCTGGGGGCAGGGGTAGGCGATGGGGTCAGTACGCGCTGGCGTGGTGGGGTCCGGGAGAGGGCTGAGGTCCCCCAGCCCAGCGTGGAGTGGCGTGGTCCATGGCGGTGTAACAGTGGGTATGGCTGGCCCATTAGCTCCTCTCTTAGCAGTCTGGCCCTGACGAGCAAGGGGTCCCGGCCACGCCCAGCTGCCCCGGGCGGGAAGGCTCGCCTCCCGGATAGGCCAAGGCCAGGCCGGGCCCCCTGTAAGTGCAATGTCCCGGTTTGAGGTCCAGTTGCCCGCCTGTGTAGCGCAGGAAGTCCAGACCCAGTATGCAGGGGTCCTGGACAGCTGCTACCCAGACAGGGTGGTGTACTGTCCGCACAGCCACTTCTATGGCCAGGTTGCCCTTCCCTTTCATAGGCGCCAGCTCCCAGTGACTGTGCGGAGTTGGACAGTTGTGGGTTCCAGCCGACCCTCTGGGAGCACATCAAGCGACCAGGGTCACCGTGGAGCCGGTGTCCACCAGGGCGGTACAGGGGACCCCTCAACCTGGACAGGAACATGACAGAAGTCCCCTGCGGTGGTTCGCCTGACACCACAGCTGGTCTGTGTGGATTGCTGTCAGTGGCTTCAGGAGAGTGGGGGCACCCTCTCCCGCTTACGGTCGGGCCCCAGCTGTGTGTGGTGCAGGTGGACGGCCAGGCATGGGAGACAGGACGGGGCTCACGTTGTCCCACCTATGCGGCCCCTTGGTGTTTCCCGACAATGAGTGGGTGGGTGAGGCTGCAGCAGAGGGGCATCACCGCTGTAGGTGCCCAGGTTTGCCACAGTTCCAGCACAGGCGCGTGTGGGGGCCCTGTGTGGATACGGTTCAGATCAGGGCGGCCAGATCAGAGATCCAGGGAGGAGCAGCGTGGCTGTCTGCAGTCTCCTCCTCTTCTGCTTGGGCTTGACATGCAGTGGGCCTGGGGCGGTCGGTCCATTCTCTCCCCTCTCGCTGGTTTCCCCCAGAGGCCCAGTCATGATCACCCTCCTCGAGCACAGCCTCGACATGTTCTGCGTGGGCCAAGGCGAGCTCTAAGGAGGTTGGGGCAGCGAGCCGGACCTGCTGGCGCAGGGCATTAGGGGTCAGGCCACGGACAAAGGCTTCCATGGCCAAGTCCCCTTGCACGGCTGGTGGGTAGTCGGGGTACCCCCGGCGGGCCAAGTACAGGACATCTGCTGCAAGCACACCCAGCTTCTCTCCGGGGCCTCTGATCCGTGTGGCCAGGCGTTGGTGCAGGCCGACAGCAGGCTCTACTCTCCCAAAGCGGCGGTCCAGGGCCGTGGCGATAGCATCATAGCTGTCCAGCTCGTCTGGGCCCAGGTCTAGCAGCACCTGCAGCGCTTTCCCATCCAGGGCTGCCGCTAGCTGGCCAGCTTTCTCTGTCGGGCTCCAGGCATTGTTGATCGCAGCCATCTTGAATTTGGCCTGGTACGCCTCCCATGGCGATGTCCCGTCATAGTGCCTGCTTTTACCATACTTCGGCCTGCCCCCTGCATCATGCCACTCACACTTGTTCTATTTCCACTCCCGTGGTCGGCACAGGGCCCATCTCGGGGCCTAGCTACCTGGATCCCCACAAAACAGTCACTTAATTGTGCCAACACACTTTCGTAGCTGTCACCGTGAGCTACATCAATAAACCGGAGGTATGGTAAGGCATCATCGGTCAGGCTGGTGATAATGCCTACAGTTTTTTCCTTATCAGTCCATCCTTCTAATTTCACCATTAATTCAAACTGTATTAAGAACATTCGCCAGTCGGCCTTACCATCATAGGTGGGTCTGTTGATGCAGGCCCCTTTATTTTGATCCAGCAGCTCTGATGTCGCTCCTGCGCACCGTGATGACGTCACTTCTTCCTGGACCATTTTTTCTCCATGGACGCTCAATGCCCTGTGCTCTGCCCTACTTCCGCCCCACTGTGACGTTGCCTTCTGTTTGACGCGTCGTGAAGCTTCCGCCGCAGCTCCGTCTTCACTATCGACGCTGATGACACACTGATCCCCTGCGCGTGTGGCAGATCTCCCGACCGCAGCCTCCGCCATCTTGGCCCTTCGTTGGGTTTCGCCCTGCAGGCTCCCACCTTGTATTCGTTCCCCGCTGTTCCTGGTCCTACTGGCGCTTGTCATTTGCACCCCTCTGACACTCAGCTCTGCTACAAGGTCCTCCAGCCTGCAACGCAGCTCGTCTCCTCCCAGTGGCGGTGAAACTGCCGTTTCTGCCGGTTCCTGCTTCATTTTCCGAGGCAAGTGCGCCATAATCCCGCTTCTGTACACCAGTGTAACGTTTTTGTCAGGTTTATGAAGCAGGACTCACGGAGACAGTGTGGAATTCTCGGTCTCAAATTTTTATTGGAATAAACAGGGAATTCCTGTCAGGGGCCGGAATTCACGCCAGTAAAACAACAAACCCTTATTTATCCTCTATTGCTATCTCTCTTGCTGTCACTCTCTCTCACTCTCAGTCTCTCTCGCTCTGTCGCTCATGCACCACGTTATATAACCTCTCCTCATCTCCCGCCGCTGTCCGGCTCAACCAATCGACCCACGGTCTGCAGTCCCCCTTTTCCCGCTGCTAACTAACGACGTGACCCGTTCCCCTTAAAATACACATAACATAAAAGATAGACAAGACAAACGGGACAGACAACAAGTCCTGCAACAATACAATTGTCCGGGTCGTTACAATATATATATATATATATATATATATATATATATATATATATATATATATACAGCTCTGGGAAAATTAAGAGACCACTGCAAAATTATCAGTTTCTCTGATTTTACTATTTATAGGTATGTGTTTGGGTAAAATGAACATTTTTGTTTTATTCTATAAACTACTGACAACATTTCTCCCAAATTCCAAATAAAAATATTGTCATTTAGAGCATTTATTTGCAGAAAATGACAACTGGTCAAAATAACAAAAAGATGCAGTGTTGTCAGACCTCAAATAATGCAAAGAAAATAAGTTCATATTCATTTTTAAACAACACAATACTAATGTTTTAACTTAGGAAGAGTTCAGAAATCAATATTTGGTGGAATAACCCTGATTTTCAAGCACAGCTTTCATGCGCCTTGGCATGCTCTCCACCAGTCTTTCACATTGATGTTGGGTGACTTTATGCCACTCCTGGCTAAAAATTCAAGCAGCTCGGCTTTGTTTGATGGCTTGTGACCATCCATCTTCCTCTTGATCACATTCCAGAGGTTTACAATGGGGTTCAGGTCTGGAGATTGGGCTGGCCATGACAGGGTCTTGATCTGATGGTCCTCCATCCACACCTTGATTGACCTGGCTGTGTGGCATGGAGCATTGTCCTGCTGGAAAACCAATCCTCAGAGTTGGGGAACATTGTCAGAGCAGAAGGAAGCAAGTTTTCTTCCAGGACAACCTTGTACTTGGCTTGATTCATGCCCTTCACAAAGACAAATCTGCCCGATTCCAGCCTTGCTGAAGCACCCCAGATGAGTCCCATTTTCAGCTTTGCCCAACACCTGGTCGTCTAATGGTTAGACGGAGACCTGGAGAGGCCTACAAGCCACAGCGTCTCGCACCCACTGTGAAATGTGGTGGAGGATCGGTGATGATCTGGGGGTGCTTCAGCAAGGCTGGAATCGGGCAGCTTTGGCATGAATCAAGCCAAGTACAAGGCTGTCCTGGAAGAAAACTTGCTTCCTTCTGCTCTGACAATGTTCCCCAACTCTGAGGACCACCAGATCAAGACCCTGTCATGGCCAGCCCAATCTCCAGACCTGAACCCCATTGAAAACCTCTGGAATGTGATCAAGAGGAAGATGAATGGTCGCAAGCCATCAAACAAAGCCGAGCTGCTTGAATTTTTGCGCCAGGAGTGGCATAAAGTCACCCAACATCAATGTGAAAGACTGGTGGAGAGCATGCCAAGACGCATGAAAGCTGTGCTTGAAAATCAGGGTTATTCCACCAAATATTGATTTCTGAACTCTTCCTAAGTTAAAACATTAGTATTGTGTTGTTTAAAAATGAATATGAACTTATTTTCTTTGCATTATTCGAGGTCTGACAACACTGGATCTTTTTTTGTTATTTTGACCAGTTGTCATTTTCTGCAAATAAATGCTCTAAATGACAATATTTTTATTTGGAATTTGGGAGAAATGTTGTCAGTAGTTTATAGAATAAAACAAAAATGTTCATTTTACCCAAACACATACCTATAAATAGTAAAACCAGAGAAACTGGTGTGTGTGTGTACTGGTATATATATATATATATATATATATATATATATATATATATATATATATATATATATATATATATATACAGTACTGTGCAAAAGTTTTAGGCAGGTGTGAAAAAATGCTGTAAAGTAAGAATGCTTTCAAAAATAGACATGTTAATAGATTATATTTATCAATTAACTAAATGCAAAGTGAGTGAACAGAAGAAAAATCTAAATCAAATCCATATTTGGTGTGACCACCCTTTGCCTTCAAAACAGCATCAATTTTCTAGGTACACTTGCACAAAGTCAGGGATTTTGTAGGCATATAGTCAGGTGTATGATTAAACAATTATACCAAACAGGTGCTAATGATCATCAATTCAATATGTAGGTTGAAACACAATCATTAACTGAAACAGAAACAGCTGTGTAGGAGGAATAAAACTGGGTGAGGAACAGCCAAACTCAGCTAACAAGGTGAGGTTGCTGAAGACAGTTTACTGTCAAAAGTCATACACCATGGCAAGACTGAGCACAGCAACAAGACACAAGGTAGTTATACTGCATCAGCAAGGTCTCTCCCAGGCAGAAATTTCAAGGCAGACAGGGGTTTCCAGATGTGCTGTCCAAGCTCTTTTGAAGAAGCACAAAGAAACGGGCAACGTTGAGGACCGAGACACAGTGGTCGGCCAAGGAAACTTACTGCAGCAGATGAAAGACACATCATGCTTACTTCCTTCGCAATCGGAAGATGTCCAGCAGTGCCATCAGCTCAGAATTGGCAGAAAACAGTGGGACCCTGGTACACCCATCTACTGTCCGGAGAAGTCTGGTCAGAAGTGGTCTTCATGGAAGACTTGCGGCCAAAAAGCCATACCTCCGACGTGGAAACAAGGCCAAGCGACTCAACTATGCACGAAAACACAGGAACTGGGGTGCAGAAAAATGGCAGCAGGTGCTCTGGACTGATGAGTCAAAATTTGAAATATTTGGCTGTAGCAGAAGGCAGTTTGTTCGCAGAAGGGATGGAGAGCGGTACACGAATGAGTGTCTGCAGGCAACAGTGAAGTATGGTGGAGGTTCCTTGCAAGTTTGGGGCTGCATTTCTGCAAATGGAGTTGGGGATTTGGTCAGAATTAATGGTCTCCTCAATGCTGAGAAGTACAGGCAGATACTTATCCATCATGCAATACCATCAGGGAGGCATCTGATTGGCCCCAAATTTATTCTGCAGCATGACAATGACCCCAAACATACAGCTTAAAGTCATTAAGAACGATCTTCAGCGTAAAGAAGAACAAGGAGTCCTGAAGTGATGGTATGGCCCCACAGAGCCCTGATCTCAACATCATCGAGTCTGTCTGGGATTACATGAAGAGAGAGAAGCAACTGAGGCTGCCTAAATCCACAGAAGAACTGTGGTTAGTTCTCCAAGATGTTTGGGCCAACCTACCTGCCGAAGTTCCTTCAAAAACTGTGTGCAAGTGTACCTAGAAGAATTGATTCTGTTTTGAAGGCAAGGGTGATCACACCAAATATTGATTTGATGTAGATTTTTCTTCTGTTCACTCACTTTGCATTTTGTTAATTGATAAATATAAACTATTAACATGTCTATTTTTGAAAGCATTCTTACTTTACAGCATTTTTTCACACCTGCCTAAAACTTTTGCACAGTACTGTATATATATATATATATATATATATATATATATATATATATATACCAGTACACACACACATTTTTGGTCAAATACATTTTAATAGTAAGCAGCAAAAATGTCTGTTCTCAATAATTTAAATAACATAGAATCGTCCTTTGACTGTGTTACAATAAGCTACTAGTGACACTTCTTTCATACAACACATCTGCAGTGAAATTAGTCCGGTCCAATGGAAGTTTTTATTATTATTATTATTATTATTATTATTATTATTATTATTATTATTATTATTATTATTACTGAGGTGCAAATCTACGTAAATAGCATATAATGGCTATAGGGCTGATATTGGGCTTACTGCAAGTAAAAAAAAAAAAAAAAAAAGCTACAGTAAAATTACGTCATACTTTAATATGAGAGAGGAACATGTGTACAACACATCTGCAGTGAAATTAGTGAGGTCCAATGGAAGGTTTGTTTGTTATATATATACATACTGGTACACACCCACACGTTTTTGGTCAAACACATTTTAACAGTAAGCAGCACAAATGTCTGTTATCAATATTTTAAACAACATTCGTAATTTGACTGTGTTACAATAAGCTATTAGTGAGAAATGTCTGAGAGCTTGACCGGCATTTCAAAACTGGCTAATAGCTTGACTGCAGTTGTGCATTTTCTGCTGAGATACACTGTGAATCCTAATCTCGCAGAAATAGCAAAACTATGTGTGTAACAGTGTTACATATAGTTAAACTGTAACACATCGCTATTCATACATTATTTTTTTTCTTTTTAAATGCAGCTAAGAAAATATTCCTTAATGTGAGGCCGACCGAACAAACAATAACAAGCTGATCGTTTGGAATGTTGCATGCGATGCTGCAGATTCAGTTCGTTTAAAAGGGAAAATAGTGAAATTACGCTGTTAATTTAAATAAATTAGCATATTGTTTTTACGAAAAATAATGCACTCAGACATGTTGGTCAAAAAGTCCAATATGTGGGGAAATTACCCCACAGTTGCCACACTACTATTGTACATCCGCCATTTTGAAACGCCCACTGAGTAAAGCTCCTCAGAATGTAAAGTTGCGAAGCGCTCTGGGCGTGCAGGTCGTTCAATAGAAAGCGCCACGTAGTTACGGTGCAAGCTTACAGGATGTACATTTGTTTTTAATAAATAGTTTCGTCACGTTTAACTAGCCTGAAAAAAACAGCACAGATCAGCTACTGTTGGTCAGTTACGGTCGATCGTGGACCAAACCATTATTAAACTGAGAGAAGGGGGGTTGAATGTTATATTTACAAAAATAAGTTATTTTCAATGTGAAGATATTTGTGTGTCTAATCCTTATGTGTGTGATTTATAATAAGTTAATACGTCGTGTGAAGGGTGTCTTGTATTGCATAAGAGATATAATTTCGCAGTTTGTGCAGCCAGAACCGCTCAGCTTCGCTTCGCAGTCGTCTCGCCCAAACTGCAAGAGATCACTCTTCTCTCATATACAAAAAGAGACACCCTTCACACGACGTGAGTAGTGTGAACAATTACATTACAAAGTAAGGCAGCCAAGCTAGTTCAACATCATTGACACAAAGTGAAAAAGCGTTTGTTTGTTTTTTTTTGTTTTGATGGCGTAACATCACGGAATCCGTGACACCTGTGACCACCGTGACTTAATCCCAGTCTTACCTATATAGCTCCATGTTCACCGGGACAGTTCAAGCTTTTCGACTCACAAACCAAGGCATTCTGGTACGTTTTACCCGTCTCAGGTACCATTCACTTATCTCTTTAATTTAAAAGAAGCAGGGCTACGCTTACCAGAATGTAATGGGTTGTGAGTTGAAAAGCCTTAACTGTCCCAAACTGTCCCGGTGAACATGGAGCCATATGGTCACCTTACAGGGAATGAAGTTCCTTGCCTAGGCAATATGCCTGCCCGGGCTGCATGCCGCTGCTAGCAGTTTCCAGGGCGTGTCCGATCTAAGCCTTCTATATGATTCTTGGTCTGCAAGTGAAGAACGCGCATGGGCGCCGCCGTGCGAAAATAGTCTGGGCACGCGCAGTACGCAAAGTTAGAACATTTGACAGGGACCAAAAATTGTGACACGGGTGTTTGTGTAGTGTTTTATTATTTAAGAAGTCATTTTCGAGCCTGTGTTATGGAGAATAAAAGTAGCCTGCTGTCGTCCAGAGGGGCCCGTATTGCTGGGTATGAAGGTATCCTGGGTAAAGGTTTTGACATGTACGTGAGAGATCCCTACGAGCAAGACACAAATCCCCAGGTAACTTGAAATTCAATTAGATAAAACTACTATTGATGTTCTAACAAATAAATCTATTCTAGAAGTGTTCATGTGTCCTAATAGTTCATTTTCAAATGACTGTTTCCTTACCCATTCTAGAGCAAGTCAGATTCTCAGTCTGTCCACAGCAGGGCTCTCTGTTAAATTACATTTTTATGAGGTACCTCAATAGGTGCCGGAGACGGGTGTGGCAACAGGCTGCTGCCCACGCACTTTTTAAACGGAGGGGGCCTTGCCCACACAATTTTAACAGATAAATCAAATGAAGACAACCAGAACTGACAATAAACGTTTCGCTAGCTATGCATCCAGCGTCTACAGAGGTAAACTGAACCTTTTAACAAATCGTATGACAATTAAATAAGCGCAGAGAAGCCGGCATTCGTCATCTTGTAACACTATACAAGACTTGAAACATGTTGAAATATTTGTTAGCATTTCATGTAATTTGTGTCCGAAGCAGTAAATAACTGTAGAACATAAATAAATAAATTAAACGAATAAATAAATAAAACCTAACTTTTAGGTAGGCTATAAAGCTAAACAAATACTTTGTAGACAGCTGTTTAATATTTTTTTATCAATATGTTAATTTAATTTTTATTTTGAAGTAAATATTAATATTAATAATATTATTAGTCGTAGTCGTGTCGTTGTTGCAAACTTTAAATAACAAGTAGACTATAAATATATAACCTGCTTCAATGTTTGTTGTTATATTGCTTTAATTTACCGTTGAAATACTGCTTACAATTTTTTATACGAAACTGGTAGTTTTTACATGATAGTAATGTTATCTATTGTAATAGGAGAAAAAAAGGCATGGTTGATTTTTGTCTGTTGTAAAAGCACTTTATGCAAGTACAAGTTCGGTCTCTTGCATTTTGTAATAATTCTGCATTACAAAATACATCAAGTAGACTATTACTACAGTATGACATCTTACATTGATATATCAACACCTGTTAAACCATCTTTCCATTCCATTGAATAAGTAACTGGGGTATTTCAGGGTTTAAGTCGTTTGGGGCCACTGATTGCAAAGTTCTCACAGAGGGGGAACCCCTCTACGACCCCCATATGTAGTTATCCCGACCCAAAATGGATTTTGATACAAAAAGAGGGCAAACATGGCACAGACAGCAAGTTGTCAATAACGCAAATTGAATAAGTAACTGGCTTAAACCCCTGCCTTCCTGCCCTTATGTAACACAGGGTCATATTTTTTAATATGTAGTCCGACTAAAGCACAGAATATTATACACGATGAGTTTTTTTTTAAGTTTTTTTTATCCAGATACATAAGTAAAATAGGGAAACCAATGTCACCAAGAAAAAAAAATCGAAAGATACATAAAAGCAATGAGACCGTTTTTATTGGACAGCATGGTTAAAAATAGGAACAACGCCTTTTTAAAATATACAAGTGGTCAATTAGACTTTCCATCATAATTAAGATTTATCAAAAAGCCACAGTGCAAACTTATTAATTTATTTCGTTTGTTTATTTATGTATTTATTTCGTTTTTAAATTTTGGCACAATCTTTTCACTCTAGTATTTCTCATTGATCGTCAGTCACACTGGAAGGACAGGACAATCCGGTAAATGAATCGATGATCTAGTAACTTTGCCTTGGGGGTTGTGTAGGGGCGTTGATTGCAGTTATGCTTGAAAGTTGCAACCTTGGGCTGTGTACATTCGGTCCAATCGTTTTTCCTTTTATAAAAGGAAACTGGAAAACGGCACAACAATTTGGTTTTTGTTTTAGCTTTGTGAGCAGAGAAATATAAAGAAATAAAACAAAAAATAAAATAAAAAAATCCGATTTTATAGAATTAAATACAAACACGATTTCTGGCTTATTTCACCATCAGGTTTGTGTAGGGTGTTAAGAATGTTACATACGTGTCATTCTTTTATTTATTTATTTATTTATTTGCCAAATCATATGCCCTGCATCCCACAGTGACCCACTAAAATAAACTGATTTGTTTTTATATACAGTAGTTATAATTTGGTCACCTGAAGGCCTGGGGCTCGTTTGCATATCATACAATGTCTTACTATATAGCGTTTCTATATAACGTTGCTCACACAGATTGCAGGTGATAATTGATCCAATGACATCATATTTGAACTTACGATCTCGCAATATAGAATAGAGCTCCCAGTTGTCTGAGGAAAAAAAAATCTCATTGAACTCAAATGAGTGACGGACAAGTACTGCTGGAAACAGGGGCGGGGCTAGTGGTGGTATACAAACTTGGTTCCCGTTGCAGGATGTCCGTTGCTTCGCTATGCAGATGTGGAATTGTCCTTATAAATTTTTTTTGTTTATTATTTAAAATTAGTTAAATGTTCACCTGTTTAGCAACCTCTTTTTGAGGAATTAACATGAATGGTTCCTTCAGCCGTTACATTATTAAGTATGTTCGTAAGATTTGGCAAAGTTTGTATTTTATTTACCAATATCAAAAGCTTTTCAAATTATTTCAAAGTTTAAAAATAACCAGATGTAAAATGTTCTAAATACGTCTTGTTCACTCAGTAGTGCAATAGGGCAGCGAAAAGTGCAAATGCTACAGCTATTCTTCCAAACTACAATCTGACAACAAAAGATTGCGTAGCTTCTTGCTTAGTCAAAGGTAAAGGCGCTGAATGATGATGCTGAAGTGCGTCCTGTTTAACGCTTTTAGCTCCACTCTACACACTACTCCCTCACCCAAGTGCACACTATGTGACGTCAGTAAAACGTCACGCGAAGTGTACACTTGTCGAAGGGTGTAAGGAAATGATTTGGGACGCAGCCTCGCACAGCGTAGCTGTCACAGGCAGCTCACACAGGGTAGTGCTGCGTGCGCAACTCCTAATGGACATCATCATTATATGCTACAGCCCAATCACATGATAAGGATGATGAATGTAGGTACTGAAACAAAATTTATTGGCCGTGGATCAACAATTAATTCTCAGAGGGTAATCGCTGTGTTCAGTATTCTCCCCCTCCCATACCCTGTTTATGGTCACGTGGTAGGGGTGTTGAGGGTGAATGGAGGAGGCTGTGTGGTCCAGTGGTTAAAGAAAAGGGCTTGTAACCAGGAGGTCCCCTGTTCAAATCCCACTTCAGCCACTGACTCATTGTGTGACCCTGAGCAAGTCACTTAACCTCCTTGTGCTCCGTCTTTCGGGTGAGACGTAGTTGTAAGTGACTCTGCAGCTGATGCATAGTTCACACACCCTAGTCTCTGTAAGTCACCTTGGATAAAGGCGTCTGCTAAGAAATTAATAATAATAATAATAATGAAGCACAACGTAAAGTACGAGTTGCGCACGCAGCACTACCTTGTATGAGTTAACTTACCCAGAGAGAGTTACGTTGTGCGATCCTTCGTTCTGCCACTATATACTCTTGGGCGCCGTTGGATACCGGTATCTACTCTGGCTAAATAAATAGGTTATATTTGAAAAACGGTAATACATTTGCTAAGTTTTAAACATACTGGTTATTTACCCTCACTTCTAGGTTCCTAGTATGGATAGTGTTTATTATGTTAATTTAAAACATAAATTGAGAGTGGGTAAGATACCTTTTACACTACATTACATTAGGTCTACTTACAGTAGTTGGTACTGGATTTTTAATAGTTTTGTAAAAATTCAGTTTTTGTAAACATGCCACTAATGCGTAATCTAAATGTGTTTTTACAAAGCAGTGCTTGAGTTCATCCACATGTGTAATGCACAAAAAAAAGACATATTCATGAACTACATGTTCTTTTTCAGGGAATCTTAAACTTGGGAACCAGTGAAAACAAGCTATGCTATGATATTATACATGAAAGAGTAAGTAATTGGGTATTCTCTGCCTTATGTCATCCTGATTGTTGGTGTACAAAAACAAAATGCATTTCTCAGTGGGGCTGTTATAAAATAGCTCTATTCGTTATTTAGCATGTTTGTGTGTGTCTTTAAAACATGCAGACAATTTGTTAAATAAGAAATATGTTAACTGACTGCACAAAAAAAATAGACTGTCCTTAATGGCTAGCTCCTGGCGCAGTGTTTGAAGAAAAACAGGTTTGCCTTGTCTAGTGGTGTTGTCCACTGTAGCATATCTGTTGATTCCCACACGTTTCTTTCCAGTGGTGTCTAAAGAGCTACTTTAGTATGGATACACTCAATCAATTTCAAATACAAAATATTCTCTGCAATTGTTATTTTTTTTAGATCAGTCTCCTCCACAGCTTTTTTTATTTTTTATAGCTGACAAGACCTGGTATGAACTCTCTGGATCCTCACCTGTTGCAGTACTCTGATGTACAGGGCCTACAAAGGTAAGAATACAACAAATAGATGCACAGTTTTGTTTTTGTTGAATCTTTTCACCCCCTCTGAATTGTCATTTTGGTGAACTTTACTAAAGCCAGGATGAAATCAATAGGTCATACTGCAGGGTCTCATGGTTGCAGAATATTCTTATTTTTTATATTAAAAGTTGAAATATTTCTAGTTCAATAGGAACTACAGAAATTAAGAGCTCTTGCTCATTCTGTGTGTTCTACCAACTACTATAACTAGTATACAAATGTAGGTCATTTGGGGAAGTACTTACTAAGTTTTGTGTAACAAACACTGTTTCTGACAGATTATGGTTGTGACTACACAAGCAGTTGGCGGTCTTAATGTACTGGCAACAATGGCTTCAGTTGTCATTTTGACCCAAATGCATTTTCTAAAACCAACTGTATGCCTGTATGTAATGTAGGCTTGAAAATATAGATATATTTTCTACATTTAACTGTGCATTTCAGTTTCAGAGAAGAAATTGCCAAATTTCTCACAGAATATGCCAGAGCCCAAAATCCATTGGACCCCGAGCACGTAAGAACAAACAGTGCTTAATTGCAATTTTTATTTAGCTTTAAGGAAAAAGTGGATCTTAACCAAAATTCATGGTTTGTACACATACAGTACTGCTATTGTTCAATAAGTTAAACCTGCAAATCCAGTTGGTTTTATTACATGTCAGAATAAACTCAGTTTCTGAAGGGAGATGGTATCTTAAATATCCCACTCTTACTATATGAGGAACATTTTTTTATTATTATTACTATTTGTGTCTTCTGGATTTTTAAAATTTTATTTATTTAGTTTACAGCTATGGTCTAATTTTATGAGCAAGACGCAGACTTTTTTGTTGCTGGCACAAGGTCATACGACTTGTATAGTGCTACATTGAATCAACAATGTTTTATAATGAATAATGTTTGCATTGATTTCTGTGTTTGGTTTAGATTGTGGTCATGAATGGATGCTGCTCTGTCCTTGCTTCACTCACTGCTGTTTTGTGTGACTCAGAAGGTGTGTAAAACCTGTTAACTAATTAGCAATGTTATTAGTGGTCCTCCTTGTGCTGTAATGAACACCGTTTGGACCATGTGACCTACCCGAATGCAGCAGTTGATATACAGTGCTGCACTGTAAATATTTGGACATCATCAACTACTGTAACATTAAAAAGTAAAGAACCAAAAGATTCTCAGCACATTATAATGGAGAGCAGTAATAGTGTTAATAAAGCTAATAACAGGTAATAAAATAGATTTTATAAAATATGCAATTTGAATTGGTGATGCTGTGTTTTCTGTTAGATGCTTACCTAATCCCAACGCCCTATTACGGGAGTGTGTATCCAGATTCATGGCTCTATGGAAAAGTAAGACCAGTGCATGTCCAGCTGGACAGCAAGGCAAGTAAAGATTAATGCGGTCTCTAGTGATTCATGCGGTTTTTCTCCTATCTTATTGTTTTAAATTGCAAACTTTTCCCCTGTTCTTGAAAGTAGTACTGGCTCTACACATCAGCTTCTTGACCGTACATGTCTTATATCCTTATATTCATATGTCTTATGTTCTTATATTGCACCGTTTAGTTAACATTTAATAGCACACAATCCAAAACAGTTATTTCATTGAGGATTTGTCAACTGTCTTGCAGATGTCTGATGGGGAAAGTCATCCCTTTATGTTGACAGTTAAAAAACTAGAAGATGCCATGACAGAGGCCACAAAGCAGGTACAGTAACCCATCTCTGAATGCTGTGTCCCGCTCAGCTTTACACCTAGTAAAGTTTTATAGATGTTGAACAGAATTTTATTTTGCAGGAACAAAAATGATTTGGGCCCTCCTTACACAGGTTTTATTTTTTGTTGGGTATTTTATTTAGATGAAGGTGAGAATCAGGCATATGGCAGCTCCACAACCATTCAAACTATATTTGCTGAATGATAGATACTTCTTGAAGAAAAGTGTTGGTGACGTTAAGACTGATCTCTGATCTAAAGACTTCCCCATTACTGTCATACGATCTTTTAGTTTCCAGATGACAAACCACAGTCTCTGAGATATTGGGGTCTATTTAATTGATATAAACAATGGCATCTGCACTTCACTATTGTTTTAATATTAAATTAGTTTATATCTTTTAAAAAAGTGAACCTTTGCAGCCACATTTATTTTTATTTCAGTCTCTCAAAACCTTATTTCTGGCAGTTTAGAAAAACAGACTTTATTTGCCCTGCTGTAAAAACACACTGATGAAAATGTACCAGTGAACTGTGGCTGCCATGGGACTTGGTTTGTTTGGGGTGATTGAGCTCTTGCAGTATGTCTGTTTCTGAATGTGTGTGTATTATAGGAATTGTTGAAACAAAAAAAACATGTAAGGTGGTGGCAGGACAGGACCCTGCCTGTAAATAATATTGTTTTGTGGTGTTTTGGTGATGGTTGGCAGGGATGGGGTTAATTTCCTATCTCTGCCAAAATACATGTGAGAATGTGGCTGGCGCTAAATTCAATAATTGATGATAATTAGGCTCTAGCCATATGGTATTTAAGGAGAGAAAAAGCCTTTGTTTGGAGAGGGGTTTTTGATGAGTGTTTGTGTTGTGTTGTGTTGTGTTGTGTTGTGTTTGTGTTGTGTTGTGTTGTGTTGTGTTGTGTTGTGTTGTGTTGTGTTGTGTTGTGTTGTGTTGCTGTTGTTTTGAAAACTTTGTAGTGAAGGCTAATGCCCAGCCTATGTTTTTTAAAATTTTGTTTAAACCTTTTGTTTTGGCCCTTGACCGGTTGTTTTGTTCCTGTTTGTTATGTGCGAGACCTGTTTTGTTTAACCTTTTATTTTTGCTCTGTGAGCAGTGGTGGTTTTTTTGTTTGTACAACCTTTTTATTTTGTGTTTTATTAAAAGTGCGCACCAGCGCTTAAACTGCATTTTCCTGACACTGAGTCTTCCCTCTGCGGCTATCCTGTCACAGTGCGATTTTAGCAGACATAGTTTGAAGCTGGTTCTCTGGTTGCTTCTTTTTGTCTATATTCAATCACCTACAGAATTGTCAATAATTATTCATATAATGGAATTGCGAACACTGGCTTGGTTTACATGCAGTTTAGAAATTCCAAATTCTTTCCAGTTGTGAAAATGTGACATTCCTCACGCTTTAGTAAGTCCATAGCCAAAGCATGGTAAGACTAAAACGTATGGGTAAATCATCTTCTCACATTAAAAGCTCACAAATTGAATATATATATATATATATATATATATATATATATATATATATATATATATATATATATATATATATATATATATATGCCGTAACATATGTCTCTTAGCAGTAATATAAGATGCAATTCATGTTGCACTAGCCTTAAGTAGCATATATCATGGGTACTTACCAAGAAGAAAAAGTCACACTTGTACCCCAAAATTGGCATAGCTGAGAATTTGTGCCAGTGGTCTCCAATATTATTTCTATGTGCTACCGACCTCAGCACCAGGCTAGAGTGTCCATGTATGGAGTTGAAGTAAAATTAACCTAATTTATAGGGCAAGAGTTGTTTCACAACAATGAAAGCATGAAAAAAAGTTGGTCCCACAAATTTGTTCAAAAAGACAAATATGGGGCTTAACATCAGCTTTCTGTAAGACTTATAAAATGAGGTTCCAGAAGGTTGCAATAATGCCTGGGTTGTTTAGCATCCACTGAGGAATTGGCTGAACTCGCAGTGTATGGTCTTGATCCCCAATTATAAAATGCTTGAATTCGGATTCAGGTATTTTACTTGGGTCATTTGATTTTGAAGTAGAATTTCTCTCCCTAAAAGAAAACTAAATGTGTAAACCCAGATTTCCCGAAATGTACTTCCAAAATAGCATGCCAAAAAGGTGACTTAAAAAAAGAAATGCGTATGTAAACCAAGGCATTGTTTCAAGAATGTAAAATTCCATACAATAGGAATATCGCAAGGCTTGAAATGCACATATATGGATTTTCATCTGAAGGCTTCATCTGCTCTGAAGTAACCATCAGATTACATTGTAAAACTGGCAGTGCTTTTATTTTTGTTGATTTTAAAACACAAATATAAATTACATCTACACCTATTCAATTGATCCAATTGAGTTTTACATACATACCAAAGGAACACTATTTCACAGACACAGATTGTCTTGGACTATATAATGTTACCTAATGTAAGCAATTGTGGTTTGTGAAACCAACAGAAAAAAACAAATGCCCTGGGCTGGATGAAATCCTCCCAATAGTACTCAAAGAAATGAAAGAAGTTATTTACAAACCGCTAACCAAGATCTTGCAACAGTTGTACCGACAGACTGGAGAATTGCAAACGTAATACTGATCCACAAAAACGGAGACAGAGCCAAAACAGGTAACTACAGACCAATAAGCCTGACTTATATTATATGTAAACCTTATGGAAACTATAATCAGATCCAAAATGGAAAATTACCTATATGGTAACAGTATCCTGGGAGGCAGTCAGCATGGTTTTAGGAAAGGGAGATCGTGTCTAACTAACCTGCTTGATTTTTTTTTTGAGGATGCAACATCGATAATGGATAATTGCAAAACATATGACGTGGTTTATTTAGATTTCCAGAAAGCTTTTGACAAAGTCCTGCATAAAAGATTACTTCACAAACTGAACACAGTAGGGATTTAAGTAAATGCATGCACATGGATTAGTGAGTGGTTAACATGTAGAAAACAAAGTACTGATTAGAGCAGAAACCTCAAAATGAAGCGAGGTAACCAGTGGAGTACCACAGGGATCAGCATTAGGTCCTCTGCTCTTCCTGATCTACATTTCATGACTTAGATTCTTGTATAGTAAGCAAACTTAAATTTGCAGACAACATAAAAATAGGGGAGCGGCAAACACTGTTGCAGCAACAAAGGTCATTCAAAATGATCTAGGCAGCATTCAGAACTGGGCAGACATATGGTAAATTACATTTAATATAGAAAAGTGTAAGGTACTGCACGCAAGCAATAAAAATGGCCACTATAAATACCATATGGGAGACACTGAAATTGAAGAAGGAATCTATGAAAAAGATCTAGGAGTTTATGTTGACTCAGAAATATCTTCATCTAGACAATGTGGGAAGCTATAAAAAATACCAACAAAATGCTTGGATATATAGTGAAAAGTGTTGAATTTAAATCGATGGTAGTAATGTTAAAACTTTACAATGCATTAGTAAGACCTCATCTAGAATATTGTGTTCAGTTCTGGTCACCTCGCTACAAAAAGGATATTGCTGCTCTAGAAAGAGTGCAGAGAAGAGCGACCAGAATTATTCTGGGGTTAAAAGACATGTCATATGCAGACAAGCTAAAATATTTGAATCTATTCAGTCTTGAACAAAGAAGATTACGTGGCGATCTGATTCAAGCATTCAAAATTCTAAAAGGTATTGACAATGTCGACCCAAGTGACTTTTTCGACCTGAAAAAAGAAACAAGGACCAGGGGTCACAAATGGAGATCAGATAAAGCATTCAGAACAGAAAATAGGAGGCAATTTTTTACACAGAGAATTGGGTGAGTCTGGAACCAACTCCCCAGTAATGCTTTTGAAGCTGACACCCTGGGATCATTCAAGAAGCTGCTTGGTGAGATTCTGGGATCAATAAGCTACTAACAACCAAACAAGCCTTCTCCTCATTTTTGTAAACTTTCTTATGTTCTAAATGCCTTTATGTTAATGATCTTTACATACATTATTTGTGTACTCATTTGAAGTTATTTTTTTTTAGACTTGCTAAATTTAAAGACGTTTTAGTTTCATATGTTCCATGTCGTCATGATGTTTGAGCAAATATGTAGGAAATTAAACAGTAGCAACTCTCCATAAAGGATGTCTGCAGTATGTACAAAGATAGAGAGAGGGCAGGGAGCTCCTCTAGACAGTTATAGAAGTACAGTATTTGTTTAGATTACTAGGCAGATGTTTTTTTCTTTTTTGTCCTGACTTATCTGTTATTTTTTGCAGACATCCTTTGGGTATGGTCTCTATACGTACACACACCGGCTAAATGCGGTTGTGAGTTCACCTTTTGCTCTTAATACCGTTTGTATACACACACAGTTTGGTTACAAAGGGCAGTGACAACCTCACTAGTTAATCCTGTTCAGAGCAAGTATCGAGTGCGGTTATTAATTGTTTGGTTAGTTAATGCGCATTAACTGTGTGTGTGTATTACAACCACACTAACACAACCGCAGTTGATGCTCAGTGGATTTCTGCGCAACTAATTATGTCATTGTTTATCAGACATTTGTATTTTTGGTTTTACAACTTAAATAAAACAATATGGGACAATTCGTATCCCCAAACGCCACAGTGCGACCGCAACTTGTTTTTTCACCGATAATGAACGTCTCATCTGTGTGTTTTGGCACTCCAGGAAACGTCTTTGAAACCACTCAAGTCGGTCCCACCAGCCTTCTGGTCGGAAGACCCCCCAAATGTCTCGATCTACCGTCATGGTACTGCAGATCGTCGCCACTGTATTTAGCAGTGCAGAAAAAGCAAAACGGCGTCTTGACGAGCTCTCGATCGATTATGTAGAGTACTTTCTTCCAAAAGCATAAACAAAAACACAGCCTCCATGTTGTCACACAAAACCTCATGATCGGCATGTAATGATGACCCGAGTTCAGTGGTTTGTTTAAACAGGGAGTCACTCACTTCAGTAATGAAAGGTGTGTGTGTACAACAAACAACTGCAGCGATTGCCGTTTGTAAATACGGTTGTCGAACCAACTGTAGTGTGTGTGTGTACGTAGCCTAAGTCTGTTTTATTTAGAGACTCTTATACATACAGATGTTAAACATATAATAATGCTTTTGCTGGTTTACAGAAGTAGAGACAGTTGTCTAGTTGTTTTTTGTTTTAAGGCGTCTTGTTGGCGTCTCCTACTATCAGTCTTTTATTTTTCAGGGCATCAGAGTCAGAGCTTTAATCCTGATCAACCCTCACAATCCATTAGGGGACATTTACCCTGCACACTTACTGAAAGAATGTCTAGACTTTGCTCACAGGTTTGAGTCCCAAAATGATTGGTGTGGGCTGCCATTTTCCATAATACAGTTTAAGGAAATAAGCATTACTTTGGTAATTTCCTGGGTACTCACTGCTGGAATTGAGATGATTATTTACCTACACACATTCTTGGCCCCTTTGAGGCTGCTCTGGGAGAAATTGACGCCATTCCTGTGGAAGTGCTGTATTGTACGAAACAATTTGTTACCTATTAGAGATAATTAAATAATACAAAAATCAAGCCTTCCCAGCATAGTCTACTGTATAATTTGATGTTGTGTTTAAAAAAAAAAAAAAAACTTCAAATTGATCTAATTAGTGATTGAGCAATAAAATAAAATATTTCACAGTTTAGTGCTTTAATGTCATTGAAATCCCTTGGAATATTGCCTCTGTCATGCACTCCTCAAAGTGGCCACACTGCAGTAATTTTGTTTCTATTGAAAATCCTAAACTTTTACAATAAAAAAATGGATATACTTCTAATTGGTACAAAGTATATGAAAAGTTTCATACCAATAGAAAATATTTCTTTGTACATCCTGATTTGGGCTGATTAGGATGTAGATATGGTGAAATATAACATACATCTTAACCCAGAAAATGATCAAAGTCTAGTAATTTCAGATTCTGTTTTATAGAAAAAAAAGTAGGTTACCATATGTAAAGTGGATTTTACTAACATACTACAGATGTAGTTTCCTGGAAATGTAATGCTACTCACATTTTATTTATGGGCACCCAGTGGGAAATGCATGCATTTAAAATGCCACAGCCTTTCAGAAAAAGTTGAGGTTTTACAAGGATGTTTGGCTTTGGGATATGTGGAGTAGAAGATTTTTGGATTGAGTTGCAATGCATGTTTAGATTTATTGTTTTGGGTTATGGGTTTCACTGATTTAACAAAGCACCACATGGAATACGGAGATTAGATACAATACACAGTTTACAAAGATATGAATAGTGACTAGACAGTGAAAGACAGTTCACCCCATCAGCTCCTGCATGGATGTGGTAATTGTCATGTTTACATTATTCTTTCTAAGTGTTTCTTTCTATTGGCATACAGATATGGACTGCATGTAATCATTGATGAAATTTACATGCTATCAGTGTATGACGGCACCTTCGCCAGTGTTCACAGCTTAGACAGGTAAAATAAAGCAACGGTCTCTTTACAGCATGTTTATTGCTTGCTGTTATTGCATTACACCATTTTTTCTTACAATTGTACTTGATGTTGTTTATTATTCACATGACCTGTCTTATTGATTACCCGGGGCCTACCCTACTACTAATACTGGAGAAACTTGCACTTTGAAATGTATTAATTTCTTGTGGTATTTCTATATCCACCACTATTGTTCTAATAGAAAAACAGCAACATCTGACTTTTATTTAGTCAGAAATGTGACATCTAGACCTCATACTTGGCACACTTTGTAATGTAATTTAGTGGTGTCATTCTAAACCATTAGTATACAAAGTCATAGAAAAAAAATAATTTATTGAAACAAAATGAACATAACATTTGTGACTATAACAATACATGGAATACTGTGGTTAAAATAACCTGTCCCTTTAATTAGTACGTAGCAATTTTTATATTCGTCTTTGTGCCACTTGATATTTCACATACATTTTTACACTGGAGTTAAATATTTATTTTGTAGAACTTGCATGCCACTACTACCATGTTACAATTTATAACCCCACTGTATGTTTACAGATTGCCTGACCCAGAAAGAACACACATTATATGGGGATTTAGTAAAGTAAGTATGGTTTAGGCAGTTCCTGTAGAATCCATACTGTTAAGATTTAGATATCCAGAAGTGTTTAAACGTATCCTTGCCTTCTAGGATTTTGCCATGTGTGGATTTCGAGTCGGAACTGTGTATACCCAGAGCCAGGAAGTTCGAAAAGCACTTAATCAGCTGGCCTGTTTCCATGGTTGCGCTGGCCCAGTGCAGCAGCTTCTTAGTCGTCTTATCTGGGACCAAGGTAATCACTGCTATGTAACCATTAGGTATTCTGGAATTAACTGTCCACATAAAAAAAAAAACTTAATTTCAAGCAGGGTTGTACATTTGAGTGATTTTATAAGATCTACAGCTCAGCAACTGGATTAGGTTTTTAATTTAGTTCTGATAAATTTGGAACTCCCAGAATTACCATTCAAGTGGTACTGTTGTTATTCAATGATAAAAATATATACATTGATTACTGCAAAATCTGTGATTTCTGGAATTTATTCAGCTTACCTTTCAAGCACTATCTAAGTCTTTCAACCAATTTGTAATGGGGAATCTTCTGCTCCATGTTGGATTTTTTGCCAATGTATTATTTTGGGCAGATTTCCTCTACTGAACAGTGTATTGTTGTTATTTTTTCTTCCCAGAGTGGATAAACAATACATTTCTGCCCGCTAACAGAAGACGACTCCTGAAGTCGCGGAGCATTCTTGTTAATGGACTTCAAAAACTCAATATCCCTGTGCTTAAAGGTTTTGCTGGGCTTTTTGTGTGGGCCGATTTCAGAAAGGTGAGTTTACATCATGAATTGCTGCACATTAACATGACAGTTTCTCAGCAGCTATCTATGGACAGTGAGACTATATGGATATATTTTGGAATAACTCATTCAGGTTTGATAACATTTTGTGTGGTCATTCCTTAATACAAATCCTGGAGGGTATCCGAATCCAGTTGATCATAGTAACCTACTTTTGGATGAGTTCTGGACCCTTATTTGTTGGTCTGACCAAGGCTATGCATCTGAATTTGATGATGCTTTGATTTTGATTAGTGATCAAGTTATTATTTCTCTGAGCTACTGAGGGCTGTATCCTGGGAGCTTATTCCAACTTCATGGTGGTTTTCATGTTGGTTATGGTGACTGACAAAATTCAGCTGCAGTGCTTCAAATCTGCTAATGGTTTCCACATTTCTCAGTTCTTAAAGACACAGACATTCGAAGCAGAAATGGACCTGTGGTGGAGGCTGATCCATGAAAAGGTTTACATCAGTCCAGGACAGGCTTTTTACTGCAGTGAACCAGGGTGGTTTAGACTGGTGTTTTCAGATACTGTCAACAAGATCCAATTGGGTAAGTAAACTGAGCATTTTAGTGATGTGGGAATGTGAAAACTAAAACAAAAAAAAGTTATTCATGTTCTTGTACATTACTGTGGGGACTGGAATAAATAATAAAAAGGAATTTAAAATGCAATGAACATGTTCATGTGGAAAAGATTAAATAAGTTGACAGTACAGCCAAATATGCTTTTAACAACCACCAACAACTACATTTTTAAGTCTAGAAAATTGCACTTATTAATACCAGAGACCCAATCACAGATGCTTTTGTGTTTTAAGAATCAGAAACAGTTCAGTTCCCGCCGCAAGCATTTTATGCTATGCTTAAAAAAAAAAAGTCATGCACTCTCTGACAGGTATTGAAAGATTGCAGCAGGCTTTGGGGGTGCTGGCTGGGTTTGACAGTGAGGACATTCCAACGCACGTCTCTGGAGAGGAATCCACGTCAGAGCCAGAAATGATAGATTCAGATGCCACACAGCTGAAGAAAATAGTTGTCTACTAAATAAATTTACCATGAATATGTTTTGGTATGTTTGCAATTATACCTGCCCTGTTATGTTAAAAGCATGTGTATTTATTAGATTCATTTTACAAATTACGTTTACAAAATGAGGTTTACTCTCTGTAAAATGTTGTATGTTTTCTGTAGGTATCATCTTTCTTTTTCTATTTTTTTTTTTTACTTAATAAAGTTGACTTTATAAGAACTTGTTTGTTCAAACTGAATGTGCATTCTCACTGAATACTTCTATGGGTTAGATCAGTGTATAGTAACACAAACTGCTAAATTCAGCAGCAAAAAAAAGGCTCCTTATACAGCATGCAGCTTTGTTGTCCTCCTTTACGGCAGAAGCCTGTTTTCTTAGTTGTCGGCAGAAAATTCGTGCAAACACTAATCGAAAGGGAAATGAATATATAGCAATATGGGCTTTGAATATTGTGCTGTTTGTTTTTTTCTTATTTTACAAAAAGGTAATAGAAACAAGTGCAGAATGTAATGTGGGACAGATTTCTCTTTTCTTTTGGGAGGGTGTATGGCCTTCCTTTGTTAATTTCAAAATGGAAACCACTGGTGCAATTTAAGTACCGGTAACAATTCTTCCTTTATCAAAGTATTTAAACACACCCATAATGTACAATACTATAGTTTACAGTAGGAAACGATTAAGAAATACCTGAAACAAAAGGTTAAATACAAGGATATATATTTAAAGTGCAAAAAAAATGAACCTAACCAAGGTGGTTTCTTTAGAGTTATTGAACTGTGATCTATGTACTTTGCTTAAACAAATACATTTCAATTCGTGGCTGTTGTGTGCAAAATGCATGCATTTTCCAGGTGTGTCTGATTAAACCTTAAAACCCTTATCAGTGTGATAATCAGGGACGTTAGATAAATAAGGTAACCATGAGTGAGAGAGAAGTACAGTCTGGCACCTTTAAAGTACTCTACCTGCGGTCAACTCCATTATAATTTTTCGTTCGTGAAAACCACACATAAGGTAAGCTTAATTTTTTTCTTCTCATTACATTTCAAGTTCCACAGTGTTCAGTAACAAACTTAAGAAAGATTTATTTGAACTAATGTCAGTTTCTCTTTTGATTATGCGTTACAGATTCACATAAGGAAGTAAATAGTTAATTGTTTTAACGTCTGAATGGATTTTTCTCAGTAAATCTTTTGGTGGGGGGTTTTAGTCTCTTCTTTGTATACAGGTACAGTAAAACAAATTCTGGTAATTGTTTTTTGTGGAGGTGTAAAAACAGAAACCTTAAATACATGAATAAAGGGAAAGCAAATTTTATTATAGTTTTCTATATAACAACATGGCACGTTTAGTATCAAATTATAAATAGAAGATTTTGATGCAGTATATCCGAAATAAATACAAACATCGATTGTTCTATGTTAAATATTTGTTGTGTTGTTTTGAAGGAATGCTTGTTTGGTTGCCCCTGTAGGTACAGCAACATCCAGAGGACTTTTTGAAATGGAGAATGCCTACAGTGAACAGACAGTTACAAGCTACAACCCGGCTTACCCACCCACACAGGCATTCCCTGGATACACTCCACAAGGGAACTCCCAGCAGGGCCACCCTCCTCCTGCCCAGTCAGGATCCAGAGTAACTTCTGGGAACCCTGCTTCTCTCTCCCCAGAACCAGCAGGGACAGGATTCACAGGGGGCCCTCATACCCACAGGATGACCCTCCGCCAGAGTACTCCAACAGCTTCGCTGATGCACCACACAATGTTTTTTCTGAGAAGGCTATTAGAAGAGGTGAGCACTTAATTTTAGTCTTTCTCTGGTTTTCATGCTGAAGTTCAAAAACAATAGTAAATTGAAGGGTGAGGAACACTTGATATCTCTATTTTTCCATTATCAACCAACAGTTTTCTGAAAAGTGAAATGTTTTTCCATCACCTTTTTTTCATTTTCCAGAATTTTTTTGGGGGAAATAATAGTAAGCAAAATGAGATGACTGGAATTCTGGGATATCAACCAGGACACCTCTCAATTATGAGATAAAACAAATTCAAAAAGCACATTGTGGCTCTTCCCTTTAACTGTGCTATAAAAAACTAATGAGGGCAAATTTGTTTTTATGTTCTACAGCTTTTATCAGGAAAGTCTACCTAATCTTGATGGCTCAGCTAATAGTTACTGTTGGTTTCATCTGCATGTTTGTGTACTGGTAAGTACAGGCTTTGAGATACTTTAAGATATTTATATAGAAGGGTTTTATTTTTCCGATTTTTCAGGCATGCCATTTTTTTTTGGTATTAGGGTTGCTATAGAAACTGTTGTTTGAGATGGAGGTGGGAGGGAGTAAGGGAACCATCAGACAACAAGCTTTTGAACAAAACACTTGTTTTAACGCTGGAGATTACTTAATATAGTGGAGGAAACTAGGTCATTCAAGAACTTTTTTCTGTATTGTAGTAGCCATGGCTACATGTCGCTGCCCTTCTTTGAACTTATCTTTCATGTTAAGACCTTGTCTGAACATCTCATACAAACAACTGTACCTCTTGTACTGTTGAGTGAATGTACAATAACTTGTATAATTTAAAAATGCCTTTGTATTCTAGGAACACACTCAATGATTGGATATGGATGAATCCATGGTTTACATATACCTTGGTGTAAGTATTATTTATTTATTTTATTTATTGCAATTTATGCAAAAGTATCGCAAAGCACTGTACAGTACATAGCAGAAAAAAGAACAAATCACAAAACATTTGTATAGCATGTCACACATACAACTGCAACAATCAGACCATTTAAATAACAGTGTATGCATAATACAAAAGCAGCAATTTTAAAGTTACATTAAAACCCACTAAGATAAGAAAGCCATTTTATAAAAGTGCGTTTTTAGTCTTGACTTGAAAACTGTTGCTTTTGTTGACCCTAGGAATAACCAGAAGCACTGCATCCTGTGGTCTCAGAGTGTGGTTTGAAAAATACATGGTCAATAACTCCTACAAATAACTAGGTGCTAATCCATTCAGGGCCTTGTAAGTTAACAGCAAAATCTTAAAATCAATTCTATACTTCACAGGGAGCCAGTGTAAAGAGGCCAAAAAAGGGGTAATATGTTCACTTTTTCTGGTTTTAGTCAGAATTCTAGCAGCGGTATTCTGAACAAGCTGCAAGCGGGATACCACACGTTTTGGGACATCAAAGGCAGCACTTAGCTCTAGAAGAATTAAAACTGATGGAAAGCCCAAGTCAGAGCTTATCAGCAGATCATTCACAACTCTGACAAGGGCAGTATAAGAGCTATGTGCAGCATGAAAAGTTCCTGAATATACCATTAAGTGTTAGAATTTTTTGTAATTGAATTGCAACAACTCTCTCTAGAACCTTATCGAAGAATGGTAGGTTAGAGATTGACCTATAATTATAGAGGACTTTAGGGTCCAAATTGTGTTTCTTTAGCATATGCTTTACCACAGCTACCTTAAGTGCTGAGGGAACTATACCGAAGGAAAGTGAATCATTTATAATTTAAAATGTGGGTATTAATAACACTATGAACATAATTTGAATAGTTTTTTGTAGGAATAGGATCAAGAGAGTAATAGCCTTAATAGGTGTAGTTGGTAAAATTGTGCTGGAGTCCTCCTTAATAGAAGGTGTCTGTGGAATCTCATTTCTGATGTCTAGTATTTCATTTTTAAAGAAATGTAAGAAGTCATTATAGCTGAGAGGAGCCAATGTCAAGGGTAGGACTCTTAGGGGAGGATTAATTACTTTTATCTAGGGTATCAAAAAGAAATGTATGATTATTTTTATTTGTTTAAATTAAATTAGAATAATATAATGATCTAGCCAACACCAGAGCCTTCCTATATTTAACTAGGTGGTCCTTCCATGCAATGTAGTGAACGTGCAGTTTAGATTCCCGCCATCTCCGTTGTAGTTTACGACCCTCATATTTCATCTTACGAGTTGTATCATTTGAGCTTTTTTTTTTAAAAGACAGAGTTTTATCTAAGATACCAGTCAAGGTGGTGTTGTAGGTATTAACCAGCTCATCTACTGATTATCTACTGATTTTATTAGAAATAATAACTATCTGGATATGTTTTATGTTAATAGCTCTAAATGTTTAACATATTTCCTTTCAATGCATTGAAATGTAGAAGATAACACACAATATGGAATAGCTTTGGTCCCACTTTAAGACTGTGCTGCTTTTCAGCTTCCAAGTTTGTAAGTTTAAGCAATTGTCAGGTAAGGAAGGTTCAGTTACAGGTATGAGAATATACAGAAAACTGCAATAAATTCATTGTGATGAAGAAAAGAGTGGAAATGATTTTATAATGTATTGCCTCTTTGAGTAATACGCTTCTTTTAAAGCATGCTGACACAATGTATTGTTAGAATGATCTATCTGTAATAGCAGAATACTGGTAAAGTGCAGTTTTTTTGTGGTAAATATTCTTGCTTCCAATAAGTTTTTGCCTCTCTTTTTTTCAGTCCTGTGTTATTTGTTCTGATCATTATTTTGTCTTGTTTTGAAAACACCCGCCGGAAAGTCCCATTTAATTTCATTTTCCTTGCATTGTTTGTAAGTATGTGTTCTGATCATTTCTTGTACAGGGCGGTTTGTGAATTGATTTGCACCTAATAACAATTTAAGTTAAACTAGGGGAACAGCTTACCTCTTATAAAGCCTCTTAGGCTTTATAATAAAGTGTATTATGTTTAAGATGTTAAAGTGGTAGCATGTCTTTTTGGTAGATGTCATTTTTATTAGGTTATGGTGACAGATATTGACCCTATAAATAAAGGCTATAAATAAAGAAATGTCAGGGGAAAAAAATGAAACTAAAAGAAATGGAAAAACATTTTTTCCATCATGCTGGGCATGTGTTTAAAAAAATCAATGATGCTGTAATGATACTCCATACTTTGTGTGTCTTTCATTTTAGACTATTGTTGAAGGTCTGATGCTTGGGTCTACAACAGTGTAAGTGTATTTCAATGTCAGCCACAAAGAAGAAAAATGTTATGTAACATTAGCGAATTTACAACACACAATAAATGATCCCTTAATCTTGCTAGTTGTGTCCCCTTTACATTCTGCCCGGTAGCCCCTAACTATATAGTGGTATCCACCAGTATGCGTTTGCATTTTTGTATTGTCTTCCATGATAAAGAAGTTATTGCAATTTAGAAGGAAAGTATAAATTAAGGTTCACTACATTTACATGGCATTTTTTTTCCTTCCAGTTTTTTCACAGCTGATGCTGTGATGTGGGCTGTTGGAGCGACTGCATTTGTATCTTTTGGACTGTCGGTGTTTGCAATGCAAACCAAAGTAAGTACCGTTTATTGAATGTGGAGGAAAATGGCATCAAGTTTCCCCTGCTTGGAAAGTGAAATATAGAAACCACTTTTCTTGGATTCTTTAGTTCTACATCATGTGGCCACTTTTATTAGGAACAATTAATCAATAAAGCAGGCTGACAGAGAGACAAGGATAAACAGTATAATGGGACTAAACCAATAATGCCATCTGATCAATTGTGCTGAAAAAAGTCTGAGTAGTTAGCTGTTATTAAGCTGTCTGTGGCAGCAAGTAATAGTTTGAAATAGAAGTACTGAGTGGCTAATTAATTTAGAACACATCACTTAAAAATTATGTACAAATGTACCTAAAATAAATAAAATTCAAATAAAAATCCATTGACTGAGCTGCTGTTTACTGGTCATTTACATTAGAACTTCCTATTAGTTATTAATACAGTTCCTTGAGGAGGCTAAGGAGGTACTTCATGAACTTACTTATTAATACAGTTCCTTGAGGAGGCTAAGGAGGTACTTCATGAACTTATTTATTAATACAGTTCCTTGAGGAGGCTAAGGAGGTACTTCATGAACTTAGTTATTGCTCCACAGAGCAAATTTCACTCCTTCACTGTTGTCTTGGATTTTATTTCAGGTGGACTTCACCATAGCAGTTGGAATAATATGGGCTGTTTGCTTATCACTGTTAGCATTTGGAATACTATGTGCAATCATTCGGAGCCGCGTAAGTATTTTAACTTTCCAAGTTCAGTAAAAGTATTTAAGAGCAGGAGTCAAGTAGATAGTAGGTCCCTGATTACAGTTACTGTAAAATGGTTTGTTTATTTCCCAAGTCAAACAGAGCAGTCTTCTTTCTCAGACCTTTCAGCATTCCTTTAGCTTCAAATAATTTTCTGTTACTTCGTTCCTGACTCCTTGCATAACTGTGCTACACAGAAATGTTGTTGGTGGCTGGTGAGTTCAATTTTTTATTGGTTCATTTGTTCCCCATGCCTGCTACCCTGGTGGATACATTTTATTTTATGTATTTTTTTTATTTAACCAGTAGATTTCCCCATTGAGACAGATGCCTCATTACAAGGGGGTCCTGGGGGAAAAAAAAATAAAAAATACAAGCAACACAATAAAAAACATGTGTGGTTCAGACTTAATCAGCATCATACAGAGATCAAAGAACAGAATACATAGGACGTATCTGTTTGTTAATGTGGACTGAAGGAGAAGCATTGGCAGAAGGTTCTAAGTAATTCTGAAATACTGTCTTTATAACCAGAAAAAGAAAAATGATCAAATTCCATCTTCAAACAATTCCATGTCTTCAGGAGTTGATATGCAAAATATAATTCTCCCAAACGTGTTTGAACCCTGTAACAGCTAAATGAACAGAATCCTGAGAGCGTACACTACAACCAATGCTAGCCCCTTCTACCAGAGCACTCAAATAAGAAGGTACCAATGAAAAAGCCTCTGATTTGTAAGTGAGATTGCCACAATGATGTGCCAAAGGGGAGCAAACCCAATAAACGCAGGTGGACATACAGTACAAAGACTTAGCAAAGTAACCCCATTGATACAAACAGATACACAAACCAGATTGGTTCAGTTTTGGAACTGTGGAAAATAATGTAATAAAGTAATCCCCAAAGGGATGTAGGAATTAGTAATACAAAATCTGAACCTTCACAAGAAATCAATCTGATTTTTGTTTATTCCCTATTATCTATTGCAGTGGCTGCACATAGTTTATGCTTCCATTGGAACGTTGATCTTTGCAGTTGTAAGTATTTATCCAAATATAATATTAACTGTTACAGCCTGGACATTTGAATGTATAACCTGCCTCCTGAACTACAGCTTCAAACACTTCATTGTAATAATCTTTATATGGAAAGTAATACCATGCAGGGTTTTCTTGTTTTTTTTTAGTATCTGGTTATTGACACTCAGTTGATGTTGGGAGGAAATCACAAATACAGCATAAACCCAGAGGAGTATGTATTTGCTGCACTGAACCTGTACCTGGATGTAATTACACTGTTCTTGTTCATTCTACAGATAACAGGATTAGGCAAATAATGCCTTATAAAAACTCTCATTGTCCTATAAATTGGATTATAAATCAGCAATCAGCTATTACTACTTGTGTGTGTTGACTTCAAAACAGATCATTCGAATTATAAAAACATTGTTAGTTTTGATTTTTGAGCCCATGATGGTTTTGGATTGTGATAAGAGAAATTTGAAAGTAGTACTTTCATTATTATAAACCATAAATTATTAAATTGACTTTTTAAATGTAATACATTCATTTGAATTGCCATTGCTGTAAGTACAGACAAGTACAAACATGATTTTTTGTCATTGAAAATAAAGTCTTTTTATGTGGCAGTGAAATTGTGAATTTCTACTGGATACTGTAATGGTATACTTTTATTGAGAGAATTAATAAATAGAGTGTAAACACCCTGTCTGAAAGCGAGTGGTCTGTATCAATAATATGGTTATAGATTAAAAATGTGACACAAACAGATAATCAAAGAATACAGTTATGTACCAGCTAAAAAGACCATATGTGGTCTACATCATTGATATGACCAGAGGTTCCAGAACACTGACAATGTGAAGTTACCTGCTGAAATGTTTTATTAGCTATTAGTAATGGTAGGTGCAGCAACGGTAGTGGTATTGCAACCTCATACAAGCTCCACTTAGGGGGATGCTTCATAATATAGGCTACTTTTATCCTCGGTGATGCAGTCTATTGTAGGTACAAAATGAGAAAATAATAAATACAACAGAATAATTCAAGGACACAAAAGACATTAGGCATTTTGTATTTATTTGCAAATAAATCTCTTTCTGAGTATCTAACAATTATGAGAACAGTTAGGTGAATAAGTCCTGGGCCCCTTCCTCTGCTCATAAAACTGTAAAAGTCTTCGGTACTTCTGGTTAGTATATTGAATTTTTTTCAAAAAGATTATTGTTTTTACAATATTTGCATAGCTTTTAAACATATATTTGTAATTTCACCTTCTTTAAATGTTCTCATAGTTTACTGTATTTTATTCTGCAATCCAACTAAAGGAATCAAACTTTACAACGTGCCATCTCTATATTCTGCCACAAATAGTTTGCAAACACTGAAACCTAGCTTTGTATTCTATCATCAATGGATTGCAGGCAATGAAGTGTGAACGAGGCATCTTTGTTTGGGACAAGAATGCATATCGTGACTATGCAAGAACAACCAGGCAGCGCCGTTTTATTTATTTACATCTCTGCATTTATATATTTTTCATATCCTCAAATTATGATTTACTAAAGTTCTTGCTGGCCCAGAAAATTGAAACAATCTCCACCACTTTCAATTTCAACTTTCTTATACATCAGTCCAGGCACTTCATAGGCAGAGAAATACTGTACCAAACCAGGCTACAAACTGTTTCCGACAGATTCTTTGATTGCAATGGCAGACATGGGTCCAATGTGAGTCCATATGTAGCCCTTTTCAGGTCGAACTGGAATGGTGGGAAAGGGACAAGAGTGAGACTTGAAATATTCAGAAGGGGCGTGGCACACAAATTCCAAGTACTCCATTTTTCTTGGAAGGTCCTCCTCTGGTCCTAAAAGATGCAATAAATCATCACGATCACAGAATAGGCAGGTGGCAAGAGAACATGCTACAGAAAAATCATCATAGTGGGCAACAGTATTTCACATACTTTCTAACCAACAATCTCTCAGATCTCAATGAGTGAGACAGTTTTCATATAAACATTAAGAATATTTACTGTTTATGTATGCATCTACCAGACGAGTATCCCAGACTGAAGGATCTGTGCAATCTGTACTGTTAGAAGAACTGATTAGCTGGGTTTAAGACACCACTAAAATGACTTGAAGTTCAACTTTGTTATTCCAGTCAGCTATTTTGTAATCGACCTTGAGCCCCTTTCCCTTGGCATGCTCTACCCGGATCGGAACCTATCTGGGTCAGGACCTCATGTGAAAAATGCAAGTACGCAACGTGTGTATCAGTGCCCCGGAAGTAGCTTGTTACAGACGCTTCCAGCCAAGCATCTCTGGATTGAACCGTCAGCCCAAATGTTGATTAGAGCAAATGTTTCTTCATCCCTGCTGCAATCTGGCTCATGCTATGTCTCAATCAACAAAAATATGGCTAAACAGAAATGTTCCTTACTGAAGTGAAACATCCACGCAGGCGTGGCTGTTTGTTATTTCGCCGGCTTACGAACGGTCGTCATGCATTTTGTCTCGCTCAACTTGGGTCAAAGTGTGTCTACTCACATCCTGAGGTGGGTCGCTGGGACCTGGGTCAACCCGAGTACGACCCAGGTACCTGATTTCACACAATGCAGGATTGTGACCCTGGGTAGCCAGAACAGCATTGACCCATGTTGATAACAATTATACCATTCTGACAGCATCTTGATTTATTTGCCCTAGTTCCACTCCACACTCACCGACTATAAAGGTAGCTGGATCAAACTGGTCTCTGAGGCTGGCCTGGGTGGGAATGAGCCAAGTCAGGGCTGCACTCTTTTCACAGTACTGATCTTGAATAAACCCCCGGATCTGAGCATAGTATGGCTTTCTATCCTCTTCATCGATCACTTTGATAACATCTCCAACCTGGTAATACACACCCTAGAACAAAGTGAGCAGTGAAGGCAAGCCTGGATCAGCCATGCAGATCAATCCAACTGCAGTTAAAAATATTTGTAACAATTATCCTTACCTTGTAAAACACTGATTCAGAAGTGATTATTGTAGATACAGGTTCTGGTGCTTTAATTGGCTGAAATACACAAAGAACTTACAACAAAACTAAATTAAGAAAAAAAGTATACTATTACTGAATAATTGTGACCCTTCACTTCTAAATACAGCACTACACTTCTGATCTTAACGTAGGTTTTTGCAGTGAATCTGAGGCACACTCCATAAACACAATCAATCATCATTTATCAACCACAAGCCATAACAGACCAAATTTTAAATTAATTTAATAGAGATGTTTGGGAACTATGCTTGTTGTAGATTTCCAAATATCTTTACTGGCGTAATCTGTACACAAAAACTGATTATGCCCTTACATTTTTAAGTTTAAATATATGACGTCTGCCTTTCCCTTTGGTAGAAACTTTCTTCTCAGAAGCTGGGGCCTTGTATTTGGTGTTTCTTAATCGCGCTGACCGCCTGTGGTTCTCTTGTTTCGACTGGAAAGAAAATACAAATAAAAATAAATTAACACATAGCTGCCCAAAATCCACCAGTTTCTATTAAAGAGACCAACCTATTCACCTAGTTTGATACTCATATAATTACACGCACTGCCGATATTATACACAACATTAAATAAAATAAAAATATTGATGGACGCATTTTACCAATCAACATTTAAAGCAATAACAGAGTATTTGGAAACAATGTACCTGTTTTCCGCCACCATTATTTTGTTGTGCTATGGAGGGTGTTCCCGTGGCACCACTGCAGTTGGCGCTCTTCCCTGTACAATTATTGCACAGGATCTCACCCTGATTGCCTTTCTTCCACATTGAGGAGGAATTGGTCTTGCAAACGCTACAGCAAGGCTTCAAACCCAGCGGCATATTTGCAAATCAAAACACAAAAACAAATTCAAAAGACTACTGCCTGTAATGCCCAAAATAACGTCACTTTCCTATAACGGGGTCATGTCATGCCATGATTCAATAACCCTAAACACGGCGATATCTTATGGTAGTGTGGCTATATATTAAAAAAAAAAAAAGTTTAGGGATTTAAAGATTCAGAATGTAAACAAAAACAAACTGGAATCAGTCTCATGTACACTACAGCGCCGGAACAGTAATCTATGACCCCCATGTTTTTTTCAAACAATCAAGGAGATGTTTTTGTTTGACTGCGGCTAAAGTGAGCGAGAAATACCCTCTGCTGGTTGGAGGACCAAATTACATCAAGCCTAGATTAATATTGCACTATCGTGCACCCCATACTGATCATACAAGGATAACTTAAAAATGTCCAACTTATTTATTGACGAATATTTATTAATATTTAAACATTAAACATAAGCAGGTATCAGACTTGAAATATTAAGGCTTAGAGTTTGATACCTCAATTAAAAAAGTGGACAAATGTTTAAGCTACAATTTATCAAAGGACACATTATTGTGGCAGCTAATCTGATAAACGCTGTGTAGCTCTGCAGCGCTGCTTACTGTACATCACTGTCTGGTGTGACAGAGACCTCGTTTTCATTGCTCTGCTCGTTTTGCATTGAAAACATTGGCATATTATAGAGCATACCAGAATTGTTAGCATAACATTAAAAATCACTTCAAATTTAGACTGTAGGTATCTAGAAATGAAATTACCAGGACCTAATATCAGTTGAAATAACTGAATTCAATAAAACATGCCCTGTTTTGTTAAATGTTTTTTGTAAAATATTTAAATAATAATAATAATAATAATAATAATAATAATAATAATAAATACTCTTCTTTGTATTCCCATACACTTTCGATATCTGGCATGATGGTTAAAAGGAAGGCTGTATCTAGATGTAGTTTCTCCCTGGACTTAAAGTGGAATGATAAACTTGACTTTGTTTTGTGTTATTTTACTGCAGATGTCATCATTAAACATGGCTGGATCATGTTTACAGGGTTCTTTTTAATGTCTGCAGGACAAAAGGAAAAATTACATATACAGTAAAAACTCAATAATCACTATATTATATAATATAATATGTGTGTGTGCAGGGGTTGCATGGTGCATGTGTGTGTCTAGGGGAATGGGTTGCAGGAATGGTGCGAAAGACATAGGGGTGGGGGTCTGGCGTAAGAGGCGGGAGAGCGAGGGGATATAAGGGGGTGCTTGGAAATTCCTGGAAGAGTGGGAGACAGGAGCGAGTAGAGAGAATGCATGGATGGAGAGAGAGAGAGAGAGAGAGAGAGAGAGAGAGATTAAGTAGAAAAATAACAAAGAAATAATTACTTTATTTTAATTTTTGATTCCCAGTTTCCCTTCCCTTACTTTATGCTTTTATTTTCTTAATCATTGTTGTAAAGAGCCTAAAATATATATATATACACACACACACAATCACCTCCAAAATTATTGGCACCCTTGATAAAGATGAGCAAAAAAACAACACAAGTAAGGAGCTATATTTTATGCTCAAATATATGGGAAAACCATATTCTTTTATTCCAATACAATTGCTCAGAGAAAAAGTTTTTTTATTAACAAGTAATAACATTTTTTATCAAAAAGATAGGTGTCAGAATTATTGGCACCCCTAAAGATTCTTATAAATAAAATCAAACAAAATTAAACCGGCATTAACACTCTACTTCTTTAAGTTAATTTCAGTCTTAAGGAACTGTATTGTGGCCCTCCATGGCTTCCTGTTTCACTGGGGTATAAAAATGAGGTAACACGCATATGAAATCCATTTGTTATAATTATTATTTATTTATTTCTTAGCAGACGCCCTTATCCAGGGCGACTTACGATCGTAAGCAAATACATTTCAAGTATCACAGTACAAGTAATAATACAATTAAGAGCAAGATAAATACAATGACTTTGGTTCAAGCAAGTACAAGTGTGACAAAATGTGATTCAATAATACAGCAGATAACAGTGTCATTGATAGTTACATCAGGATATGATTAAATACAAAATACTACAGATTAAACACTTGGCAGATTACAGTACTCTGAAGTACAGGATTAAATGCAGTAAAATAGGGGGCAGATAAGAGCAAGTAAAGCGCATTTAAGGAAGGGTGATAAGTGTCCCAGGGGAAGAACAGAGGAGTTCTACAGGTGCTTTCTGAAGAGGTGAGTCTTGAGGAGGTGCCGGAATGTGTCAGGGACTGGGCAGTCCTGACATCTGTAGGAAGGTGTGACAGGGTGTTACGTCACGTGCGTGGATCACCGCTGTTTACAAAGTACAGAGAGACAACTGGGGGTGGAGTTGAAACGCCGGCACAGGCGCGCAGGATTTATTAATACAAACAGAAAGGAAATAAAAGGTGGTCATGTGACGCTACCAGCGATGGTAACGCGACAGAGGACACATACAGCAAGCTGTACAAAAGGCAAAATAAAACACAGTACAAAAACTACAAATAAAAGGTGCCCCAGAGGGCGCGCTAGCCTTAAAACGAGGCGCCCGCCCAGGAACCGGCTACACCACGTAACCCTCGCTATACATCACATGGGATCACTATCCCTAACTAACCTACTCACGAGCCGGTATTCATACAACGACTCCTGCTGCTTCATACGGCCTTGGCTGGGCATTGCCTTCACAAGCACCGCTTGCAGTCTCAGGGTTGCATAGCTGTCGTTCCTGCAGCGCGGACCCTCTCCTCCAGAGTATACGCCGCCCTCCGGTAATGGCGTTGCAGTCGCTTTGAACCATCTCCCGGATGCTTTTAAACTGACGGACACTGGTCAAGACCCGCCCACCTGCTGATTGAGGTCCAGCACAGCCAATCACTTGCTGCCCTTCCCCTCAACCAAGCCTAGCAGGCAGCAAGTCTCAATCGAGCGCCCGTCTGTAAACAATAAAGTAATTAAACAAATCATCTCCAAAACGACACACAATAAACCCATCTCCCCATACAAATTATACCAACACTAAATACACACGTGCAGGGCAATCACCCTGCTACAGAAGGTCATTCCACCACTGCGGGGCAAGGGTGGAAAAGGAGCGGGTTCTAGAGGCAGGGGAGCCTAGAGGAGGTAGAGCCAGTCTTCTAGTGCAGACGAAGCGGAGAGGTCGAGTGGGGGTGTAGGGAGAGATGAGGGTTTGGAGGTAGCTGGGTGCAGTCTGGTCAAGGCATCTGTAGGCTAGTACAAGAGTCTTGAACTGGATGCAAGCGGTGATCGGGAGCCAGTGGAGTGAGCGAAGTAGTGGAGTTGCGTGGGAGAAGCGAGGCAGAGAGAACACCAGGGGGGCAGCGGAGTTCTGGATGAGCTGGAGCAGACGGGTGGCGGACGCAGGGAGACCAGCCAGGAGGGAGTTGCAGTAGTCTAGGCGGGAGAGTACCAAGGCCTGGACCAGGAGCTGGGTGGCGTAGTTGGTGAGGAAGGGTCGGATTCTTCGGATGTTGCTCAGGAAGAATCGGCAAGTGCGTGCCAGAGTGGAGATGTGCTGGGAATAAGAGAGGCAGGGGTCCAGGGTGACTCCGAGGTTCTTAGCGGAGGAAGAGGGAGAGAGTGTGGTAGATTCCAGAGGAACAGAGATAGAGAGATCAGAGGAGGGGGAGGGTTGAGTTTGAGGTGATGCGAGTGTATCCAGGAGGAGACAGGTAGAGATACGGGAGGGGATGGTGGAGTCAGGGAAGGAGAGGAAAATCTGAGCATCATCAGCATAGAAATGGTATGAAAAACCATAGGATGCAATGAGGGGGCCCAGGGAGCAGGTGTAGAGAGAGAACAGGAGAGGACCAAGACTGACCCTTGGGGGACTCCTGTTGAGAGAGGGCGAGGTGTTGAGGTTGCTCCACGACAGGTTACCTGGCAAGTGCTGTTGGAGAGGTAGGAGGAGAACCAGGCCAGAGCAGTGCCAGATATTCCCAGGTCAGCGAGAGAGGATAGTAGGATAGAGTGATTGACAGTGTCAAAGGCAGCAGAGAGGTCGAGGAGAATTAGGACAGAGGAGAGAGAGGCAGCTCGGGCAGACTTTAGTGAGTTGGTGACAGACAGGAGGGCGGTTTCAGTGGAGTGAGCAGAGCGGAAGCCAGATTGGAGAGGGTCGAGCAGAGAGTGGTTGGACAGGAAAGCAGAGAGCTGGTGGTGTACAGTCCGCTCAAGGGTTTTGGAGAGGAAGGGTAGGAGGGAGACAGGACGGAAGCTCTGGAGGGAGGTGGGGTCGAGGGTAGGTTTTTTGAGGAGGGGTGATAGAGGCTTTTTTGAAGGCAGAGGGAAAGAGACCAGAAAGGAGAGAGGTGTTGAGAAGGGAGGAGATGAAGGGAAGTAGAGCAGGAGCAGCAGCTTGAAAGAGGTGAGTGGGGAGGGGGTCCAGGGCACACATGGTGGGTTTGTGACCCTGGAACAGGGAGGAGAGTCTGAGAGGGGCGAGAAGGTGGAGAAGGAGGGTGAGTTAGTAGGGGATGCAGTGGGTGTAGGGGTTGGAGCAGGAGGGGGTGTGGGGGAGGGAGAGGTGTTAAAGAGTTTGCGGATATCTGAGATTTTAGAAGAGAAGAAGGAGGCAAAGTCATCAGGGGAGATAGAGGAGGGAGGAGGAGGGGGGGTTTAAGAGGGAGGAGAAGATAGAGAATAGTTTACGTGGGTTGTTAGTGGAGGCTTGGATTACAGATTGGAAATAAGTACATTTAGCAGAGGAGAGAGTAGAGGAGAAGGAGGAGAGGAGAGTGTGGTAAAGGTCTAGGGCAGCAGGGAGTTTGGTTCTCTTCCATTTCTTTTCAGCAGATCGCAGTGTGATTCTTACTGAGCGGAGCGCAGAGGAGAGCCAGTGGGGAGGGGAGGGGCGAGCAGGTCGGGAGGTGAGGGGACAGAGGGAGTCGAGGGAGGAGGTGAGGGAGGAGAAGAGGGTGGAGGTAGCAGAGTACGGAGAGTTGTGAGAAGGAGTCGATAGGAGGGAGGTGAGAGAGCAGTGGAGGCAAGGACAGGGGGAGAGAGAGCGGAGGTTACGACGAGAGGTGACAGTGGGGGTAGGAGGAGCAGGGAGAGAGGGGAGAGACAGAGAAAAAGAGATGAAATAGTGATCAGAGAGGTCCAGGGGGGTGACAGAGAGGGTGGAGGGGCAGCAGGCCCTGGAGAAGGTGAGGTCCAGTTGACGGCCAGCTTTGTGGGTAGGAGGGGATGGAGAGAGACAGAAGTTGAAGGAGTGAAGGAGAGGGAGGAATCCAGCAGAGTGGCTGGGGTTGGAGAGATGGATATTGAAGTCACCTAACAGGACAGTTGGGGTAGACAGAGAGGGGAGGGAGGAGAGTAGATAGTCGAGTTTATCTAGAAAGTGAGCGAGAGGCCCAGGGGGACGGTACAGTACAATTAGCAGGAGATGACAGGGAGAGGTTAGTTGGACTGCATGAAACTCAAAGGTATTAACAGAGAGTTAGGAGAGGTCGGAGGGGACAGAAAAGAGTAAGGAGGGAGAGAGGAGAAGACCAGTCCTACCTCCCCGTCCAGTGAGATGCGGGGTATGGGACAGGACGTAGAGAGAGGACAGGGCAGCAGGAGTTACAGTGTTATCAGGGGACAGCCAGGTTTCAGTGAGAGCAAGGAAATCGAGAGAGAGGTGGGAGGCAAAGGCAGAGATGAAATCATCTTTGTTAGCAGAAGAGTGACAGTTCCAGAGTGCACCAGAGAGTGTGCGGGAGGGGGGGAGAGGCAGAGGGATGAGGTTAGAGGGGTTGGAGGAGCAGCGGTGGAGAGAGGGCAGAGGACAGAACAGGGATGTGAGAGACAGTCATAGCAGAACAGGTGAGACAAATAGGCACAGTGGGAGCAGTGGGGTGGAGGGTACAGACCTGACTAGTAGATGGCTTCTTATTCGAACAGCGTCTCGGCGCAGGCCTCCCCTCGCTGGACTCCCACAGCTAGACTCCCGGCTCTTTTGTTGAGGCTCGTCTGTTTGCTGCCGCTTCGTGCTGGTGTGGAAATAGGCTGCCTAATATATATAAAACAACTGCGTGGCAAAAGAACCAACTAAACTGCGTGGAAACCAATCAAATAGCAAATCAACTTCTATTCAATTAAACCACTCACCTGGTACTAATCACACACTAACTCAGCTAATTCAAACACCACCTTACAAAGTTACCAAATGTAGTTAATTAAAAAAATTACTTGAAGCAGGAACTTACCTATCTGCCTCAGTCCCTGGTTCCTCCACCCTCCCTGATACAATTACAAATTGCAAATCAACCTATTATTCAAATAACCACACTGTCATCCATCACCATGGGGAAAGGCAAAGAACTCACAAATGAAAAGAGACAAATGGTTGTTGACCTTCATAAATCAGGCAATGGGTACAAAACAATAGCTAAAAAACTAAATATACCACTTACCACTATTAGGGCATTAATTAAGAAGTTCAAAACCACTGGAACAGTGGTAAACTTGCCTGGTAGAGGACTCAAGTGTATCTTGCCCCCACATACAGTGAGGCAGATGGTTCAGGAGGCAAAGGGAAATCCAAGGGCCACAGTTGGAGAATTACAGAACTTGGTTGCATCTTTGGGTCACCAAGTCTCCAAATCTACAATTGGACGCCACCTCCATGCCAATAGGCTATTTGGAAGGGTTCGATTGGAACCGGGTTCGATTGGAACCGGGTGCTATGGTCAGATGAGTTGAAAATAGAGCTCTTTGGCCACGCACACCAGCGGTGGGTTTGGCGTCGAAAGAAGGATGCGTGTGCAGAAAAGAACCTCATACCTACTGTACTGCAGAACAAAGGATATCAAGGATCTGGAAGATTCTGTATGGAGGAACGGTCTAAGATCCCTCCCAATGTGTTCTCCAATCTCATTAAACATTATAGAAAAAGACTCAGTACCGTTATCCTTGCAAGGGGAGGGAGCACAAAGTACTGAAAACAAGGGTGCCAATAATTGTGACACTTCATTTATTTTATTTATTTATTTTTTTTTTTGGAAAAAAATTTATAATTAGAGAAATGTGTCATTTTGGTTGATCCCATTTAATCATTAATAAAGTCAAATATATTCCACATGTTGAAAAATTACAATATAGCTCATTACTGGTATTTATTTTATACACTCTTTTTGCTCATATATATATATATATATATATATATATATATATATATATATATATATATATATATATATATATATATATATATATATATATATATATATATATATATATATATATATATATATATATATATATATATATATATATGTGTATATAAAATAGAAAGTTTGATTTTCAATTTACATAATATAAAAAGACATCCTTTTCTGAAAATATTTGCTCATGTCTGGAAAAGATACTGAAAACCATCTTTACTAAAATAATATGTGTGTGTGTGTAACGTTGAGGGAAATGGAAAGGAGTCAGACGACAGCAGCCAGTGTGCAAGCTGCCCCTTCATACAGAAAAACCCTGCGAAAACATGTAACATTTAGACATAACAAGACACGTTACTGGACCCCACAAATCGAACGAGGGACAAACACAACATCTACAACAAGGACTATCTATATAGGCACGACAGACTGCACTTAAATAACAAGGGAACTGATCTTCTCAGAGAAAGGATCCTCAAGAAGGTTCAGAAGCATTTAAACAAAACAAGGGCAACAGCTCAGGTAAGACAGCCATTAAATGTATTTATCTAAATGCTAGAAGTCTCAAAAACAAAATGTTAGAACTTGAAGCTACTGCACTAACAAGTAACTATGATGTGATAGGTGTTACAGAAACTTGGTTATCTGAGAGTGATGGAGACGAATATAATATTAGTGGATATACACTGTATAGAAAAGACAGGCAGGAAAGAAGAGGTGGAGGGGTAGTGCTATACTTCAAAAATAGTCTTGAAGCCCAGGTGTTAAATCTGGAAGAAAAAATCATCACAGAATCAATATGGGTCAGAATAATAGACAAAAATTCAAATGGCTATAATAATAGGGGCATGCTATAGACCGCCAAATTCAGATACCAAGCATTAGAAATGCGTGTAGCAAAGGAGAAGCCATACTAATGGGGGATTTCAACTTTCCCCATATAAAATGGGAAAACCCAGTGGGGAGCATGACAACCGAAATTGAAATGGTGGAAATGACAAACGACTGCTTCCTAACGCAATTTATCAAGGCACCAACTACAGAGGAGCATACCTTGATTTAGTCTTTTCAAATAACAAAGACAGAATAACTAAAACAGAGGTCAGGGAACCATTGGCAAACTCAAATCAAAACATGGTCTCATTTTAAGTGCTTTTTAAAACTCAAATACCAACTACTAAAGCAAAGGTGTACAATTTTAAAAAGGCAAACTATGAAGGACTGAAACAGAGACTAACAGAAGTAGACAGGAGTAAAACAGAAAAAAAACATCCACAGAGAAAGGATGGCTATTTTTAAAAAAATGTAGTACTAGAGGCGCAAAACAAATACATCCCAAAAGTATACAAATCAAAATCTACAACAAAATGATTAATTAAAAAAAAAAAAATATTCAGAGAAAAAGGCACTTTACAGGGTGTTTAAAGGGACCAAGAAAAAAGTACACAGAAAGGGTTCTTGAAACTGCAAACGCAAGTCAAAATGGAAGTTACAAAGGCCAACTGAGAGATAGAAATGAACACTGCCAAGGGGGCTAAAACAAACTCCAAAAAGTTTTTCCAATATTATAACAGCAAAAGAACACTCAAGGAGGAAGTAAAATGTATAAGAGATACAAATGGCAACATTATAGATGACGAGAAAAAAATAGCAAATATATAAAATTATTACTTTTCACAAGTTTTTACAAAGGAGGAAACAGACAGCATGTCCCACGTCGACCTGTTCCTATCCAGTTTTAAATAATTTTAGCATAACAGGCAGAGGTGTTAAAGGGACAAGGAGCTCTTAAAATAAACAAATCCCCATGGCCAGATAAGATCCTCCCAATAGTACTCAAAGAACAAACCGTTTTTACAAGCCGTTAACCAAGATCATGCAACGCTCTTGAGACGGGGGTTGTACCGACAGACTGGAGAATTGTAAACGTAATACCGACCCACAAAAAGGGAGACAAAACCGAACCAGGTAACTGCAGACCAATAAGCCTGACTTCTATCGTGTCTAACTAACCTGCTTGATTTTTTGGACGATCCCACATCGACAATGGATAATTGCAAAGCATATGACATGGTTTATTTAGATTTCCAGAAAATTTTTGACAAAGTGCCATATAAAAGATTAATACTCAAACTGAACACAGTAGGGATTCAAGGAAATGCATGAACATGGATTAGGGAGTGGTTAACATGTAGAAAACAGAAAGTACTGATTGAGAAACCTCAAAATGGAGTTCGGCCAGGGTATCCTTGGCTCACCACTCGCCAGCGACCCCTGTAGTCTGGCCGGGCGCCTGCGGACTTGCCTGTAAGCTGCCCTGAGCTTTGTTGTCCTTCGACACTGTAGCTCTGGAGGTGGCTGCACGGTGAGTCTGCAGTGTGAAAAAAAAAGCGGTTGGCTGACGGCACACTCTTCGGAGAACAGCGTGTGCTCGTCTTCGCCCTCCCGAGTCAGCGCAGGGTTGGTAGCAGTGAGCTGAGCCTAAAAAATAATTGGATACGCCAAATTGGGAGAAAATAATAAAATAATTTGCTATTACGAAAAAAAAAAAATGTCGCTTCAGTGTCACTTGTGTCTCAGTCGAAATGTTCCCGCTTCTGCACTACAGTAAAATAGCTGTGAAAACTGTCAGGTACTGTCCACACTGTATTTCTGCGCATGCGCCAAATACGTTACTGTTCTCAAAAAACAGCATTTTTCTTAATAATGACGTTCAGTCATCATTTGCTGATTATGCCGTTTCATTACAGACATATTGGGCTACAGCGAAATTAACTTAAAGTTTGAGAAACTTTAATAACGTATCTCAAATCTACAAAACATAGCGAAATGTGGCACGGCTCCATTCACTCTCCATAGAACATTTTTGCTGGAGCACTCTCTAAATCCCATAATTCTCTGCGCGGCCGGCGACGGAAGTCCCCTGTGGCAAAGTGCCCCCCGTGTGTATTTTGTGTTACGTGTTGTGTGTAAATGTTGGTGTATAGTCATCGGTACACGGGATATAAACGGGTCTGTGTTTCACTTGTGATTTAAAAATGTAGATTTATATTTAGGCACGGAGGGCACAAATCACTTCACGTGCTAGTTAAAATGTAATGTGTGGTCACGGAGTGCACTTAATTAATTCACGTGCAGTTGTACCGAGATTCCAATTGAATGATTGACTAGCAATCGAGTCTCGGTACAACTGCATAAAACAGCATGTTTTCACTCACTCGGGTTGTGTGTTCGGTGAGTGGAGAACGGAGAGAGAGAAGGAGAATTACATTTACAGTTGTCACTCACCGTGTTTGTTCGTCTGTTTACTGTATAGTCCGTTTTGTTTATCTCTTTTGTTTTGGCGTAAGTGCCGTGTCCTGTGTGTTTTTGTCTTGCAACCTTTTTATTTTCTGTTCTGTTTAATAATTAAATGCTGAGCGCGATCACGCGCTCAGCTTCACCAAAACCCCATTTCTGTTATTTGTTCCTGCTTCTGACGTGACGTCACCGCTCAGTCGTCTTTGTGACATCCCCATAGAGATTTAACACAATGTGTCAATGTGTACCTGTGAACGTGTGGGTTGCCGTGGGTAGTGATAGGGTGATGCAGGTGCTCCAAACAAGGACAAACACAGAGTTCACAGTTCAATTTCTTTCTTTTAATATCCTTATGGCCTCCTTGACCAGGTTTAAATGATAAAGCTGGGTCTACCCAACAATGGGTATTGCCAGCTCCAAAACAAGGGGTTGCAGTCCCCAAATAATAATCACAAAACAGACACAACATGAACACAGACACGTCTCCGGACAGTGAATGCTCTTAGTGCAGGTGCGGTCCTGGAAACAGTGGTGCCGGTTAAGTGCAGGTGCGGTGAAGTCCGGGTGAATCGCTGGCCCCAGGCTGCAGGTCCCAGATCCGTGTTTAATTAGTCTGGCAATGACAAAACACACACGGTTGCAAAACAAACCAAAACACTCTTGCTCCAAACAGTCCTCGTTTCCTCCCATTAACCATAACAAAAGGAACCGATTACCCGTCACATCCCCCTAAAGTACCCTCAGCCCCGCCCCCTCCGATAGCTAGTTCAACCAAAACTCTGCACCAACATCAGGACCCTGAAGGAGTGCCTGTCAGTATTGGAGCTGGAGTTCACAGAGTTCAGGGAGCAAACCCTGGTCAACCTAAACCAGAGCAGCCCCACACAACAGCTCAGAGACGAGGTGACCAGGTTCAAGATAGAGAGGTGCAAGAGCTAACAGCGGCAATGAGAGGACAAGTGGAGGACAACCAGACCCTGAAAACTGAGCTCCGGAGAGTGAGAGAGGAGCTGGCCAGGACAGCCCAGCACAACCACGTGAAGAGCCTGCAGAGAGAACTGGAAGAACTGAGAGAGACACTGCACAACACCCATCACCCAGCCTGCACCGACACACACACTGCCCCCCCCAGCACCGTCAGACTCCCCATACCACAAAGAAGAGGGTTTTCAAAACCTTGAATCTGAAGTTATACATTTCCAGAAACTTCTGTGATTTCTTTCCGTGATCGCGAAATCCTGGAGGGACTACCTTGTGGCTGTGACCAGCCCATTAGTGTTTTGATGATGCCTGTTACTGGAGGATGAGGTTGGAATGGTATTTTGTAACCGTGTTGTATGATCCCAAGGACCCACCTCCGAGCAGCCACCACACTTGCCACAGCCCTGGTGTTGATGTCAATAGCATCACAGCCAGCCTGAAGTCGAGACATTCTTGCCTTCCTTCGCTAACTGCGTGGCCAGTTTAATATTCTCTGGGGTAGAGTAACAGCAACTGACCCCATAGCTTGTGTTGGTACTTTGCAGCTTACACTTCGTAGTTGCTAACACGCTGTGACAGAAATACAATGATTCTTGGTTGTAAATCTCCCTCCCAACCTGTGAGGGCACTAAACAGCGAGAACAGAGTTCCCTGGACAGGCTCAAGGGAAGTCGGAAAGGGGGCGGGACTCCGTTGCATTAATGCATTGACCTGGAAGGGAAACGACGTGGCAGCCGCAGATTGGAGAGGCGGTTGCACTCGTTTACCAAGGGGTCATGTGTGACGGCATAAAAGGGGGTGGAGAATCACAATCTGTTCCTTCACTTGGTTTATGCATTGAACCTAGGACTGCGAGAGACCTCAGTTGGAAACCGTAAACATACTGTGAGTGTTTTGTTTGTTTGTCTGCAATTGTCTTGTCTTGTGAATTAATAGACTGCTAACATGATTCCGGAGCTGTCGCCAAGGGCCAGCACAAAGCCGGAACAACACTTAACCATTGTCACAAATATAAACTTGTATCACCCACCACAAGCACTACTGCACACACCCAGGACTGGTGACCATGTATGTATTATTGTGGGGTGGATATTATTATTTGGGACTGCAATCCTATTGTTATTTACCCCGTGCAGTACACACTGGTGTGTATTGCCGGGGGATTATTGTTTGGTCACCAGACCTGGAATATATAATAAAGCCCTTGTCCAAACGGATTACAAATCTCTGTTTCATTCACGCACTGCATCACTCCTGCACCTGTATCCAATCAGCCACCTGTTCACACGCGCATACTGCATGTTGAGGCCGTGTAGCTCCTTTTCAGGAAGGTGTCCACCTTCTTGTCTGCACGATATGATGCTGGGGGTCTGGAGGATGTAGCTTTTCCTGGTTTAGCTAGGATGGTATCTAGTTTAGGTAGTTTGAACAGATGGTCTTTTTGGCCGGTTGGCGCTCTGTAGAATTATCTACCCTTGGGAGGCATGCTATAGCAAAGACAGATCTCTCCCATATAGCCTCAATGGGCTTCCAGACAGCCTCGTGGAAGGGGAACCCTTCAAAGGCTTTTTTTGTCCCTTGGATCGATGCTTATGAAACAAAAAACACACAAACACAAATGCCAATACTGAGTACCCAAGCAAATCACAGGAGAAATTTGGACAACAATGCTTATTTGGAGGGGAGGTAGGGGTTATGGGGGGAAGGAAACCGTCAAAAAGGACTATATTGCAATGATCTCTGGGTTACAAATCTGTTTGTTCTCCTGACCCAAGCAAAATGGAGACCAGGAGTTCACTCTTTGTGGAGTTCATCAGATGAGGTAAGAAATATTGTTGTTTCATTTAATTTCACTTGAAAAACAAAAACCTAAAGAAAGGCTTTATGTTTTTTTTCTTACTCGTTTTTAGCATTAGCTACATATCACTAGTCTACATATTATTATTTGGTTACTTGCTTCTTTGCTTGTTTTTGTTTTGTTTTTTAACGTGAACATGTTTCAAAATCAGTACAACACTATATTATACATCTGAACTTCTGCCACCAGGAAGCAGCAGAAACCTTCAATCTACAGTATTGTATTTTAAATTGTTGCATATACTGTATAAAAGTAAAATAAAAATAAAAAAGCAAACCAACAAAAGATCTTGAGCTCAACAAAAAATGGGACCAGTAATAAATGTTGCTAGGATTAATCAGCAAGTGGAATTTCTTTAAAGCCAGGCTGAAGGCGATAAGGAAATAAAGTACAGCAGGTGTTGAAGACGAGAAGTAAAATAAACAGATCCAGACAAGGTAAGTTTTACACAATTTTTTATTAAGAGTAAAACTTAACCGACACTTTCATTAATTGGCCAGACATCAAACATTACTTATTTCCATATATAAACTGGGAATGTATCAAGTATAGACTATGAAAGTGCAAATAGCATTTCAAGCTTAAGTTGCTTTTTACAATATAAAATTTAACTGGGTTACAAAATAGGTTTGCCAATTTTCAGTCATTTGCCATGACACATTTTAAAATTCTGCAACAAGATACAAATGTAATTGAATATGACCTATTTTTTCATGCACAGAACACTGCTACACAGAAGTAGACGATGGTTAAATTCCACAACTTAAACAATAGTTACAAAACAAAAGTCCCACTAACTCTGTATACAACACTCTTACACAGCTTTACTTTGCAAGACATAATTCAATGCAACGCTTTTATTTCGCAAACTACAATTAGTAGTACAGTCACACACTCATTTAGGGAAAGACCCATTTAACAGTGAAACCGAGAAAAGATTTAAATATTGTGTCTTAAATTTCAATATTGTAAAAAGAAAGCAATAGATCCAATTACATTTTACAGCCAAATATGCTTAAAGCTTGATTTGCTATTAAGATATCAGGGACTTACAATTGCCACGAACAATTCATTCATAATGAGCCAGCATTTAAGCCACTTCCTGCATCGCTAGTGTTCTTCTTTTAACCTTCAACATCAAAGTAAATTATGCACTTGCAGCTATGTACTTACATATTATCCATTTAAATGTAAGCTTTCTTTTCAACTGTCATACCTCAACCTAACAACCAAAAAAATAAAATAACAGAACATAAACAACTTTTCCAATGAAATCCAAAAGAAACCATTTCAGTGAGTTAACCAACAGTGACCATGATGCATTTGGCTATATTCATGTAAAAATTGTATGCTATATTCAATGCATTAAAAAAAAAAATCAACAGGACCAAAAACAAAATAAAAAATTGCTACATTTACACTGATTTTGTTGACAAATGTACCACGACATTTTTTTTTTTTACAGGATTTTGTTCAGTCTGCGTCAGGAAATATTAATTACATGTGGTAATAAATAAAATGGATTTACAAAAAGGCACGCCAATGGACTGCGTAGAACATCGGTTAAAGATAGGCATCTTATTTAGACTGCGAAGAACAGCTTTCTACTGTAGAGTTGCTTAAGCTTCGGTTTTCAAATTACTAATGGCACTTACAGTGCAAAAATACTTTGCTAACTTAGGAAAGGGAACTGACTGAACTTCTTATAAAGTGTCTTCGTTGATCAATAGTGCCTCTGTGGCTGAAGTTTCTACTTTGATTTACTTGAATCAGCAACTTTGAATTAAAAGAACTGACAGCAGTGCTTGTAGAGCGTGTAACACAGAGTCACTGGTAACTATATTGTTAAAATGGTATAAGCAAAAAGTCTGATTGGTTCATAGCAATGCAGGCACAACTTGCATTTGATAAACCTAGTGAAGTATGCTTCCACTGATTACAGTTTGGCACCTTTTGGTAGAATACAGGCAGATCTCATTTTTTGTACAAACAAGACCAACCCATCTCTTTAAGATTACTGCACATACGGCACTGCAAAGCAGCATCTTCAGCTCCCGTCCAGCGGTTCACTTTCCAATCAAGCTGTCTGATCACATCACTCAATAATGCTTGCATTAAAAAAAGAGAATAGTGGAGTGCTGCAATGCTGTTCATATACAAAGTATTGTTTGTTATTTTATTTTAAAAGCCTAATCTATTACGTTTGAGAATATCAACATTCTTTAAATCCAACACTTCTGAATTTTGTCATCAATGAAAGTGTTTTTTTAACAAAAAACAAACAGGAAAATCTGCTACCATTGTTTGTATATGGACTGGAACTGATCAGACTTATAGTTTGCTATTTATGGCCTGTATTTACCCACAAAATACTAAAAGGACTTCATCATGGTATCTAAAGGGCTACGATTCTTTTTCTGTTACTATACAGCAATGTCTGCAATTCCACATTATCTCGTTTTCCTCCTACAAAGAAGTGAAAAAACTGTCTGTAGTGCTATTAAAAAGAAAAAAAGAAGAAAAATCCACTGCCACTGCTGCTAATAAGCCAATCAAAGTGTTTATGATTTTACAGGTCAGCTACATCTCTTTCTGACATGTTCAAACCAGGTGGACTTGCTCCTCCCATTCAGGCGTAGTAGTACTACTACTAGGTTGAGGATTGGAGCTGGGGTTACATTCCGACGTGCTTGTTAGACTAAGTTCTGCGCTACAGTGGGGGTCTTCACTTCCTGGTTCTGGATCCCGTGCACCAGTGGTCTCTTGAAGAGCGCCCTCCTCTACCCGGGCAGCCCTGTTACCTTCATTGACTGCTGCGGCCTCGAAGAGGGCGTGCTCTTCCTCCTGGGTCTGGGGCACCTCCTCTGTTTTGGAGGGCTCCACTTCTTCTGCAGTGCTGAGAGGCTGCGAGTCCAGGTCTGTTTCTGAGGGCATGGAGGGGATAAGTGCTATGCTCTGAGGGTTCATGTCATGAAACCAGGCCATGATGTTCCCCAGGAGGTTTGCATTCACAGAAGGATCGTAGCTTGTGGAGTCTGTGTCGCTGGAGGAGAAGAGCCCCCCAGGATCCTCCCCGAAACGGCGCAGGTTGTCAAAGCGGTCCCCAGCATAGGGGTTGCTCACAGCCCCCAGCCTCATCAAACTATCACCCAGTTCCAGCAGCTCGGAGCTGCTAAGAGCTGCCCTCGGGATCTCCATGCTCCGGGGGGCTGGGTCCAGCCTGGAGGGTAGGGAAGTACCAATGGCCCCTAATGAGGCTTCATTGTTGAGAAACTCCTGGGCGTCTCTGCCCATGGCCAGCCCGGACTCCTGCAGTGAGAGTTGGATGGCTAGGCGAATATTCGGGTCATCTTCATCAAGAGAGCTCAGAGCCTGAAAAAAAAAAAAAAAAAAAAAAAAAGTTAGAACACAACCATTAGCTATCATGACTTAGGTTGGCCAGGGTGTCCCCGGCTCACCACGCACCAGCGACCCCTGTAGTCTGGCCAGGCGCCTGCGGGTTTGCCTGTAAGCTGCCCAGAGCTGCATTGTCTTCCGACGCTGTAGCTCTGAGGTGGCTGCATGGTGAGTCTGCAGTGTGAAAAAAGGAGGACAGCGTGTGTTCGTCTTCTTCGCTCCCGAGTCTGTGATCAACATAAGGGTATACACACAATACTAAAAGGTTTACATGATATTTCTTAGAATAGTAAATAACTGGATTGCAGTAGTTTTTCTTATTCTTCTACTTCATTAAAACAGGACTGAAATTTAAATAAAATCTAATGTAAAAAAGGAAAGAATATAAACATAAGAAAATAAAAGACTCCCACAGTAGCTGTAGGTATATTCAGTTTGGAACATGCAGCAAAGCAAATGGGAAAGCAGAGGAGGGCAGGTACCTGCAGCAAGTCCTGGTTTTCAAAGCAACTGACAGGGATAGTCATGCAAAGAGCTTTGCAGAATACTCATAGAAGCAGAACTCACCATGGAGGTACCGTGTCTCCAGCTGCTACCATCCTCCTGGGTATCTATTAGAGAGGCAATGGTGTTAATTTCCGCTCTCACTAACACCACATTCACGTGCCAAGACACTGATAGAGTTGCCTTGACCAATAAACTAATAGGAGGTAGTGGGGTAACCTTGTGAGATACAACAGAAGCTTTACCATATTGGGGACAGTACTCCACATCATAAAACCATTTGGCATCTAATAAAAAACTGAAATTTCCTACTAACATAATTTGTAATTGTTTGCTTTATATTTGTCTATATTGTACAGTATTTATAGCAGATTTATTTACATTGCTTAGTGTATGAATCAAATCTAAATCAGTATTTGTTTTATTGCTTCAGCTTTTCTTAAAGCCTGCTTGTGCCAGCTTCGTTATTTTTTGAAAACTTGTTCCCAATATTAACAGAAAGCATTCTTTGTTAAGATCTGTTATCTGTAGCAGTGTTTGACTGTTATGATATGAAGGACCAGGTTTTGTACCTAAAGTGCTCTCGCTGGGGTCATCAGGATCTGGAGTATTGCCATGAGACTATGCATGTCTCCACGGCGCCGCTGCCTGTGTCTCCTGCGGTACTGAAACTCAGCATATTCCTGAACAAACGAGAGGAGCACAGGTAATTCAACCTCTGCCTTTTGGACTACAGTTTTGTGACGCTACTTGGCTCAGCTCCACGATGCTGATAATGATCAAAATACCAAACCATCCTGCTTACAATCAGCTCAATCAAGCAGGCTGCAAAAACGGCCTTTGACCCCTCCTTGATGTCAGGAAGCTGTAAAGGGTCTTCAAAATGAAACCGCACAAGACATTCCTTCACAAATGACACAGGAATGTGCAAAAACCTTCAATAGCATTAGCCACATCAACAACGTTAACTCAGAGCCATTTCAGATTTAATTATATTATTAGAAGCAACCCTCTAGCACAGAGCTGGTATCCGTCTGCCGTTAACTTAAAAGATTTTATTTGCTTTTATTTACGTGGACTTCAAAAAGGATTCGCACTTGGCACACAGTGCCATCACAAAGATCTGCACAATCCTAATGGTTGGCCCTTCTTATGAATGCACAATAAAAACAAAGAGGAAAATGAAGTACCTGCACTCCTAGATAGGAAATGACAATAACTTTTCAGTGAGGGATTCTTCTTCATTTATGGTCATATTTACGTATGTGAAACAAGATTATGAAACATGCACAACATTGAAAAGTAAAATATTTGGAGCTTTGTTTTGAACAAGCACAAAATTGAAAAGAGGAAATATTTGGAGTTTTGTTTTTATTTTCCAATTATTTTAGTAAAGATGGTTTTCAGTATCTTTTCCAGATATGAGCAAATATTTTCAGAAAAGGATGTCTTTTTATATTATGTAAATTGAAAATCAAACTTTCTATTTTATATATACACACACACACTATATATATATATATATATATATATATATATATATATATATATATATATATATATATATATATATATATACACACACATACACACATATATATATATACAGTACTGTGCAAAAGTTTTAGGCAGGTTTGAAAAAATGCTGTAAAGTAAGAATGCTTTCAAAAATAGACATGTTAATAGATTATATTTATCAATTAACTAAATGCAAAGTGAGTGAACAGAACAAAAATCTAAATCAAATCCATATTTGGTGTGACCACCCTTTGCCTTCAAAACAGCATCAATTCTTCTAGGTACACTTGCACAAAGTCAGGGATTTTGTAGGCATATAGTCAGGTGTATGATTAAACAATTATACCAAACAGGTGCTAATGATCATCAATTCAATATGTAGGTTGAAACACAATCATTAACTGAAACAGAAACAGCTGTGTAGGAGGAATAAAACTGGGTGAGGAACAGCCAAACTCAGCTAACAAGGTGAGGTTGCTGAAGACAGTTTACTGTCAAAAGTCATACACCATGGCAAGACTGAGCACAGCAACAAGACACAAGGTAGTTATACTGCATCAGCAAGGTCTCTCCCAGGCAGAAATTTCAAGGCTTACAGGGGTTTCCAGATGTGCTGTCCAAGCTCTTTTGAAGAAGCACAAAGAAACGGGCAGCGTTGAGGACCGTGGACACAGTGGTCGACCAAGGAAACTTACTGCAGCAGATGAAAGACACATCATGCTTACTTCCCTTCGCAATCGGAAGATGTCCAGCCGTGCCATCAGCTCAGAACTGGCAGAAAACAGTGGGACCCTGGTACACCCATCTACTGTCCGGAGAAGCCTGGTCAGAAGTGGCCTTCATGGAAGACTTGCGCCAAAAAGCCATACCTCCGGCGTGGAAACAAGGCCAAGCGACTCAACTATGCACGAAAACACAGGAACTGGGGTGCAGAAAAATGGCAGCAGGTGCTCTGGACTGATGAGTCAAAATTTGAAATATTTGGCTGTAGCAGAAGGCAGTTTGTTTGCGAAGGGCTGGAGAGCGGTACACGAATCAGTGTCTGCAGGCAACAGTGAAGCATGGTGGAGGTTCCTTGCAAGTTTGGGGCTGCATTTCTGCAAATGGAGTTGAGGATTTGGTCACAATTAATGGTCTCCTCAATGCTGAGAACTACAGGCAGATACTTATCCATCATGCAATACCATCAGGGAGGCATCTGATTGGCCCCAAATTTATTCTGCAGCATGACAACAACCCCAAACATACAGCGAAAGTCATTAAGAACTATCTTCAGCGTAAAGAAGAACAAGGAGTCCTGGAAGTGATGGTATGGCCCCCACAGAGCCCTGATCTCAACATCATCGAGTCTGTCTGGGATTACATGAAGAGAGAGAAGCAACTGAGGCTGCCTAAATCCACAGAAGAACTGTGGTTAGTTCTCCAAGATGTTTGGGCCAACCTACCTGCCGAGTTCCTTCAAAACTGTGTGCAAGTGTACCTAGAAGAATTGATGCTTGATGCTGTTTTGAAGGCAAGGGTGGTCACACCAAATATTGATTTGATGTAGATTTTTTTCTGTTCACTCACTTTGCATTTTGTTAATTGATAAATATAAACTATGTCTATTTTTGAAAGCATTCTTACTTTACAGCATCTTTTCACACCTGCCTAAAACTTTTGCACAGTACTGTATATATATATATATATATATATATATATATATATATATATATATCACATATATATATATATATATATATATATATATATATATATATATATATATATATATATATATATATATATATATATATATATATCAAAGGAGTATGTATAAAGATAGAGTAAATGCTTACACTTCCCCTGTGTGTGGCTGAATGTGTGCATATCTATCTATCTATCTATCTATCTATCTATCTATCTATCTATTTATCTATCTATCTATCTATCTATCTATCTATCTACCTACAACTGGGTCAATTTCTAACATTACTTGTTTCAGAAAATACATCAGGATTAAAGCTGAAGAAGAATCTGGGCATACTCTGATAAGATTTGTTTTAAACACAGCGGGCACAGGACAAAAGTGCTGAATACATTCATTATTACAAGTGGACCAAGAAAATGTATTTGAACACACATCAGGCAGATAGAAAAACATATACAGTGCTTTGCAGAAGTATTCACCCCCTACCAGTAATGTCACATTTTGTTGAATTACAAATAATGTATGCAGTTTAAAAAAAAAAAAAAAATATTCAAAGCTGTAATGGTTAAACTGAACACTTATATGAGGAGGTTAAATGTCAGCAAAACTTGAAAAGAAAATGCACAAAATGAAATTTCCTGGTTGCATAAGTATTTAGCCCCTTAAGTCAGTACTTTGTAGAAGCACCTTTTGTAGCAATTACTGCTATGAGTCTCATGGGAAAATTGCTCCAGTTCTAATAAGTTTGTTGGGGATCGTCAATGGACTGCAATCTTCAAGTCACACCATAAATTTTCGATTGGATTCAAGTCAGGACTTGGCCACTCAAGAACATGAATTCTCTTCTTGTTTAACCATTCCAGTGTGGCTTTGGCTTTGTGCTTTGGGTCATTGTCCTGCTGAAATGTGAATTTCCTCACCAGTTTCTCAGTCTCTTGGCTGACTCAAACAGGTTTTCCTCAAGGATTTGCCTGTACTTTGCGCCATCCATTCTCTCCTCTATCCTGACAAGCTTCCCAGTCCCTGCTGAAGAGAAGCATCCCCATAACATGATGCTGTCACCACCATGCTTGACAGTTGGGATGGTGTTGACTCAGTGATGTGCAGTGTTGGGCTTGCGCCAGACATAACGCTTGGAATTTAGATCGAAAAGTTCCATTTTTGTCTCGTCTGACCACAAAACCTTTTTCCACATGTTTGCAGTATCATCTGCATGCTTTTTTTCAAAGTCCATACGTGCTTTAAGATGAGGTTTTTTGAGTAATGACTTCTTTCTTGCCACCAGTCCATACAGGCCAGCTTTGTGTAGGGACCGGCTTATTGTTGATGTGTGAACACTGACTCCCATCTCAGACACAGAACTTTGCAGATCTCTCAAGGTCATTGTTGGCTTGAGAGTGACATCCCAAACCAGTTTCCTGCTTGCCCGGCTGCTCAGTTTGGGAGGGCGACCTGATCTGGGTAGTGTCTGGGTGGTATGATGCATCTTCCACTTCTTAATAATGGACTTCACTGTACTGAGAGGGATAATCAGCGTCTTTGAAATTTTCTTGTACCCTTCTCCTGCTCTGTGCCTCTCTACCACTTTATCCCTGACTTGTTTCGAAAGCTCCTTGGTCTTCATGGTTGCTTTGTTGGATCACTATGCGAGTTGCAGCTTGAAAGTCTTTATGTACCTGAGGGAAATTATCTACAAGTTAAACCACTTTGTGTACACACAGTCTGAAACCATTTCACTAACTTTGTGACCTTTCAAACAAATCATTTGCACCTGAGCTGATTTAGGGCAGCAGTAGAAAAGGGGTTGAATACTTATGCAACTGAGATTAATCTGTTTTTCTCTGTAAATCTTACTAATTTATAGTTTATATGCATTTTTAACTTTATCAATGTGGAGTAGTTTGTGTAGATTCTACATGTAAAGTCTAATTTGAAAGCGTCGTGGAGTACGCTCAGGTGCCAACAAAATGTGAAAACTTTGCAGGGGGGTGAATACACAATTTATATAAATAGCTGATGTGCTGTTTAAGAACAAATACAGCCTACGTAAGTGCAAAGAGATAACCCTCAAGTGCATATGAATATTTATTTATTTATTTATTTATTCATTCATTCATTCATTCATTTGCGTATGGTGAGATACGCGGATTTCAAATTACCTGGAATACACCAGCATTTCTAACTGCAACTTCGTCAACTGCAACTTGTGTAAATTAGGAAAAATAAAGTTTTGCCATTTTTGAGGACCTGGGCACTCTCCAGTAACTACAGTCAATAGCCAGAAAAAAAGGTAATTACAACATCTGCTGAAGAAGGAATGCTTTGGCAAAAACAGCAGATGGTCAAGACAAAGGAGTTGGACTCACGTTTCAGAAAAGCACTGTTAGCAAACTACAACAAAGAAAATAGCTACAGAACAGTATCAAAGAAATATGGAATACCAAAATCCACAATCATAGCGATAATCAAGACGTACCACAGAGCAAATTCCACTGAAACGCTTGAAAGAACTGGAGTCCAAAGAATAATACAGATGTGAGCATGGAGCTCTGCTTGTGAACGGTTTAAAAACATTTAGTCAAAACCAGGAGCAAAAGAACAACAAGGCAATCTGATTATGATCTTGCTGTTAATGGTTTGTGTTTGTTGTAGCGAACCTGAGGTAAACGTATACAGGTAATTGTAAGGTTTTTTCATGCAAACAATTTAACCTTTACTGGAAAAAAGGTACAAAGCTGTACTTTAAGAAGCTGGACTCATCTTTACATTAAACCTGTAACCCCTGGAATGGAAAAGGGCATCAAACCTCTTTTCGTCAAATTAACTTTCTACAAGATCCAAGGAACAACTGAGTGATTTCTTCAAAAGCTACACAAACACAACAAGGAACAACCACCAAACCCAGGATTCTTAACTCTTTCTTCAAACCGAAATTCTCGCTCATGTGTCCAACATAGAAAGGAGGGTAATTATTAATTGAATTCTTGGTGCATACAGCTAGAATTATGTTTAGAGGCTTTGGGTGATATCTGATGTCTAAACATGTGAATGACATATTTGGTATGAGTTCTTAATTAACGTTTTAAGAACGTTCATTTTTTCTCCCCAATTTGAAATGTCCAATTATTTTTATTTCTACCCGGCTCACCGCTGCCACCCCCACACTTACTCAGGTGGGACAAAGACAGACACTAGGGATGGGACGGTATAAAATTTGCACGGTATGATAACCGTTAAATAAAACACCATGGTAACCTTAATATCATGGTATACAGTACATCATGCAAGTTATAAAATAAAGGCTTAAAAAAAATGAATAAAGACTAATGTAAATCACTTAAATTACTGTAATGCACACAAATACCTAAGAACATTGGCATACTGTTATAACTTGTTTAAACAAAACTACGTTGATAATAAGCAGGCTATCCTGCTGCAGTTGCGGCTCTGTGCTCATTTTAATTGAGACATTGGTCGTGTTCTTATAGCGCAGATATCCACAATTCTGCACAGAATCGCGGAGATGCGCTGTAGGCGTCACTCAACACCCACAGAAATTTGTGCAGATTCTGCATAGCCCAGCGCAGCTTTGAAATGTTACTGCGGGAGGCTGGCTGTGGCTGTGAACCAAAGGGACGATGCAGAGATCATGAGTGACCTGCTAATTGTAATGCAAATAACCACTAAAACTACTGCTGCCACCTTGTTAGCGGAGGCGAATGACATTTTATCATTATACAATGAAGCCGTGAATAGCCTTGTCAACGCTATATTAAATAAATATATAATTTAAACAAACAATGTATTAAATCTGTGATAAGTGATGTATCATTTTACAATAAAGTTAATGTTAATCAATTACATTAAATTGACTCTTGATAATCCAGACAAATTATAGCACGTTGAAAATGTGTGCTGCGCTGCAAGGTTTGGAGAAGGCGTTTCTCTAAATGCTGCGTGTGATGTCAGAAAGACAGCAGCCAAGAGCAGCTGGTGCAGCAAGCTCTGGGTAACAGAACTCAGCAATTGAAACGTGCATTCTGTGTTGTTGACAGTTTCCTTCAAAACCATTATCAAAATACAGTATCAGTTCACAAAAAGATCTTCCTCTGACACTTTGCTAAGGCTGCAAGTACCATCGCTTGATTTAGAAGAAGCATGTTTGCAGTTGAAAAAATGCGTTAACCGGTGTATAAAGGAATTACGATAATTGCGGTGTAGAATAAAAGGAACGGTATTAATACCGTAATGTACCTAAACCGCGGTAAACCGAAAAACCAGTATACCGACCCATCCCGAACAGACACACAAGTCCTCCGAAATGTGTGCCATCAGCCGTCGGCTTCTTTTCACTCTGTGGGCCCGCCATGCAACCACCTCGGAGCTACAGCATCAGAGGACCACGCAGCTCCAGGTAGCTTGCAGGCAGGCCTGCACGCGCACCGCCAAGTCTACAGGGGTCGCTGGTGTACGGTGAGCTGATGACACCCTGGCCGACCTAGACCCTCCCCACCCGCTTGGCTAATTGTGTGCCGCCCCCTGGGAACTCCCGTCCACGGTCGGCAGTGGAAAAGCCTGGACCTGAACCAGCGACCTCCAGGCTATAGGGTGCATCCTGCACTCCAAACACAGTGCCTTTACCGGATGAGCCACTCAGGCTCCCCGAGTTCTGATGTTTTGCTTGTAACGTGTGATTAGTAGATTTTTGTAACTTCTGAATAAACAAAATTATTTGTAATAAGTCTTATTTTCATTGTCTGTTCAATAAGTGCTATTAGGAATTTAAATGAACCCTAGGCATGAAAATACATTATTAAATTGAGCCATATATCATGTGTTTTAATATATATTCACATTTATTTAAGGACCTTCAATCCCACTTGGATAAAGTTTGTATTCTTGCTTGAAATACTTGTAGCTGTGGTGAACCCATTTAACCCTAGACACCTTTCACTACTTCAAACAAGTTTAAAACAAAGAAATATGCCTTACAAGCCAAGCATTGTGTATCAAATCTGTCTGAGCTCAGATTTCACTAACATGATGTAACATACTGGTTAAGAATTATCATGAACATCTGAAAGCTGTAATAAAAGTAAAATGAGGACACACATTAATACTAAAGCAGGGGTGTCAATACTTTTGTCATGAATTCATATTTTGAAATAAGTTTGTTTGTTTTCTGATAAAGATAATTTGTTAAATCACTGAGTTTGCTTTTTGGAGCACTGCAGGCCATCTGAGCTTGTTTGATGAAAACAAGCCTCTGAAGAGTGCTTTATTATTATATGAGTAAAGGTCCTTCACACCTGACAACAGTAAAGAACGTGGTCTGCCCTTGCACCCATGTTGTATTATAACATTCTGCAGTTTCTTTTTATTAAGCTTAATAAAAATCACAGGGAAACTGGTATTTATATTTTATGTTGCAATAATCTGACACTGGTCTTACTAGCATTTAGAGAACAGCCCAGGTAATGCAAAGGCCAGGTGAAAACACATACAGGCTCTAACAATTCCCATATATCCTGACAGCCAGCATGCAGTCAGGCACATCAAACCACTTTCACACACTGTAACCAGTCTGAGACCAGCCATGAGCTACCACCAGTAAAAGCACTGTCAGCAGCAACAAAAAGGAAAAAACACAGTATTCTGTAGCACTGATAAAGGTATTAGTCAGAACGTCTGTTTATTTGACTTTCTTAATATTATGTTGCACTACTGTATGCATCAATTTTTCCTTTGCCAGTCCATGACTCAACCCATAACTGTAACTGACAACAATGACTCTGTTCTGGTATGCAGCTGCAAGCATCTGGAATTCTCAAAGGGGGCATCCTTTTACAGTTTTTGACAGAAGGGAAGCTGGGGGTGGAGTTATGGAAAAAAAAAAATCAATAAATAAATAGAAGTCTATTTTTTTTAGTATGAGAATGTTGATGGTCACTTAGGTAATACCTGCTGCTGGAATCCTGCATTTTGATAGTTTTCTCTTTGCTCATTCCCTCCAAGTACTGATTGATTCCTCAGGATCTTTAGATTAGAGCAGAATAACACTTGAGTTGATCGTCCTGCTACAAAACCACGAGGCAACTGAAACACCAACTAACTGAAAGCAACTTTTTAGGTTTATACGTATATTTATAGCTATATATTCTGAGCAAGAGACACTAGCTGCAAACATGAAGACAACCTAAACAGCCAGACTACATGACAGACAGTTACCTCAGGCGATGCAAAACCTAAGTATTCCCAGTCCCACGTCCCTCCAGCAAAGCTGCAAAAACAAAACAGAATACAGCATGCAATGATTTTTCTTCATAAAATACTTAACATACTAATATTTTAATCAAGGTACACACAATAACACTAAATAAACTTACTTACCTTGTGCAATGAAGTAATAGGCAATTATATAATAGGCAATTTTAAATATATATATAAAAATATATATATTTTTTTTTAATTTAGTCGTCGCCAATGGGTTTTTACCCCGATTTTCTCCCCAATTTGGAATGCCCAATTGTTATTTGTATCCCGGTTCACCGCTGCAGCCCCCTGGCGACTCAGGAAACTGAGGCTGGAACACCTTTCCTCCAAAACGTGCTCCTGCCAATCCATCATTTTTCACACTGCGGATCCACAGCGAGGCCACCAGACCTGTAGTGCCGGAGGACAACACAGATCTGATGGCTCCACTGCAGAAACGCAGGCTCCCTATCAGCCACATGGGTCGCTGGTGCGCAGTGAACCGTGGATTCCCCTACCAACCTAAGCCCTCCCTACCTGGCACAGATTGGCCGAGTGTCGCCCCCTAGGGACCCCCGGTCACGGTCGGCAGTGACATAGCCTGGATTCGAACCTGCGATCTCCAGGCTACAGGGCGCATCCTGCACTCCATGCGGAGCGCCTTTACTGGATGCGCCACTCGGGAGACATAATTTTTGTGTTAATGTGTTACAGTACAAAAGACACTGACTTCTGGTCAAAATTGTTTTAGCAAGTTTCCTTTTATTACTGCGGATTGACTGTTTAAAATTGTAAATGCTATGCCCAAAAGTATGAAATGTTATTAAATAATTTTAGGATGTAAACCCAAAAGGTTTTAAATGGGCCAGAGAGGTTACAAATATTTGATATTCCAGTTCACCCAGCAACTAACAATAAAAGTCTGCTTGATACTCTATCAGTTCTCGTTTACGGAGTTCTATGACGAAGAAGGTTTTCCGATAAGGGATTGTCTTCGCTTCTGTTTTGTTTCAGGGGTAGTGGAGAGCACACCTGACTCATTCCGTAGCAGTCCGAGGCTGGAGGACCGTGAAGACAAAGATTACTTACTTGCGCCGGGGAGCTTCAGGAGAGTCATTAGGGGCAACCCCACGGGCCACAGAGGCCAGGAACTCCCGTCTTTTTTGCTGAACAAGGCATGCTGCTCTGATTATTTTATGGCGAGGGGTGCGGAGGTAAGGCCGGTTTACTTTCTGAGCAAGGTCTTCCGTTACCATCTCCAAGTCAGTCTGAAAATGAAGGAGGAGACTGTAACAAAGCCGCTCTGTTCACTGCAGGCAACGCCATGTTCACGGCAGCCAAAGTATCTAGCTTGTGGGAACATGAAAGTCCCCATAGTCTTCAGTGAAAATAAATAGGGGAATTTGCTGATACCTGACCTGAACAAAATATGAATGAGACGGGACTGCAGGCAAAATGTAAACACAGCGGCAGTTACTTGAAGCTGGTTCCAATTTTAAAAAAGCATTAACAGTTATTTAGGTTGAACTCGGAACACAACACACAAGAAAAAACCAAAAGCAGGGTTTAAAACATCTCAAAGGTGTTGTTTTAACTTATGTAGACGTGATACTACTGGCTCTATAAACACCTTTCTTAACAACATAATTCAATGTGTGCTTACTAGGTATAGTATGTGCAAATATTAAGATTTGGCCAACAGTCAGCACTATAAATACCATTAGGTGTAAAGGAAATAAAACAAAAACTACAAATAAATATATTATACATACTAAAATAAACATACAGATACATTTGCTTACCTGCATAAGCTCAAATATTTCCTTCTTTGTGCTTTTTGGTTCAAGAAAGAATCCGTACGGATAAGAACACTTGAGGATACGGCGAGTTTTCAAGAGCTCACGGACTGCATCTTCAATGAAGGTGGTATCAGGGCCTCCTTCTGCTGCAGTGGGGGTTGGGGAGAAAGACAGGCCACAGTAAATCACTAAAAGTATCTTGTAAATTATATTGGGGGACTGGTTGGTTTAGTGGATGTACAATAGTCACCTCCTTGTCAAGGTTGGTAGCATTTTAAAGCCTGGTGGTTGTTCGAGGCTTTTCGTAACTGGTTCATGGATTCTGAACTAGCATTTTACCCCAATACAGGAAAAGGTTGAGGTAAACTCAGGCCACACTTAAATATTTACCAAGAAAGCAAAAGATACTGTGACTAAAAGGGAATATGTAATCTACTACGAACTGGGATCTCGCATTCAGCTTAGCTACAGTGTACTCCTTACCTCCACTGAGGGCTCTGCTCAGCTGTTCCATCTTTTCTTTGGCTGTTTTTAGTAGACGTTGTTCCAACTGCATGCAGAACAGAGAGCATGGTTCAGTTTGGATGTAGTAATAGTGTATTGTATAGTGTGCTCAATACCATGTTCCTCTGCAACATACCTGGTAACTATGCTCGTGGTTCTTGTACCTTGTATAATAGTGCATAAATCGGTCAAGTTCTTGAAATGTCTTGTGCTGTTTCTCAGCCTGAAACACAACAGATTATTGCAGCTAAATAAACAAACCCATATGCAGTTTAGAGTTTAAGTGCTGTAGCGTTCATGGATATTATTATTGGAATATTCTGGTTCCTGGTAATACTATCTGAAAACTAATATAGAAGCTTATTTTCAACTACAGACAAACCTGTATACAGTATTCAAGAATACAGATGATTAAGACCACCCACCAATAAAAACATATGGTCCCATTTACAGAAATAATTGTTAAAATTAGTTGTCTCAATTTCTTTCAGGTGTGAAAAGTCTGTAAGCAACAAGGGACAAATTCAGATAATTTGATGTGTAGTTTAGATCAGGGGTTCGTAAACTGTGGTCTGCGGCCCAAAGGTGGTCCACAACACAGACCCGGGTGGGTCGCGGGAGCATGACATTCTATGTATTTTTTTCTATTAATAGTGAAAAGCAGACACCAGCAGTAACTGTAGAAAAATAAAGTGCAGCAAGAGTATTGACGGACTGTCAATCAAAGCAGAAATTCAAAAATCAGTGCGAACAGATTGCCTACAGGGATGTAGAGCGAGAGCTCTGACAATAGGGCAGTGTTAAGGTCATGTGATCGCTCTGCTGGCAGATGTAAACAGTGTGTTCAGTATTAATAAAATTACAATATGTCGAATCTGCTACCAACAAATAGGTTTTGCAACGTGTAAAGAACAAAGAAGGCAGCTACAGGAGTTTGAATGCATTTGTACCGTTTGCTCAGTTTTGAGGTGCTGGAATGGGTTTTTTCTTTTGTAGAAATGTTTTCATACTAACTTTTGTACTTGATAAAATTCATTTATAAATTCAACTGATGCCTATGAAATACGTTTTTAGTGACTAATTAAACTATTTAACATTTAAAATATATATATATGTTTCAATATAAACTAAATCAAGTTATTAAATCAAACTGATAATATTTGGATATACTGCTATTTTATTGACTACTGGCTCAGTCACAGTTGTCTTAAAATAACACTAGAATATGTTTTGTTCAAAAATAACAATAATTAAAAAAAAAAGTTTTTGACTGATTCAAATTTCACTGCAGATGGATTTATTTTCATAAGTTTTTTTTTGGTTGGGGGGGGGGGGGCGGGATGTTGCAAGCCAACTGAATGTGATTTAGCAAGTTGTATTTGGTTGTACAGAGTAGTAGCGAAAAAAGTAACTTCTGCAACGATCTCGATTCCCTCTGTATTGTGTGCATTTGTCTTTTTTGGGCATAACAGTTCAGCGTGAGTGGTAACGGCTGGGCGTTTTAGTTACAGTGTTCCGAAATTAGGATTTAAGAGTTATGTTTTTGTTCATGTTGTACTGGTTTTACTCAAAAGTGATTCCTGTTCAGGCATTTATGAATGGGAATAATAAAAGACATGCACATCTTTATTGTTTGATGACCAACAAAAATAACTGCATTTCTAAAATGTTCAATTATACAAAGGTACCGAATTTAAAGGTTTGATAAAAAAAACAAAACATCTGTTTAGTTTTTGCAACTTCTTTTTATATACTAAAATTAAAGTGTTTCAAAATGTTTTATATTCACTCAGTGCATAGTGATTTCCATCTTTCACAATATTTATTCAAATGAATAAAGGACAGTTTAGATTAGGTTTATTTATAATGTTTAAACATGTAAAATGTTTTTAATTTGACATTTTCCCCAAGAAATGCTAGTGGGACGCAGTGCCTAATGCACCTGAAAAGGTGAGCCTCGGGTAAAAAAGTTTGGGAACCCTTGGTCAACGGGGTGTGGCTGCTTGACTTGAAAGAAAACATTCTAATCACAAAAATATATGGCATTGCCTTTAGTGCCCGATTAATGGGACATTGTGTACATTGCTCTGTAACCATTTGTAATACTCCCAACAGTTATTTCAGTTTGATAAACAACATTGTCAATACAATGTAGCATTGAGCTCAACCATCTACATGTATTTAAACAACGGGAAAGGTCCATGTGCTGTAAATGTCTTTCACCTCCACTGTTATCTCCTTGGACTGCTCTTCGACCTGCTGGATGACCTCGTAACGGGTACAGCGGTAATACCCTCCAGTGGACGAGCTGTGTTTCTTCCACTCCTCCAGGCAGATCCAGCAGAAGTCATATTTGCACTGAAACACAAGACACACTCTCATCACAATGGCCCCCAGCTAAAAACATCTCTATTACTGTGTATTTTTAGTGAAGTTAATATGGGAGTTTAATACCAGCCAAAAGTCTCCCCAAAGGGGCAACCTTCTGTAGGCTCTGCTGCTCCAAAATAATTAAAGTAAAAAAATGTATTACAAACAAATCAGGGGTCTGAACAAGCCTTTATAGTTTTAGACATCAGGTAGTTATTATTATTGGTGTCATGGGGAAAAGCAATACTATTGAAGGAAAGGATACAGGCAGCACAAGGTATTCTAGGAATCTACAGGACCAGGAGCCACTACTGTTCTAGGATTTCTTAACACACAGGTAGCAATTTACACTTAAGAAAATGTATTGCTTAAGAAAAAACATACCATTACATCCCAACTTTGGAATGTAGATCACGAATTTGTCTTTTCGCTCTTTGGCGCAATGCTACTGTTGCCATTTGTGATTTGGAATAAACGCATACGAAAACAAAAAGACTAATAAGCCATTTACTAAATCTGCACCAAAATGCACATCGATATGAATGACTGACCAAAAAATGTTGCAATGCAAATTAGCACAATTCTTTATGAACATTGTAGCTTTAAAAGGGAGAAATAAATCATGGCAGATGGAGCCCTTGGACAGCCAGAGAGACGGTTTCTCTCAATCAAAATAGAAATCAACTGGTACAAAAACACGGTTAGATGATGCTTGCCAGACTAATATACAATGTATCATTTGGTAGTTTCTTTCTCAGAACGCCAGTTGTTTGCTTTGTGACGCCTTACAAAGTACCCAGTAAGATCAGGGATTGAATACATTCCTATAATGCTTGTGGAAAGCACATTGAATACCGAAGTCCTCTTTTGACCCATATACAATGCAAGAACCCCCCATTATTGCATTTAATACAAAACTGCCTCAACGCTTCCAACACTCATGGAGAAAATATTTATAAATTTAGGTTCCAGAAACACCTGGCTTTTTCTGAAAGGCTGAATACAAATCAAGGTGAAAATGAGAGTGTCAATAATACAGATGCTATTGTGTTGAAAGCCCCTGTCAATGAGGATCTAAATATTCTTCCTTTGTTTTATGTACAACATGACTGACTGCCCAACCTTTACACCGCTCCAGAACACCTGGGCTCTTTCTGGTGAAAAGCAGGGACACAATCCTAACATAGTTGCCACCTGAAGAGGGCAGAAGCCAGAAGTAAAAAATAATTTATATTTTTCAGATTTTAGTCTGTTTAGTAAATAGCTTTTTTTATCAATAGTACAGTAGAACCTCAGAGTTACGAACACCTTGGGAATGGAGGTTGCTCGCAAGCCTGAAATGTCTGTAACTCTGAAAATGAGTTTTCAATGGTTTTTATAAATGTGTACATGTGCGATCTACAGCCTTAATCTGGTAAATAATACAAGGATACAGCACAGTAATGCAATAATCACTATGGTTTGATAGGTTTTTTAAACCTACTATACAAATTTAACTGAAATCATAACTGTAGCAGAAACAGATTTAAACAACCAGGAAAACTGGGTTTAACATAGTGCTTGTTTTTATTTATCATATAGCTTGCTCAGTCATTCAGCAGTCTTCCACTTGGGGGACATGTTTTGTTTAAAACTAAAATGTTCCTAATAAAATAGCCAGTATATGCCTCATCTTTGTCTGGATATATTTGTTGGCACAGTAATTCTGCTTTGTTCATGACCAGCACGTCACTGGTAAGTAAGGCTGTATTTTATTCCCGGTTATCACAGATTTCACGATTTCAATGAAAAATGTACCTATTGCTGAGTAATATGTAGTTCCCCGTGAAAATTCCAATTTTTGAAAGAATAGTGTAAGTATACATCTTGGTTATCACTTAAAATAGAGAAAATATTTGCCTTATTAACTGAAATATTTCTGCTAAAGATCGCTCTGCCCAGTACAAGAAGGAGACATTTCACATGTCTGTTGTTATTTTTACATGTATTCATGTTTTTATTTTATTCGATAATTCACTGGATGGTAAAAATAGAATGTCTTTAAAAGGTGGACATAAAAACAAAGTATTCTACAATTTAGCACTTTTTGTTTTTCAGGTAAGCATTTAAATATTTAGGAACATTTGTTGTACAGTAATTTCTAATTACTAGAAATTCTCTTGACAAAATACTATTGCGATCAGATAGGTATTAAGGGGGACAGATTGCTTGTAAGTCCCATTTCCCTAATTGAAGTGTCACTGAAGTTAAGGACACTAGCCAATCTCACCTTGGCACACTGCATGTGGTTGCAGCCCTCATTCTTCTGAATTGGAGACTTGCAGTTGGCGCAGGGTTTGGAGTTGGTGAGTAACCACAAACAATTGGCTGCATCTTCATAAGCCTCATTCACGCCGACTACTTCAGGAGATTATGAGGAATGAAAATAGAATTGCTTAATAGTTCACAATCAGGAGTTCCACATGAGCTTGCTTATTTATTTATTTATTTATTTATTTATTTATAAACAATGTCTTTCCCAAGCTTTCTTAGACATATTCCCAAATGTAATAATGCTGGGGCATTCATAGAGCTTTGGACACACCCTCTCACAAAGCCTGGCTTCTGATCGGGCTCCAAAGTGGTGTGGTTACAGATATAAGGCCTACAAAAGGCCACATTTTTAGCTAAAACGTCTCTTCACTCCACAGCAAAAAATTCTTAAAGCCATACTGGATCAGGTTTTAAAGAAGACAAATCTTTACACCTCTCTATTAGCTGACTCAATACACTATATTTACAAGCCCACTGTTGCCAGATTTCAGCCTGTTATTGTCTTTCTTACTGTCAAATGCAGTGGAGTGTGGTGAGATGCAGTTGTACAACTGATTTGTATCAAGGTGCAGTAGGATCACACATACTGGATCCAGTTTCTTATACCAGTCTCACTGCATCAATGCTGCAAAATTCTCTCAATGAGTACAATTTTTCATTTTAGCCAAGTAAGCTTATTCAAACTAGTGTTTTTTTTGTATTGCTGTAAAGTATATATCATCCACATTTTCCATCTATTTATGTAATTAATATGCACCAGAATTTGCCGGTTTACACATTCAATGTCATATTTTTTTTATTAATTGTAAAAAAAAAGAGGCTGTAACAAAAAAAAAAAAAGTTAATGAACTTTTGTTTTCCGTGCAACAGTGTAATTAAATTGCACACTTCCTTAGCCTAACTTCCTCTTAACATAAAGAAACGAAAAAGAATGACTTTTAGGTGATACAAGCTCTTACATTCTTCTGGTTTCATTTCTGAAACTTTCTGCAGCCACATCTTCCAGGTTTGGCAATCGCAGGGTTCATGGGCTTCTCCTAGACACTCCCTAGTGATAAAAAAGAGGATTTCAAACTGCAGAACTGGAAAAGTCAAAATCATTCTAACTACATATGAAACTAAAACAATTCTAATTTAAAAAATGTCAGGCAAAATAAACACATATTTTGGCTTATGCCTTCAAAAAGACTAAACATACGTTCTGCTGTTCTGAAGATACCAAGAACATGACATTATAGAGAAGCACAAAATGCGCAAACTTTCTACTCCTTTTTAGCAGTTGTTCCTAAATGTATCCTGGAAAGAGGAAGAGCAAGTCCACAGGCATTCATTAAGCACACTGCTACTGTCACTGTGCTTCCAAGTGGTGTTAATGATGGGAGAAAAGGATAAGAAATTGCAGACCTGTCACTGTCTAATGCCACAGCTGGATGCTGGTTAGGAACTGGCATCGACACAGAAACTGCTGTGGTAGCCCATGGCTACTTAAGCATTCTGTTTCCAGCACTGTGAAGAACACAATAGTGAACTCCTCATTACTTTAATACAGAGTGCACTCAAATCAATCTATAAGATGCCATATCAAATAATCTATTTGTAGGTAATTACATTTGAATTCCTTATCACTTACTGGTAAAACTTTTTGAACCAAAACAAAGCAGTCCCATTGTCACAACAAAGTATCAGGATTTGTACGCATGTCAGCTTGTGCCTCACTGTAGAGAAATGTGATGATCATGCATACAAAGTAAGGAACTGGAGTGACAGAGTTTTATAGCTCCAAGTCAAGAATAATTGGGTATAAGTGGCAGTTTGAATTATGTGCTCAGTGAACTATATGTATAGAAAGTAAAAATGTCAAGGGTAAATGACTGTGTATGAAACAGAAGTTCAAAAGACATGGTTGACAGATGTATTATATCAGGCTTTGGCAAGAGAATATATATGTGCTGACCTATATTTAAATTATGCTATCTATCGTAAGGTGATGGCTGGGAAATGAGCATAGTGACCTGTTTGACAGAAACTGGTTTATGACCAGTTTCTTACAAACAGATAAAAGGAAATAGTTAAGGGGTCCCATCTTATTTTAAGTATAAATATAAGTATAGTTATGAATCATACACCAGCGCCTCCCAACAGAAAACAGGTAACCTTGGCCATTACCTTAAATCTGCTGTTTGATGCTAGTGACTGCCTTACATAACTAAATGTAACAGAAGTTTAATACATGTAAGTTTGTGCTTTGGAATCAAATAAATGTAATCTTGTTAAGTTTCAATTAGGTGTCATTTGAGTCTTAAGCTGAACCACAACCCTACACTTCGGTAGGTTAATATCATCTGCAAGGTTTGTATCACAAACTATATGCAGTTATAGTCAGATGTTACTTCCCTTGTAAAATAATATTTTGGTTAACTGAATACAAAATTTAGATTTTTTTTTTGTCAACATAATAAAGTGGATATCAAACACAGCTAAAAATGACACTGTAAAGACAAAGGGGCACCTCCTGTAAGAATACACATCGTGTAGGCAGATAATTCACATTAACCTTCATGAAAGGTATTTAACCCTTTTGTAACAGATCAGGCACAATCGTATATAAATGTAAAAAAAAAAAAAAAAAAATAGGCAGCCTCAGCCATTTCTTAGTCAATCCACCTCAATCTAAATTAGCATACTTTGATATGAATAGTACTGTACATATTTGATGCAGATAGTGTTACCACAAGCAAATCTACAACTCTGTGGTACTGACCAGCAGAAGAGGTGGCTCTTTCCACAGTCGACTGCCGGTGCTCTTAGTAAAGGGAAGCTGAGCGAATCAGAGCCAGCGATACCAGGCCTTGTTAACCGAACTGCTCTTTCACAGCCTGCTGTGGGACACCACCTAATGGCAGGGTTGTTTTCTACAAAAGCCTGAAAAGCACACGAAAAAGAAAACTGTGAAAACCTATGAGCACTGAAGTCTATTCACAAAGTTTTAAGTTCACAGAATGTTTATAAAGTCTATATTTTATGTTTATAAAATATATTTTAATGAATATAATACAGTTTGATATCCATGACACTGTTCTACAAAATAGAGAACTATATCAGTGAAGACTGGGTTTGCAAGTACTCTCAGATTTAAAAGGTACAGAAGCTGATTTTGTTTTAAAACAAATTCATATGTGTTTATTTGACCTCAAAAGCTCATCTGACATCAACACAACACTTTTACTGTACAGCACCTTAATGTCAAACTGCAGGTAGCGCTTGTCCATCTCTTTGGAGACCACACTCTCTATGACGTCCACAGGAACCAGCTGGAAACAGTCATAGGCTGGGCAGAATATGTTATGGGCTTCTCCTTCCTGGATCTTAAGATTCAAAAACCTGACAGAAAAAGAGACACAGGGAGAAAAGGATATTGATTTCATGCTAATTATTTTAGGCAACTGTAAGCTTATGATCAAAGGCAACCTGAACATATCAGAGGACATGACTCATTAAGATACAAATGATTTATCGTAATCTTCATGCATACAGTAGCATAATATATATGCAAAACAAAAGTAAATGATGTTAATAAATGGCAAGCCAGGAGACAATTCCAATTAAAGTGACATCTCACTGTGCGGCATATACTTCAATGTTTCATTCTATTGGTTTTCAATAGGTTTTATAGACGTTTTGCAGTTACTAGACTATCAAGAAAATGCATTTATTTTGTATGAATATGTTCTAAATTCTGCATAGATTTGAATTAAGAAAAATGCCCATAATGTCCAACACTGAAGCATTACAATTTGAAAAAAGGAGGTAAGAAAACCAAGCAATTATAATTTAGGAACACATACAAAATGTACTAGGTGACAATTAAACTGACACATTGCACAATGAATTACATTTTTTGCCCGTATTAAAATTCAGTTTAGTTAATACATTCATTAATAGGAATAATTTAATTAGTAAAACGCAATGCAAAATAAAGATTTGGAATGTGATCATTTTATATACTTGATTTTACAATGTCATTAAACCTATATCTTCTCCTGCGCAAGATTGATACGAGTGTCTCTTAAAAGCAGCCCAATTGAAGTCATTGACAGAGTAAGCTTCAGTTGGTCTTCCATTAGCTAATCTTCATCCTCACTTGGCACTGATAACTCGGTTTATGAACAAGGCAGCAGCATTTTACTCAAAGTTATTGATCCTCAGTGCATGAACAATGATTTCATACTGAATTCCCACATATCTTTAGTGCTGAGTGGTCAAATGTAAACGGATTGCACAGTGCCCAAGTTTGGCATTCAAGACCAATTATTTAATGATATTATATTCCATATCAATAACATGTAGAAAGTATATATTTTAGTACTAAAAGCTCTCTAGGAAATACAGTACTGTGCAAAAGTTTTAGGCAGGTGTGAAAAAATGCTGTAAAGTAAGAATGCTTTCAAAAATAGACATGTTAATAGATTATATTTATCAATTAACTAAATGCAAAGTGAGTGAACAGAAGAAAAATCTAAATCAAATCCATATTTGGTGTGACCACCCTTGCCTTCAAAACAGCATCAAGCATCAATTCTTCTAGGTACACTTGCACACAGTTTTTGAAGGAACTCGGCAGGTAGGTTGGCCCAAACATCTTGGAGAACTAACCACAGTTCTTCTGTGGATTTAGGCAGCCTCAGTTGCTTCTCTCTCTTCATGTAATCCCAGACAGACTCGATGATGTTGAGATCAGGGCTCTGTGGGGGCCATACCATCACTTCCAGGACTCCTTGTTCTTCTTTACGCTGAAGATAGTTCTTAATGACTTTCGCTGTATGTTTGGGGTCGTTGTCATGCTGCAGAATAAATTTGCGGCCAATCAGATGCCTCCCTGATGGTATTGCATGATGGATAAAGTATCTGCCTGTAGTTCTCAGCATTGAGGAGACCATTAATTCTGACCAAATCCCCAACTCCATTTGCAGAAATGCAGCCCCAAACTTGCAAGGAACCTCCACCATGCTTCACTGTTGCCTGCAGACACTCATTTGAGTACACTCTCCAGCCCTTCGGCAAACAAACTGCCTTCTGCTACAGCCAAATATTTCAAATTTTGACTCATCAGTCCAGAGCACCTGCTGCCATTTTTCTGCACCCCAGTTCCTGTGTTTTCGTGCAGAGTTGAGTCGCTTGGCCTTGTTTCCACATTGGAGGTATGGCCTTTTGGCCGCAAGTCTTCCATGAAGGCCACTTCTGACCAGACTTCTCCGGACAGTAGATGGGTGTACCAGGGTCCCACTGTTTTCTGCCAGTTCTGAGCTGATGGCACTGCTGGACATCTTCCGATTGCGAAGGGAAGTAAGCATGATGTGTCTTTCATCTGCTGCAGTAAGTTTCCTTGGCCGACCACTGCGTCTCACGGTCCTCAACGTTGCCCGTTTCTTTGTGCTTCTTCAAAGAGCTTGGACAGCACATCTGGAAACCCCTGTCTGCCTTGAAATTTCTGCCTGGGAGAGACCTTGCTGATGCAGTATAACTACCTTGTGTCTTGTTGCTGTGCTCAGTCTTGCCATGGTGTATGACTTTTGACAGTAAACTGTCTTCAGCAACCTCACCTTGTTAGCTGAGTTTGGCTGTTCCTCACCCAGTTTTATTCCTCCTACACAGCTGTTTCTGTTTCAGTTAATGATTGTGTTTCAACCTACATATTGAATTGATGATCATTAGCACCTGTTTGGTATAATTGTTTAATCATACACCTGACTATATGCCTACAAAATCCCTGACTTTGTGCAAGTGTACCTAGAAGAATTGATGCTGTTTTGAAGGCAAAGGGTTGTCACACCAAATATGGATTTGATTTAGATTTTTCTTCTGTTCACTCACTTTGCATTTAGTTAATTGATAAATATAATCTATTAACATGTCTATTTTTGAAAGCATTCTTACTTTACAGCATTTTTTCACACCTGCCTAAAACTTTTGCACAGTACTGTATGTATTCTGTATACCTTTGTTCCTTCCTTGCTGTCAATCAGCCCCTTCCTTCTCCTTTTTATTCTTAAACTTCTGTTACTTTAACTCTAGCAATGCAAATTAACTTTTATTCAGCCAATTTTTATATTGGTTGGATGGCATACAATGTTTGTAAAACTAAAAGACCAAAGGAGCGAACATCCTCAGATATATTTGAGACAGAAAAAAAGAAACTAAAAGACAAGGCGTATCTTCAGACAAATATGCACGCAAGTACAAATTATTACATCCAAGATTTGCAAAACAGTAGTCTAGTAGAACGTTTAAAAAATATCACGCTTAAATGCATCTCGATCTCAAACCGGCAACGCAATGACAATAAATAATAGTTAATCTCAATAAAACAATACAAATCAGAATGGCCCAAGGATGACGCTTAATTAGTGCCCCTATATATACATTAACCAATTAAAAAAGAGACCTGCCAGCAACCATCAACCTCCCTCTGTGACCATTTGGTGTGGTAAGCCCATTTACTTGAATTGTATGAAGATGCTGTCTCAAAGTTTAAAATAAAAAATATTGAACAAAGTGAGTTTAAAAAAAAAAAAACACACACACAACAACATCACAACTCATTTTCACTGGAGTCATGCTTGTGTTCAAGTTGGCTGAATTGTGGCACAATTCTATGTATTTTTAAAAATGATTTTAGCTGGCATCATGCAATTTTACAGTACATGTTCCCATTTACCAACTAAAAACATAATTGATTAGTTAGCCGTGGATCAAGTTGATACCAAATCTCCTGGTTTCCAATCCTTGGGTCAATCTTTATATTTTATCTTTGAAATGCTCGCTTTGGTGGATATGGTACCTGTAGCTGCAACTCTATAGCAATTTAACAATGCCATTCAGAAAACATTAGATGCTTAGTTGTAATTTTAGCCACCAAAAGGACAAGGAAGTAAGTACTTCACTACCTCAAAACAACATACCAGTACTCACCCTTCCCAGCATGCTCTGCAGAACTCGTGTCCACAAGCCATGTCCACTGGGTCTTCAAACACAGTAATATTGCACATGCAGATGCCACACTAGTAAGAAAAAAAATACTTATATCTTATATTTAAAAACATTTAAGTCAGTGGAATAGTGGATTGAGGAGCAGGAACCCCATATAGGGGTGATTAGAAAGTAAATTTACCACATCAATGCATGGTGCGTTGATGTGGTAAACTTACTTTCTACATCACCCTGTATAAAGCTGTAATCAATATTAACTGAATACTTTACCTTGCATAAACAGCTTACTTGAATACATATTACAGAGGATGGACAAACAGTGGTCCCTGTGAATAAGTGATATGCAGCACACAAACGAAAATTTGTACTGCAAATGGCATCCGTAACATCTCCCTGTTACAAGTTTCTATCATGATGGCGAAGAGACCAGATTTTACAAAGTTATAGGTGGATAGTAAGCAGTTGTTGGGCCTGCATATCTATATCCAAAATTGCACAATTTACTGATGTTTCGTAAGAAATACTCTCAACATATTAGTATATGGGTGTAATAGGGGAGAGCTGTGCTGACTATCTGGTGTGTCCATGGTTCTGCGGGAAGAGGGCAGCAGTCTCGCAGGATCCGCCTGTCAGTCATGGCGATGACACGCAGAGGTGGGGAAGAGGGTGCGTTGGCTTTCCCTCTCTCTGAGTGGCTGGGAGGCGGGCCTTGGGGGATTGCTCGGCCCATAAGAACTGTGCCTGGTTGTGCATTCGGGTGGCCGGAGAGAGGATACCCAGTGATGCTGGAGAAAGACGTCAGTGTAAAGAAAGAGCAGGCAAGCACGGCTGAGTGAGTCAGCCTGCCTTAAAAGAAACATAAGAATAAAAGAAATAATTCCATACCCGAGGGGATGTGTGCAGTTATATGGGGAACTCTGGCCACCCCAGTGTATAGAAAATAGCAGAGCGTAGATCGGAGGACCGTATTGACCGGCTTAGCGGCAGTGGGGGCACTGCGTAAGCAGCACTTTTGTTTCGTAGTTTTATTTTCCCTTTTTCTTTCGCCTTTTGTTTTCATTATTATTTTTGAGCACTTGTATGTGCACTGGACTGTTTACCAGTATTGGTATCCCTGTGGTCATGTTTACTGTTGCCAGTATTCAGGCCATGGACAACAGCGCCCTCTGCGGGTAAAACTAAATCAATGCGCCTGAGCGGCATTACAAATAAAGTTCTGTCTCCTCTGTGTCAGTGAATTGCCCACCACCCTTCCACAATGGGCCATTCTGGACAACAGACTTTGATGCATAATTTCAAACTTCACTTTAGTAATATCTGTGTAATTGTAGGTAACCATTGAGTAATTAATTACACTTCAAATTGAATCTTGCCCCTGCTGACAATGGTATGGCTATTGTTTCTAATATTTAGTCCAACTCCTGCACAAGCAAGGGCTTCAACATGAATTCCATGTATTGGGTGAACTATGTAATGGCAGAGAGCTGTCTAATGTTGTATTTGTAAGGCCTTCACTTGGTGTCACTTAAAGATGTCAATAGGGGGAGGAGGGTGCAGTTTGTGTGGTTTGCGTCTATTAAAAGAAATGCAGACCTAACACTTAGAATGCCCTGAAAAAAAGTTGAGTCATTTACACAGCAACACTGGACAATGGAAACTGAAAAGCAAAGCCATTGTTCCTTGACCACACTACTGTTTCAGTCTGAATGAAATAATTGTCTGCAAAGGCGCTGTGACATTTTAAATGAGCTTTTGAAGCAGTTCAACTCTAAATACAAGGAAACAGCTATTCAGGCTTCAAACAGAACATTACTGTTAATATTCTAGATGTAAAAGAGTACAATATGTATCTTTGTGAAAATATTTCAAGAAAAATTGATAATATCTTGAACAGAATGTTGATCTATTATACCACTACACTGTCATTCTGCAATGGTGACTGGCAACCCATTTTGGTATGAGTATCTAGGGCAGTTCAGTCTCCCCAATAAAAATAGTTTAAGACTGTACGGATGTTTGCTAAACATTACAATGCTTACCATAGGCAAGTCCTCATCGCCGGGTGACAAGCTGATCTCGTCAGGTGAGGTGACAGAGGAGCGGGTGGTGCGGGGTGTCCGGGGGGATGGCAGGGTGTCCCAGGCGTTGTACCCGGTCGGGGGAGGGGTGGGCATCTGAACACCTGAACGCTGGCAACAGTCCTCAGAATTGGACATCCATGCTTCAAGCAACTTCTCCCTGTCCCAGTCTGAAAGAAAAATAGCCTTGTATCAACACTGGATTAACCATACTAAGACATTAAGCATATGCCTTGTAATTGTAAACCCATTAGAAAAAAGCCAATTTGTTTAAAGACTGCAAGAGAATTCTAAAGTATTATTAACATGCTAGCAAATAATCTTCTGCAAAGCAGTGAGCATTTAGGCCTTGTATTAATGCTAAACCTTCAATATCGTCCTTTGTCCTTCAAGGAGTCAGACTGCAATCCATCACTTTGCACAGAACCACCAGGCACATCTCCCCAATCTCATTTCAAACACACCTGTTCAGCAGTACATACTCTTGACAATGTTATTAGGAATGTCTTTCTACTTAAATCTAGTAAGATATGTATCTTTAGGTTTGGTCTGCCAAATCTTTATTTTTAGGGACTTTGAAATAATTTAAAACTGCATAAGCTTAGCTTTCTGCATTATAATATATTGTACTGTATAATGTTTACAAATATATGATTTCAGTGCAGATTGCCACTAGTGTCCTCAGATTGGTATTCTAGTGTATTGCATTAGTTTTGAGGTTATTTGCTGCACAGCTGTAGCCAAAAGTTTTGCATCACCTAGAATTTTAGGATTGAGACATTGTTTAAAAAAAATAAATACATGAACACAATTTAGATATTTTATTTAACATCATGTAATCAAATGTACTACAAAATCATAATGCAAAAGTCTACTGGATGCCATAATAGTAGTACAGCATTTAATGTTAGATTTCAAAATGTCACAATTCAATAAGTCCGTTTTTTCAGTATGTTAACGTAACATTATTTAGCATGTTTCATTCGACTTTATGACTCAACATTAGTTAATTATGTAGGGTGATGCAAAACTTTTGGTCATAGCTGTAAATGGCCAAACTTCAGCCATCAACACCAGGCAGAAGGATATCTACATCATCAGACGGAAGGAAACACAGATGGATCACATTAGTTTACAGTAAAAGAAGCTATGTCTTGGTGCTTATCTTGGCGAGAGCTGAGTCCAACATCAGCATGAAGTTTTAACACCTACTCTCATGTAATGGAAATCAAGAAGATCTGGATACATCCAGTGACTGCTGTGAATAGTGCAATAGACCCTGTTGGGGCTGGCAGGGGTTAGCCACCCTAGCTGGCAGTATCCAGCTCTGTGTTTTCAAATGGAACAGGATGCTGGAGACACCCGCCCAAGGCTTCGAAGAAATTAAAGAGAAAAATACCCCGAGTCTGCAAGAGCAGGGGCGGAAGATGACTCAAGGTTTGACAACACGGTTAACGAAATGCATATGAGAATGGAGAGTACTTTGCAAAGGACTAGCTCAAAAGCTGTAGTTAGCAAAGACACGGAGCTCCAGGTTTGTGTCTGCAGCTGGAGGAAAGTGACAACAGTTAGGGGTTTGAAGATTCATCAAGGGAGAATGATAGGCTTGAGAGAGAAGAGACAAGGGCCTGCATTGATCAGTCGAAGTCAATCGAATGAAATCCAGCATCAGGAAGCAAACCACAGTTTGCAGGATATCAGCACCCCTGTCATAGATGAGAGGAGGCCTTGTATAAACACAACTAGTGATGAACCTAATGATCCTTGTGAACCCGGTCAGATGAGCCAGCGTAAGAGAGAAATGAACCTCAACAGGCACAAGCCTGGAGTTAAATGGCCGAGAGCTTCTGAGAAAACAGTGTGGGACACAGTAAACACAGATCTCTGTTTTGCGTTGGAAAGGTTTAGTGGAACAGTCGAAAAGATGCTGGATAAATTTGGGGATACCATTTTACGCATATGGAAGCAAGAGGTTTGGAGTTGAAAAAAAGAAAGGAGAAAGTACAAACTATTCCTGTAGTCTAGACGGTAGCAGGAGATTGAACGCTTAGTTAGAGAAAGGAGGCAGCTGAGGAAGCAATGGAGGAGAGCAGAACAAATTCAGAAGGAGGCATTAAATCTATTACAAAGGGTCATAAAAGAAGCTTGCAACATTGCGCAGAGCTGAGCGTCTACGGAAATGCTACAAAATGAAGGAGCGTGCAAGAACTAACTTTTATAAAGACCCATTCAAATTTGCACAGAAGTTATCCACCAGGGAGAAAAATGGCACACTAAAAGCAACTAAGTCTGAGCTGGAGAGATATCTCAAAGAAACACACACATATACACAAAGGCAGGAGCCTATGTCGATTCCTTTAGACATCCCACCTGTCAATCTACCAGAATACCAAATGGAGGACTGCACCGAAGTGGAAAGAAGTAGAACACTTGGCTTCTGGAATGTGACTGGTTCTACATTAACGATGTACGACTACAAGCAGCGGAAGGGTTGAAGAGCATAGACAGCAGCGTCGAATTTCGAGTCATGGAAAACCTCAGTCAATGAAATTCTCTGTCAACCATCAGACAGCATTTTTTCTGGGACTTAACGTAACAGCCAATCACGTTTCTAACTTTGCATAACCTTTCATTGGCTACTGCAAATGTCAATCAACTGAAATGTAAATGAAAAATATGAAGACAAAAAAAAATAATTAAGTAAATGTTAGTATTGCTACGTGAACGAATAAAACGCAAAATAACGCACTTTATTCCTTAAGTGTCATTAGGAGACTATTAGAAATGTACTTACGCGTGGATACACCCACAAAGAAATTGCAATACTCACTGAAGCCATTACGAAAAAAAGCATATCTGTAAAATGTATTGCTGTAATTTAAAACAGTGGTTCACAACTACTGCCTTGACAGTTATGGGATTGAACACTTATCTGAACAATCTCCACTAGTTTAAGAGATGAAAACATAAAAAAAGATGACAAAGACAATTTAGTACAATTATGGGTCCAGTTTTTTGTTTTCATTGATTAACATTCGCAGTAGCCAATGAAATCATAGGATATGCAAACTTAGAAACGTGATTGGTTGTTACGTTAAGTCCCAGAAAAAATGCTGTCTGATGGTTGACAGAGAATTTCATTGACAGAGGTTTTCCATGACTCGAAATCCGAGTGACGGCGGACACAAAATACAAATGATACCTGATACAAATAATGGCTGACATAAAAAACACATGGGATGACAGAAAAAAATGATTGAGAAATGACGACTAATCGCCAAACTAAATGATCCATGACAAAGAAATTCCTGATAACTGACACTGAGACGTGAGAAATGACAATGTCCTAATATGGACACTGTATCTGTGAAAGTTTTAAAATGTCAGTGTGTGAATAAAAGAAATCTCCCTAAAGTCACAAGTTTTTATGATTAACTTAAATAGTATGCTCCATACTCAAAGCATAAAAATTAAAAAAAAAAAATGTAAAAAAATCTGTGGTTAGTTAAAGTCTTTACATAACTTCTGATTCTGGAAATTCCTTTTAAGTTGCTTGTTACAAGATTTATTTTTCCTTTCACAACCTTTTTAGTCATCCTGATTAATCTTACAGCAACTATAAACACAGTACATGACTGTTCTAACTCTGGCAATCAAAGAATAAACATAATGCTCCAGTAACAAAATACCTGGCCTTGGTAATATCCTCTACAGTGCATTATTCTGTGAGTACCCAGAACACACAGAGAACACTGGAGCAATTATACAGTTGAAGGGTTCTGTTATTTGTAACACTCTGGTGTTGTGTTTTGTGCAATTCTTGTAATGGCCCTTCTCTCCCTGGCTGTCAGAACAAGTGCTTCTGGATTACCAGTTTGCATCTTAAATCAGTGTGAGATAAGAACTGCTTTAACTAATGGATTTTTCTTGTTGCATAGATTCAGTTTGTATTAGTCATCACATCCAGTTGAAAGCACCCCTGTGGTTTCCATAGAGCTCTCAAATGCATGTTTAGCCTCCTAAATGCACCATGGCATAACCTTTAACTGTATCCCCCTGCAACACTGCCTGTACATGATGTACCCTATTTGTTCTATGTGGTATGTATCCCGTATATACACACACACTATATATATATATATATATATATATATATATATATATATATATATATATATATATATATATATATATATATATATATATATAGAGAGAGAGAGAGAGAGAGAGAGAGAGAGAGAGAAAGTGTCTCCAGAACTTTAACAAAAAAAACACATGAATTGACTTCAGCATTGCAATACACTTGAGTGTCTACTTTATGCAGAGCACAGGTTGAACGTGGATCAAGGGATTAACACTAGATAATGACATCCGATTAAAGAAAATAAAAATTCAGTTGAGAGTTTCTGCTCTTTTAATCTCAGACAGGCTTTCTACCAAACATCTTCTCCAGCAGCAAGTCATCAGATCAATTTTTTTTTATAGTTATTTTTTAGGAAAGTAGTGATTGAACCAGTATAAAAAACTGAATGTGAACTAAACTGCAGGTGGTCTTCAAAACCTTAGGTAAAATTGTATGGTAAGTGAAGGACTTCCATTGATACTCATTATAAAAACAGGAACAGGATTAATGGTTTAACAGGAAAACGATGTGGAGGTGGCACAGAAGGTTTCTGTACTAGCCGTACAGCACTGGAGGCCTGGGTTTGAAACCAACATGTGAATAGTGACATGAGGTTGTTCACCTCAAGCAAACAATTGGCACTGCTGGGGAAGTAAAAAACACATATTTTGCATTAGATGTTCTGCACACATTATGAGTCCTTGTTAAACAATTGCTAAGAGAATGGATGACCTGCAGTTTCTGAGCTTTTTGTTGTTGTTTTTGCTCCAAGGTCAAGATATTTTAACTTCCAATTCAGCTATGACGGGTCAGTGTCTTGAAACAGCATACACATTGAAGTGTTGAACATTGAGGACAATGTCGCCTAGCCAATACTGTCACTGTAACACGGTGAGGAGAAACAGATTGCTATTGCCTCCTAACCTGCAGGAGTGTCTGAGCCCATTCAATGTTCCTTGTGACTTTATGACTTACCCTGCATACCACGCACTCAGCCTTTACCAGGTGAGCCACTCTGGGACCCACAAGTTTTCTTAAAACAGACTGGTGACCTACTGTTCCTGAGCTACTAGTACTGCTGCAGTTTCTTAAAAAAATACCTTAGTACCCATTCAGCCACTTCACCCAGGTCAACTTGCAGCAATAAACATGGACACGAGGGATCAAAATTACAGATATCAATATGATGAGAAAGTTAATGACCAAGTCCTGTATTTTCCAGGTACAGTATATGCAAAAATGCAAGTGTGACACAAAGATGGACGATTGAACAGACTAGATTCCCATATATCCCATATATTGGATAATTAGAAAAATGTGCGAGTGCAACATCCTTTACAATATCCCAACACGTCTGATTATTACACACAGTAATAATGACACATTCCAGCTATTCAAAACACTAATGACAACATATTTAATTCTGTGAGCTCTCCTAGAGTGTGACAATAACAGGGATACATTTAAAAGAATACTCCTGGCACATGTTGATAGATCTATTCTGGCAGAAATGTACCACTCGTGCCCTCTGTACTCAATTTCACAGCTGAGTGGACTGGCATGATAATGTGAAACCACACAGTAGGTCAGTGGCTGTGGAGGGAGTTGAAACCAGTCCTCAGTTCACTAGGTCATACACTGCCTGTCACTCCTGAATGCATCTCTCCATAGTCAATGATGTTATAATGTTAAACGTTAAGCAAAGCAATGCACATTACCATGTGCTCGGAGCAGGGCTTCAGCAGTGAAGAGAGGGGCCTGGAGCATGTCTGCCGTCTCCACGATCAGCATATCTTTCAGTCTGCGGAGATCCTGAAGCCTCAGGCCCTCGAATGGCTGTGCAAGATAGATGAAGAGGAAAATAAACATTTGATTCATACAAACATGGTTTTATATTATTTTTGGTAACAAAAGCCTGCCTTTCAAATTAGAAAGAAATGCTACTTTGAACTCAAATGCTACTGAGTTCCAATGGTATGGTTACGTTGAGGATTGTCTTATTAAATTAATTGAGATTGCAGTAAACCAGATGACCACCATAGGCTAGGTTTACAACAACCTTTAGCACCCAGAATGGAAGGTTCATTTTTTAGAATTTTGATACCATACTGTCATCGTACTGTACTTTTCTAGACAGGTAGACTGATGGCCACGAACAGGTAAGTAAAATTAGAATGTTTCTGCAATAATATTATAAGATCTTACAAAGTTGTTATAAACACGTTTTTTAATACAATGCATGTTTTACAGCACTTTTTTTTTTTTTTTTACAATTAATTACTATAAAAGGACACCAACTGATGCAGTCCTTAGAAGTTTGTTGTTAACCCATCTCATAATAAGAAAGGACAGGGTCAGGTAGTTTTTTTCAGGAATAATAGTGCTCCTCCTATTTTTGTTATAGCAACAGATGGCCAATAAATGCTTGTTAGCTGTATTGCAAGTTTTCAGTTTCCCAAGATGCAGTGATTAACAGAAAAAATACACAAGAAAATAGGTACTGAATAAACAAAAGTAACTGGCCTGAAAATGTCAGATTGGAAAAGTAGAGTTTTACAATCCTGCTTTAGAATACCAAAACCCCATGAACCACACAATTTTGAAATAATCTCCAACATCACAAATCGACTTTATCCCTCATCTCATCATGCTTCCCTAAAATGTATGATGTTAAAATGAAGGATTTAATAAAGGCTGGGAATGTTGCAGAATAAATCAAGAAAACCAATCTTTTAGGGATTTCACACCGAAGGAGAAAAAAAAGTATTTTGGGATTTCAAAAAAACATGTCATATATGTTTTGTAAAGCTAAACACATTAGGCACAAAGAAGAGGCTGGAAAGAAAGAAAAAAAAGTCACAGATTTCCGTTTGTATTCCATGTGTGGGAGTGCTTGAATTTGTGTAAAAAAAAAAAAAAAAAAAAAGTTTGCAGATTTTCAGATCAATTTCTGAATACTATTCGGTCTGTGTTTTTTGCCTTGCTGAATTTCAGTGCTGTTTTAATTCTCTCTATCTTTTTTACTTTATTTTATTTTTTTTATAAACTTAGTCGTTGCCAATTATTTATTTATTTTTATTATTTTCTCCCAATTTGGAATCGCCAATTATTTTATTATGCTCAGCTCACCGCTACCACTCCTGCGCTGACTCGGGAGGGCGAAGACAACACACGCTGTCCTCCGAAGCGTGTGCCGTCAGCCGACCGCTTTTTTTCACACTGCGGACTCACCATGCAGCCATGAGCTACAGCATCGGAGGACAACACAGCTCTCGGGCAGTTTACAGGCAAGCCCGCAGGCGCCCAGCCAGACTACAGGGGTCGCTGGTGCGCAGTGAGCCGAGGACACCCTGGCCGACCTAACCCTCCCTCCCCCCGGGTGATGCTCGGCCAATTGAGCGCCGCCCCCTGGAAGCTCCCGTCCTCGGTCGGCAAAGGAATAGTCTGGACTCGAACTCGCGACGTCCAGACTATAGCACGCATCCTGCACTCCACGTGGAGCGCCTTTACTGGATCGCCCTCGGGAGCCCCTTCTCTATCTTTTCAAACGCTGCTTTTGCGCAGGTCCATTCCGGACATAGAAGATACGGTAAAGAGAGCCGACTTTCTTTTGTACTCATGTGATAATGGGGGCTTTGCGTTCTATCTTTTAGAACTATGGTTTAGTTTATTATTATTATTATTATTATTATTATTATTATTATTATTATTATTATTATTATTATTATTATTAATTTCTTAGCAGACGCCCTTATCCAGGGCGACTTACAATCGTAAGCAAATACATTTCAAGTGTTACAGTACAGGTAATAATACAATAAGAGCAAGATACCCATTCATTTATACAGCTAAATTTCCGTTAGTCTGTATTTAGTTTTCAGGTCTAATTAGTATTCAAACGCATTTCCTTCTTTTCTTTTGAATTCAGTTTGGTTTGACTTTAGTGACACAAATGCAGCTTTTACTAACATAAGCTTTGTTTCTTTGTTAATAAGTTTACTGTTTATTTTGCTACTTTCTCTACCAGCCGTGGCTCAGTTTTTTTTTCTTTCTTTTGATACTTTGTATTCTTTGTTATGATTTTTGGAATATTTTTTTTCTTCAACGGCGGATTGCAGCAGTTTTCTTCACCAAAGGATCATCCACACAGCCGCCAGCCTCCCTACAGTAAGAGGGGTGAGATCTATCCAATTGTTTGCTTCAATCTGCTGCTGGATCATAAGTTTTTTTTGTGTGTTAATGGCCATTCGGTTTTGTCTTCAGGAAGTATTTTTGCTTTTTGTTTTTTTTTGTTAGGAAACTCGGGACTTAGACATTTATTTTGAACCTGTTGGGGTTTTTTTTTTGCGTTATTTTTCAACGTGCTTTCCAGAACTGCATTGTTTATTTTTGTGTTTGTTTATTTCACCTCTGTGTGATGCTGCTAGCTTTAATAGTACAATTTTAAAAATATACCTATTTGTTTCATTGGGTCTACTGAAATACTATTTGAGTAGGTAAAGGTGTTTAAAACCACTGGCTTCTTTCTCAGTATGGTATAGTACTATAGTGCGTTTTTTATATACTATAGTTAAAATTGACAGGTTACTTTGGGGAACCAGCCTATTCTACTATATTACACAGTGCCTTTTTCTTTAGTTATATTTTTTATTTATCTAATGAGTATTTTGAAAGAAGGGTATTCAATTACTGTATATCTCTGTTGGTGACTATTGTAGTAGGAAGCAAATAAATCGTCACTGGCATTTACCGAATTTGAATGTTTTCTTTATTGCTGTACCTAGTTGCTTTATAAAGATTAAGTAATCTGTTACAAACTCTTGATTGTTTACTAAGTTTATAACTTCAGTGCTAGAATGTAATGGCACACACAAAAGGGCTGCAAACAGGTAACTAAAGCTGCGTTTCCACTGCCCAAAACTCCCATTCTATAACACACTGTAGATAAATGCTCTGTTCCAAAGAATACCGTCAGAAAGCTGGTTCATTCAGGTCAAGAATTGTGAAAAATAGGGATTAACATAACATGCATCTATTGTAGTTTCACCCTTTATGTTAGTTTTGAAACAAAGACAACATTTACTCCAGAGGAATGTGATAACTTTAAATGCATACCTCTCTCCTATCCAGAGCAGCATATTCTGCCTCTATGTCATCAGCTTCCGGATCCCTAGAGAAGACCATCTGAGACTCCAGGCTAAGGGCAAGTTCTTTATGGTGCTGCTTTTCTGCACAGTCACATGGGGTGTCCTTATTCTCGTTTTCTGCAAACAGGTCTCCATCATTTTTCACTAAAATCTATCCAAAAAAATAAATAAAACCAAAAATACATTTTGTGACAAAAACAAAGCATCCCTGGTGGCATAGTGTAAGGGGAATAGTACTTCTGTCACTATGGTTTGTAAAGTAAAAATTGACATACCGGTATGTGGGGGGGAAAAACAAAACAACAAAAAAAAAAAAACAACCAGCAGCAATGGTTGTAAAGTGGAAGTACATTTGATGTCTGAATCTTAAAATGGTTTGGGCAGGAGGTTATAAAGTATGGGCCTGCAAAATAGTTAATTTATATTGAATATAAAACTTTTTCAAACCAAGAGACAAGATTTATCCAGGTCCCTTAGCACTGACAGTGGTAAAGCAAACATGACAAATTAATCTTCTGTAGCAAAAACATTCTGAAAGAAACATCTTGACTACTTATAATAACCCTCTGAATTACATGTCTGTTTATTTACTGTGAAGAAAATGCTCATCTTCGAGAGGAGGCCATTCGGCCCATCTTGCCCATTTGGTTGTTAGTAGGTTATTGATCCCAGAATCTCATCAAGCAGCTTCTTGAAGGATCCCAGGGTGTCCGCTTCAACAACATTACTGGGGAGTGGGTTCCAGACTCTCACAATTCTCTGTGTAAAAAAGTGCCTCCTATTTTCTGTTCTGAATGCCCCTTCATCTAATCTCCATTTATTATTATTATTATTATTTATTTCTTAGCAGACGCCCTTATCCAGGGCGACTTACAATTGCAAGCAAATACATTTCAAGTGTTACATTTGTGACATTTGTCACATTTGTGTCACATTTGTGACCCCTGGTCCTTGTTTCTTTTTTCAGGTCGAAAAAATCCCTTGGGTCGACATTGTCAATACCTTTTAGAATTTTGAATGCTTGAATCAGATCGACGCGTAGTCTTCTTTGTTCAAGACTGAATAGATTCAATTCTTTTAGCCTGTCTGCATATGACATGCCTTTTAAACCCGGGATAATTCTGGTTGCTCTTCTTTGCACTCTTTCTACAGCAGCCATATCCTTTTTGTAGCGAGGTGACCAGAACTGAACACAATATTCTAGATGAGGTCTAACTAATGCATTGTAAAGTTTTAACATTACTTCCCTTGATTTAAATTCAACACTTTCACAATATAGCCGAGCATCTTGTTGGCCTTTTTTATAGCTTCCCCACACTGTCTAGATGAAGACATTTCTGAGTCAACATAAACTCCCCTAGGTCTTTTTCATAGATTCCTTCTTCAATTTCAGTATCTCCCATATGATATTTATAATGCACATTTTTATTGCCTGCGTGTAGTACCTTACATTTTTCTCTATTAAATGTCATTTGCCATGTGTCTGCCCAGTTCTGAATGCTGTCTAGATCATTTTGAATTACCTTTGCTGCTGCAACAGTGTTTGCCACTCCTCCTATTTTTGTGTTGTCTGCAAATTTAACAAGTTTGCTTCCTATACCAAAATCTAAGTCATTAATGTAGATTAGGAACAGCAGAGGACCTAATACTGATTCCTGTCCACTGGTTATCTCACTCCATTTTGAGGTTTCTCCTCTAATCAGTACTTTCTGTTTTCTACATTTAAACCACTCCCTAATCCATGTGTATGCATTTCCTTGAATCCCTACTGCGTTCAGATTGAGAATTAATCTTTTATGCGGGACTTTGTCAAAGATTTCTGGAAATCTAAATAAACCATGTCATATGCTTTGCAGTTATCCATTGTCGATGTTGCATCCTCAAAAAAGTCGTGCAGGTTAGCTAGACACGATCTCGCTTTCCTAAAACCATGCTGACTGTCTCCCAGGATATTGTTACCATATAGGTAATTTTCTATTTTGGATCTTATTATAGTTTCCATAAGCTTAAATGGATTAAGAGATATTAGCAACAGAAGTAGGTGCAGCATGGGCAGGTTGACAAACTCTTACAAGCTCCCTGTACAAGCATGCTGACGGACAGACTGGTAGATTCATTCAATTGAAAAATGTGATACAGTAAAGTAAGTAATGGCTGGGTAGGATTATGTTTTGTTACAAAGATGATACAAAAGGTCAAACCTTCAAACCACGGTTTAGGATATTCCTGTGGGAGAGCTGATAAAGATAAAGCGTGGTTCATAAGAATTGTTATTCAGCTGCTTGAAATTTAACCATCATATGTTTTGTTTTCCTTGACATTTCAATTGGTCAAAATGACTATGATTTAATTCTACAGAGAAAAACTCAAGATCTGTCAAGCAAAAATAAAATAAATGGGTCGGGAATTGGGACGTTCAAACACACATCCCTTAACTGATCTCTTAAAATCCCATTAGATATTTAACACTAAATAATGGTATAATGGTTTACCCACTTTATAGGTCGCCTTATTGACATCCAGATGGAAAACTTTCGACAACCCATAAATTATTTGATTTAATTGTGTGACAACATTGTTGTATAAGAAAAGCTTTAAAATGCTGGTGGTTATAGAAAAAAAAAAAAAAACAACTTTGAATCCCTGAATGGTACTTGCACTGTTTTGTTTTCTACGCTTTTTATGTAATGATTTGGTTTGTAATACAGTTTATCCCTGGGTTGCATCCAAGTCCTAGAGTTGACCCTTACCTAGGTAAAAACCTTTATGTATGAAACTATCAAATGAATGAGTCAGGTCACCTCTACACATGTTTTCATCCCTGAGGCAGCAGCGTAGTGCAAAGAGGTGTTTTTCTTGTTGTCCGTGGCATTGACGTTGGCTCTCTCGTACTCTCCCTGATCTAGCTTGGCCCCTGTCCACTTGAGGATCATCTGCAGGCACTCTGCCCTCTTGTGCTCGTCCTCATAAGGCCGTGCAAGACGGGGGTGCAGTGCCCCTTCTGCCAGCATGATCTGCGGCCCCATGCAGAGCAGGTGCATTGCTGTCTCGTTGTGCACGTTGCGCTTGTTGGGGTTGCCATCCTTGCTGAAGAGAAACAATCTGTTTTGGAGACAATAAATAACTATATGTTACATATATACCAGCAACATCTGCCGTTTATAAATGTACATCCAAACCTAAGCATTGTTTAAGCTAAATGGTGGCTTTTCACTGCTGCTGTGGGAAAAAATACAATTTCACTGCATATCTGATATCTTCAGCAGTAGTTTAAAAAATATTTATTTTTTTACTTTACAGAAAATATACATTTAAAAAACGAGAAAATAATTGGGCTCTGGAAATATCCGAGTTGGGAGGTCTTTAATAGTCTACGTGACAGTTATGTGAAAACGCCAAAGCCACAGTAGAGGAAAGGGACTCCTGCACCCAGTCCTCGTTATTAGAACTCTCTCGTTGTGCTAGCAATCAGACTGTTGCTAAATCTGCTCTGAACTGACTAGAGCAGTGGTCCTCAAACTTTTTGGGCCACGCCCCTCTTCCGCTTGTCTGTGGTACCCCCAAAAACACACACACACACACACACACATATATATATATACTGGTAAAAAAAAAAAAAAAAAATACAAAACATGCCAGCACCATCTACATACTTTGACATGCCTGGAGGCGTCAGTCAGCATAAAGATTGGTTTTAAGTTAATATATACTGTATAACGGGAAATTTTGGCTGGTATTAAATTCGTTAGCTTTATACGTTGGGGGATTTTTTTCACAGCATGTTCACAAAAAAAAGACAGTTTTGCATTTATACCTTTAATTCCACAAACATTTAAATACATGTTAACTAAATTAAATATGTCTGATAAAATAGTATCTAATTTACAATAACTCTAGCATCTACATTGTAACTGCAGCAACTTGGAGAACAACATGACTTCACTGCCATATGGAGTGATTCAGTTCAGCTTGCTTGGCTTATTCAGCCAATTTAGCTGTGCTATTGTGTTGTACTGACATTCATTTTATAGATCCTGAACTACAGATACCAACCTGATTCTCTTTAGTCTGCTGTTGTATCAGCTGCCCTCAGTAATAAAATGTAGATCTGATGCCCTTTAAACTCCAGCACCAAACAATAACATTGACATTGATTATATATATATATATATATATATATATATATATATATATATATATATATATATATATATATATATATATAAATAAATAAATAAATTGTGAGGTTTTTATATTCAAAACATATCACTGTTTAGCTCATGTGCTACAGCTGTGTGTCTATGTCTAGTACAGGGGGAAGGAACTGGCTCCCCAGGCAATATGGTACACCCACCCAAGAGCTCAGCTGGCACAGCTTACGTGGACGGAGCTCACTGCATACAGTGTGTGTCAGGCTCAGAGAAATCAACCCGGAGGTTGTGAAATGATTCAGAGACAGGACTGCTTTCCCCATCCGTAACAGCTTTGTGTTTAGCGGTGTCAACAAGCTGTCTGAAAACTGGGACAAGCCAGTTGGCTTGACAGCCTGAGCACTTGCAGTGTATCCCTAGTGGCACAGGTCTGAGCAATAGCTAAGACACAAAACCCATAACACATTCACACTTTATTTTGTGTGTGTCTGATGCATTGCAGTCATACACATCACGGTACAAATACACTCTCATTACTGCCACTGCTGCCTGGAAAAAGTGTTGCTGGGTTGTGGATCTTGAGGGTGGGCACTTGTTGCCCATTTCACCCCACTGAGACGGTTTTACAGAACTTCTTTAAGCAATAAGGCATGAGAGGATATGGGTTGTGCTGGATATAGTCACTTCTTGGTACGTTGTTAGGCACGAGACAGCTATATAGTTTCTAAAGATTTGTTAACATTTTGAGGTATAATCTTCCAAAACAGAAAATAGCCCCTATGAACTAAAAATAATATTCAAGTAAAACACTTTCATTTTGTTGTTTCAGTAAAAGCAATATATACAGTACTGTGCAAAAGTTTTTGGCAGGTGTGAAAAAATGCTGTAAAGTAAGAATGCTTTCAAAAATAGACATGTTAATAGTTTATATTTATCAATTAACAAAATGCAAAGTGAGTGAACAGAAGAAAAATCTACATCAAATCAATATTTGGTGTGACCATCCTTTGCCTTCAAAACAGCATCAATTCTTCTAGGTACACTTGCACACAGTTTTTGAAGGAACTCGGCAGGTAGGTTGGCCCAAACATCTTGGAGAACTAACCACAGTTCTTCTGTGGATTTAGGCAGCCTCAGTTGCTTCTCTCTCTTCATGTAATCCCAGACAGACTCGATGATGTTGAGATCAGGGCTCTGTGGGGGCCATACCATCACTTCAGGACTCCTTGTTCTTCTTTACGCTGAAGATAGTTCTTAATGACTTTCGCTGTATGATTGGGGTCGTTGTCATGCTGCAGAATAAATTTGGGGCCAATCAGATGCCTCCCTGATGGTATTGCATGATGGATAAGTATCTGCCTGTACTTCTCAGCATTGAGGAGACCATTAATTCTGACCAAATCCCAACTCCATTTGCAGAAATGCAGCCCCAAACTTGCAAGGAACCTCCACCATGCTTCACTGTTGCCTGCAGACACTCATTCGTGTACCGCTCTCCAGCCCTTCGCTGAACAAACTGCCTTCTGCTACAGCCAAATATTTCAAATTTTGACTCATCAGTCCAGAGCACCTGCTGCCATTTTCTGCACCCCAGTTCCTGTGTTTTCGTGCATAGTTGAGTCGCTTGGCCTTGTTTCCACGCCGGAGGTATGGCTTTTGGCCGCAAGTCTTCCATGAAGGCCACTTCTGACCAGACTTCTCCGGACAGTAGATGGGTGTACCAGGGTCCCACTGTTTTCTGCCAATTCTGAGCTGATGGCACTGCTGGACATCTTCCGATTGCGAAGGGAAGTAAGTATGATGTGTCTTTCATCTGCTGCAGTAAGTTTCCTTGGCCGACCACTGCGTCTACAGTCCTCAACGTTGCCTGTTTCTTTGTGCTTCTTCAAAAGAGCTTGGACAGCACATCTGGAAAGCCCTGTCTGCCTTGAAATTTCTGCCTGGGAGAGACCTTGCTGATGCAGTATAACTACCTTGTGTCTTGTTGCTGTGCTCAGTCTTGCCATGGTGTATGACTTTTGACAGTAAACTGTCTTCAGCAACCTCACCTTGTTAGCTGAGATTGGCTGTTCCCTCACCCAGTTTTATTCCTCCTACACAGCTGTTTCTGTTTCAGTTAATGATTGTGTTTCAACCTACTGTACATATTGAATTGATGATCATTAGCACCTGTTTTGGTATAATTGTTTAATCATACACCTGACTATATGCCAACAAAATCCCTGACTTTGTGCAAGTGTACCTAGAAGAATTGATGCTGTTTTGAAGGCAAAGGGTGGTCACACCAAATATGGATTTGATTTAGATTTTTCTTCTGTTCACTCACTTTGCATTTAGTTAATTGATAAATATAATCTATTAACATGTCTATTTTTGAAAGCATTCTTACTTTACAGCATTTTTTCACACCTGCCTAAAACTTTTGCACAGTACTGTATATATATATATATATATATTTTTAACGACTTTAAATAAACTATAAAAACCTTCAGTTCATTGTTATGACTTTAAATAAACTATCAAAAAACCTTGCTTATTATTAGCATATTCTACATAACATTGTTGCTAGGTAATTCACTCCCATTGGCTCCAGCGTATACCAAACAGCGCAAAAGTTTAAGGTGCTTTGTTGGGATGAAGATTATTCATTAAGTAATTTAAAGTAATTGTATTTTTTTTTTTTTTTTTAGAAAGCCAGTCATTTAAGCCGAAGTTGTTTGTTTTGTGGATGTGACATTTTTGTACCTGTAAAGAGTGTGAATTGTGCGGTAAAGGGGAAGAGAAACAGTGAAGAAAAGCGAGTGTCAGATGGTTAAGACATTGCGTGTAGGAATATAAAAATATCCAGTTAAAAATTAATGAAGTCAGTTTTCACAAAATGACGACTGATACTAAAAGTAAGAAAATCAAACTGAATATTTGACAACTGAATCCGACCGAAGTTACAGAAAACGGACTGGTATGTACTACAAACAAAATACCAAAACAGCGTCTTGCTTAAAAAAAAAAAAAGCAGACTGGTTTGTAGTGCAAATTAATATAAACTGGAGGATATGACAAGACACCTTGATGTCTTCAGTATCTTCCATGACAGCAGGTATTTTGACAGGTATTTTCTTTGATTTTGGTGGCGCAGTGACACGTGGTTAGCACAGGTGCAGTGATTTGCCTTTGTTCCTAAGTAGTTCCTAATCGTGACATTGTGCTGGATATTGTAACGGCTTGGAACCCTGATGGACCAATCAGCATGCAGCATTCTAAAACTCTGTTTTATAATAAATATCTTGGACTCCCTATAGAGAATGGTCTGCTCTTCAAAAAGAGGATATTTTATTCCTACAAATGCAGTAGCACCCCAAATGTTATTCATTTAATGCTTATGAAATGTATGCATTTTAGAACACTTTGTATTGTTTTGTAAGTGTTGTAAAAGATGTTTAAGACACATTTTTATGCAAACAGTCTAAATATAGTACATGGTGTTAATCAATGGCTGATCTTTACTATTACATTAGAGTTCTGTCTCTTAGCATCCTTTGGACTTTGGCCTTTTGGGCCTTACACAGAAATGCCATGCGACAGCACTCTTTACCCTTTAAGGACCATGATCGCGTAAACATGATCATACTGAAGTGTCTTTCTGGGCGCGGGATCGGGTAAACACGATAAAAAGCACTTCATTTTATTGACTTACTGGGCCATTATACTTTGCTGAACAGGTTGGGAGGGATTGAATTTCACTTCAATAGATTCTTTTCACGATGAGGGGCATTTAAATTTTAAATGGCAGAGAAAGTTTTCAGCAGCATGCAGACATCAGATGAACTTGTTTAGAGGCAAGAAAGAAACAGAAAAAACACTGTAAATCAGCTGTATTTGACTTCTAATTATATTAGAACATTTATTCTGTCTTGTGTTTTATTATATATTTTTTTACAGCATTTATAAATATCAAGAAACGAGTGAAGTAGTGTCCATTATTGCTTACAAAAATCCTGAGAATACATGTTTATTATGGCACTGCAATTTTAATAGTTAGCGTTTTGTAGTTTATTTAGCACTATTTATTCTGTTCTTGTGGTTTGTAAAATACCGCTTTGATAATATTTTGTGTACTGTATATGTTCACTGTTTATGTACAGAAAATTGATATGCACAGAATAATATAAATGTTTCCACTCTACATCATTTCATTTCAAGATGGCAAGACGATTAGATGAATCACTGTTGGCAGAAATACTGGCGTCTGATTCTGGTGAATCAGAATTTTCTGACAGGGATACAGTTTATATAATGTAAGTGTTTGTTTTTTTTAACAAAAATCTCTACATCCATAAAATCACTTAGGTGAAAGAATGTCTTGTATTTTGCCCATATTTCAAACATTTTCAACAAAACACTCAGGGAGTGCTGTGGGTCCTTCAGGTATCAGAATAACATGTTTTGTACCTTTATCTCTTTAAAACCCCAAATCACTTATATATATATATATATATTTTAAATGTAAGTTTTTGAAAAATATCTTTTTTTTTTATTTATTGGAATGGAAAAATCAGTAAAAGTATTTTGTAAAATATTCTCTACTAAAAAATAGATTATTTATGAATTTCAAACATAGAAAGTCAGCTAAAAAAAGGTGTAAAATAAATAAATAAATAAATAAATAGATAAAATAAAAAATCACTCCGGTGAAACCATGTCTTGTAATTTGTCCTAACATCAATATTTATCAACAAAACTTTCAGGAAGTATTCTAAGGTATACATTTATATCTTTGAAAACTCTAAGCGGAATACATAACAAAAACAAAAAAAAAAACACTAAATGCAATGTTGAAAAAAAGGAAATACGTTTTTTATGGTTTCTGGACACAAATTCCAAGATGCTACTGTAATTTTTTTTTTTTTTTTTTAATGAATTTTTATAGGAAGAGTCAAATACAGCCACAAAAAAAAAAAAAAAACAACAACACACCTGATCCTGGGGGAGCATCCCACTAAAAAATGTTTGGTCTTTAAAAGGGTTAAGGTCCACATGTGATTTGTTGATGCGACACTACCTTTCCCCTGATTGTATCAGCTGGAAAAAAAAAAAAAAAAATCACACGTATGATAGTCCTGTTAAACAGCTAATAAAAATGTAGAATACATAATAGCTTTTCAGAATACTTATTTCAGTAAAGGTAAACTAATCATACACACCAGCTATATCCAGTTCCCTGGAAATGGACTGCCAGATGTTCTCTCTCATTGCCGTGCCTATTATTTTTGTGTCCTTTATGTACAGCTCCAGGTATTCTGATACTGCAAGAATGACCTTTTCTTCCATCATTGCTTACTGAAGGCACACAAGGAACACTGTCCTCATTGGTCAGTTCCTTAGCTGCCGCACAAAAAAAATAAAATCACAAAAATAGACACCAATCTTATTTTTTTTCGCATCGCTGGTGTCATGGTGCAGAGTGTCTTACGACATATTAGCTTGTCACATCGCGCCCGGTGTGTAGAGGCCTTTAAACTTATAAAAGGTAGCTCTGCAACACATAGAAAGATAAAACAAAAACTACAGTAGCCCATTTCCTAGCTACAATGAGGATTGCTGGAACACAATTTATGTGCTCTAGGAGGCAGACTAATGTGATTTTCTTTTGTCTGTCAAACCAGCTATGCATTAGAGGAAGAAAATTCTTGTAACACTATTTTAAGTTTTGATCTGAATCATATAATTAGATTCACTGCCAGTATGAGCATCAATAAGTACTTTCTCTTACTGTAGATAGTGAACTGTACAAGAAACAAAAGCATCCCCTGGGCATCGTGCAAGGGGAATTAAGACTGGTTTATAAAAATAGAAAGTAAAATGGATCTTGTGGTTGTAGAGTGAATGTAGATAGTGTATGGCAATTGGAACAGCAGGTCACCAGGACAGTGACATTTATTTACTACAATTTGCATAAAATGAGCTCCTCCACTGTAAATTCAATTTAAAAGGTTTTATGAAAAATATGGCTACCAGTTGCATGTTTTCTTTCACTCTACCACTTAATCTTTAGATGCAAAGCAATAATATACTTCAGTCTGAAGGTAATCCATTCAGTAGTTTTCCTGTTTAATGGATAACTGGCAAGAGAGTTATGCATTGTTTTGAAAGTATCCAATTTACGTATATCCCTAATGATATTGTCTCTTCAGCAGACTCCTTGTTATTACTGCCCTTGTTCACAAGCATGTCATACAGTACAGTGCACAATTAAAACAGTAAAAACCATTTGAATCACGTTTCTAATTTTGAGATCCACCCCAAGCCATCTGTCTAAATATACACCTAAAACATACAATTACAATGCATTTAATGAAAAAGTCCTAACATCCTGCAATGTTTTGTTCATTTATTTTATTTTCACAACTATCTTGTTCAGGATTTTTTAAAAATGAAAAACTAGACAAAAAGTAGCTTAACTGTCAACCACCAGATTTTTGTTCAGGATCTACGCATTCAGGTCATGTTGCTAGGTAGACACACACAACCACTGTTCTAATTAAAAGTTTTAATTTGTTACTCTCAATACCCTTAGTCATTTTGAATATTAAACACAGGCTTTTAGGGTCTTCACTGACCTCCTCACTATACTGCTTCACTGTTAACACTAGGGGTGCGTTCACAGAGATCATTCTGAGCAGATTCAGCGACATGTGTGTGTGTGTAAATAGTTGTGTGATAATTGTGTGAAAATAGTATTGTTACAACTTTGTATAATGGTATTTAAAACAGGATTCATTTATCCTACTTTCTACGTATCCACCCTTACTCTGGTCCCACCGCAGTCAGATACGCGACGGACTACTGTACTACACGAAACCCTTCCGCTCCAAGATGGTGCTTATGAAGGCGTTGCCCAGCCGAGGCCATTTGAAAAGGCCGTTTGAAGAGGCTGGAGTCGCCGTGAGGATGCCGGGACTCTGGGAGCCCAGAAGTAGGTCAGTTTAGGGGCTGTTGATCCCAAACAGTGTAGAGAGGATTTGCGTAGAGCAGTAGGTTCCTGGAGCGGGACGTTCTTTTTAGTGGGACTAGCACTCCATTTGTGTGGCTAACTTATTTTTAGCTTTGTTTTGTTTTCTTTATTAAATCTGACACTAGGACTACCACTGCTGGTACCCTAGCGACAGACTGTGTGTTAATAAATCTACACGCCTGTGCGGCATGTCAGCATCCACTGCTCTGTGTCTGCCTCAGTATTATTCAGTGACGACCCACGTATGCAACATCGCCCTGTTACACCAAATAACAACTTTTTAGGAGCTAAAGTTGTTCAGTAAATATAGCTCATAAATCCCTGCCAACCAACTTTTTCCTATCTGAGCAATAAAGTGACAGCATACTGGATTGAACCCACAATGCCAGCTGGTAAAATACTAGATCCACCCACACATTATCTAAGCATGGGGGCCAGCTGGTGACAATGAATGGATAACCAGCTCTGCTGTCTAATCACAGAAATAAAGCAAAGAGGCAGCTGGCAGAACTGTATTGATGCATTCATCAGAATAATCTTCTTTATTCCTTTCTTAATTGCATCCTTGTTAATGGTCACTGGGAGCAACAGAGTTAAGTGTGTTAACAGAACACAATGGAAACCCTGAAGTATTACGCATTCACTAAAATTTGACCAATTGTACTGCAAACTCTACTTTAAGTAAACTTTTAAACAGCATGAAAAGAAAAAACCCAGTGCCTCTTGACTTCTGGTACAAAACAATATATTTTGAATCAAAAGAATCTGCACATTCCAAAAGCTTTCCTAAAAAAACATTGTATTGAGCAAATAGCAAGTGGTTAAAAAATCAGAATAATGAACAAATAAAACAGCAATACAAAACATTTTACATTATAGTATTTATAGCAAACAGCATTCATCATTAATTATAATTAATTTCATTTATCAATTGATTTTTATATCTTCCAACAGTAGTAACTATGATTTGCACTACGAGAATACAACATGTTAGATCTGTTTAATAATGGAATAAGTTATTTTAAATCTGGAAGCACTGCCAGTTTCATCCTAAAATGCAGATGATACAAGTACAGTATTGGTGTAGTATTGGTGACTTCCAAATGGTTTACTATATTTAAAAGTAATCTACATGGAGCTAAAAAAAATGAGAGAAAACCGAAGCATGCTTATGGGGAACAAAACAAAACAAACTTGCTTCATTTTTGACAACCACAACTTCTGGGGGGGACTATAAGAATTGGACTACATATGTGTTCTTGCATAGCTCCATGCTATTTTTGCAACATTTTCAAATGTAAAAAAAAAAAAATGTTTTCTTTAGTATTTACACATGTTTCCCACAAAGAATATCATACATGCAAATTGATATCAAAAGGCCAGCACACAATTATTTTGTAGGAGGGCCTTTAGAAGTTCAGCATATTTTCATCAATTGATAAACCAAACCTTCAGTCCTGGGTATTACGAAAAGGGAAGCTAGATCATGAGGAGCATATGATCAAACTTAATAGCAAAAGTCTACACACGCATTGTCTCCAGCCATTACTATTGCTATTACACCCAACCATTAACCTATTTGAAAGTATAAATGATTACCTAATTTGTTCTCATAGTAAATGTCAACGTCTGTGTGATGGGGTACACCCCGCTCCTGTGTTTATTTGTATTTTGTTGTCTTATGATTTAAATTGATTTTATTTGTACTGTTGTTTTAGGTTGGCAGGGAAGGGTTAATTGCTTCCCAGCAAATCACTTCACGTGTAGAATGTGCCTAAGTCCGACTGAATGATTGACAAGCAATCGAGCTCAGGCACAGCTGCATACAAGAGGCAGGAACCTCTCAGTCGAGGATAGGTTGCAAGTGAATGTAAGTGAAAATACATATATACATAAAAAACAATTGCTACTCGTGCTGGATAAGGATCAGTACGATACTTGTTTGTTTGTTGCTGTTACCTTCTATTTTGGCCAGTGTGCCTTTTTGTTTTGTGTATTGTGGAGAGTGTTGCTTTTGTTTAAATGTTTTATTTGTATTATTAAATAAATACGAGTGCATCTGCGTCTCAATCCTGCAGTACTGGTGTCTGTTTCTTCCTGGTCTGACGTCACTACCAAACCATCCTGTCCACAGTCATGTTTCTTTGTAATGGAAACTTCTACCTTAAAGACTGTTTCCCAGCTCCTGTTGGGGCAACCCAGCTTGAAAGTAATAATTTTAAAGCAATTTATTACTTCAGCAAATAGAACTTGATGTAGATAAATAATTCACCTTTATTTAGAAGCCTCATTGCCATCGAGTGCCACGTTATCTGAATCTGGTGAGCAGGTCTGTAGAAACACAGATCATAGCAGAGGTAGTTTCCTGTAACCTGTGTGTAAACTAGGTTTCTCGAGGTTGATGCTTCACGGCTCATGAAACCAGACACAGTAATAGTTATAAAACACTTCTGAAGGGGCTCCGAGTGGCATCCAGTAAAGGCGCTCCTCGTGGAGTGCAGGATGAGCCGTATAGTCTGTACGTCGCAAGTTCGAGTCCAGGCTATTCCTTTGCTGACCAAGGACGGGAGCTCCCAGGGGGCGGCGCTCAATTGGCTGAACGCCGCCTGGGGTGAGGGAGGGCTAGGTCAACCAAGGTGCACACCAGCGACCCCTGTGGTCTGGCCAGACGCCTGCGGGCTTGCCTGTAAGCTGCCCAGGGCTGTGTCCTCCAACGCTATAGCTCTGGGTGGCTGCATGGTGAGTCTGCAGTGTGTAAAAACGCGGGCGGCTGACGGCACACGCTTCGGAGGACAGCATGTGTTCGTCTTCTCCCCTCCCGAGTCATCACAGGGGTGGTAGTGGTGGGCTGAGCCTAAAAGTAATTGGACATTACTAACAATAAAAATCACTAAATTTAAAAAAAAAAAAAAACAACACTTCTGGGTTGTAATTTCCTGTCTTTTCAGTGGTGAAAGCCAATGCCCTGATTTAAAATGTCCATCCTCTGGAACTACTTCAAATCAGCTTTGCCATCAAGACTTTCATGTCTAACATATGCAGCCTCAATTTAGAGATGGTATTTCAAGAATGTACTAATCCTCCATGCGTAGCCACGTAGTGCAGGGAGAACTGACAATGGCATATTTTCAGCCAATTTACCTCAATCTAACTATAACTGATTCAAAACACAAGACCCAAAGGTGAGAAACAAGTGCTATACATATCTTCCTGCACTGTGCAATAATCAATTTATTTATTCATAGATACATCTATGTTTAATCATGCTGTATAATAAATACTGTATTCTCCTAAAATGCTTATAAAAATTATGTTGCTTTTGCATTGTAAAGCTTTGTTGTCTAACAATACGATTATGCAGGAGAAAACCTTGGAGCAGCAACACAGTTTCGAGAGAAACAAATATTTAGTCAAAACTAAAATGTAAGGTTTTTTTTTTTTGCTTGTTTGTTATTTTCGCTTTAAACCAATAGCTTTTAACCAAGAATTGTTCTAATTCTGTATAATCTCTGAATTGGGGCAATTTCAAGAGTCCAAAGACAGTACACAGTGGTCCAAACCCCTGTGTCAACAAACATTTTCCAGTTATTTAATAACTTGGAAGGGCCATGTGGACCCTATTATACAATACTGATTTGATGGCATCAGTGTCAGATGAGAAAATTTACCTACATACAGAACATTTGCAGTACCTGCTAGCTAAGAGTATGTAAGAAGCAAATGCAGTATATTCACCAAGATTATTAAATGACAGTTCTTTTTTCATGTTGACATTAGTTCTAGTAAATTACTCAGCACTTCATGGTGCATTAGTTTAATCAATATTTTGTGCATCTGCATTTTTTTTTTTTAATCTAATAAAAAGGTGTTTTATATTAGGTCACGCACTCTGTTTCGGTAGTCCAGCACCAAAGTTACCATTAGCAAAAAGAAATTCAACAGGTTTCAGCAGTTTTGTTGTGTGTTCACACTCCAGGCAAATACTAGTCTCACAACAGTAGTTGTCTAACTGATCTGAATACAACTTTGTAGAATGTTAGTTTGGTACAAACATGGTGCCCACTGGATTTTCAAAAAAAAAACAAATCAAAAGGCTATGATGATTTTGCATGTTTAATGGAATGGCTGCATGCTCGTTAATTTTGTTTTATGAAGTATAACTGGAGTGTTAATGGAGTTCAATTATCAGATTTCCCTCCACAAATATGACATGATACATATTCACTACAAATTAGTTTTTGACCCTAAATTTTGCTTTGTACATTTGAAACATGTTTCAATCCCCTGTCCCCAACTGAAACAAGAATATATGTACTGTATTTGCCAAGATTTTGAACTCTTGTAGTTAACAAGGCAATAAAAAGTCAAGACATGCCAGTTCTCTGAAGACAATATTCTCCTTTTCATATCGACTCCAACCACCAAGTAACCAATTTACAGTAGACTGAACACAACTCAACAAAATGAGTGCCATTTGGTTATTTAAAAAAAATAAAAATTGATGTGATATACAGAATAGGGGTGGGTTAGAGTACTTGAGTACTCTAATAATAATTATAATTACTTCAACACTAATTTATTACTCGAGTACTCAAACATTTAAATAATATCTCTTCATGAATGTAAGTTCAATATATTGTAGCAACCCGGTAGTTCAGGTTGGCAGACTTTTGTTTCATCTGGTCCTGCGCATTCACATTATCTGTACTGTTCTGGGGTGGGACCATACCACTAGTTTCAGTAGTGTGTGTTTGTGAGCTTCTGTTGGGTGCAGACCATGTCATCTAGACCCCCTTGCTCTGCCCCACCCATGAGAGTAGTGGTCTGCTCTCTTCTCTGTGTGTGAAGGGACTGATAGAGCCGGAGCCTGTGTGTGTGTGGAATAGAGCGAGCGAGAAAGTGAGCGAGTTTTTAGAATAGAGACAGAAGGAAAGATTTATTGCTTTTGTGGTGTGGTCCTGACCTAAACACAGAACATGTTTAATGAATAAAGTAGTTTTGAACCCCGTCTCTGTCTCCTGCTTTCAGCCTCAAGACCAGGGGTCGTTACAATATTTTATTCACGTATACAACCTTAACACTAGCCACGGAAGTCATTTTGACAGGCTGAAGTTTTCAAATTTAAATTGCTCTGCGTGTCTGAAAGTTATGTGGTTGTCAGTTTATGGCTTTTCGTAAATAAATACCCTGACAGCGTTTGAAAGGTAGGGTCACGAAAATAAGGAAGTTAGCCCATCCACCTAGCAACAAAGCCATAATTTTGACTGACTTTAATACATGGTTTTCTTTTGAATATAAAACTACAATATTCTTTATATAGTGCCCTGAAAAAGTATTTGCCCCCTGTCTGATTTTCTGCATTTTTGCACATTTTTTACATTGTATTTGGTCAGATTTTTTGTGGATTGTAGTAGTATATAAAGGGAGTCTGAGAGAAAAAAATGACACCAAAGTTTGGTGCTGCTTTCATTTGTTTGGTGTGCAAGGTAAATCAAACATGCAATCTTCAGGTGTGAAAGTTATTGCCCCCCCCTAGTTAACTCAACCCAATTAAAGGGATAATTAGGGTCAGCTGTTTGAGCACTTTGGTTAACAACCAGGCCTGATTTGGGCCAGCCCTGCCCAATATAAATCTGACTAACTTTGGCCCTTACCATCAGAGTGAAGTTGTCAGCACACAGGTTCTAGAGGCACATCATGCCACGAACAAAAGAAATTCCTGAAGACCTCTGGAAAAAAGTTGTTGATGCCTATCAGTCTGGAAAGGGTTACAAAGCCATTTCTAAGGCTCTGGGGCTCCACCGAACCACAGTCAGAGCCATATTGTCCAAATGGAGAAAGTTTAGGACAGTAGTGAATCTTCCCAGGAGTGTCCGTCCTGCCAAAATCTCTCCAAGAGCAAGGCGTAAAATCGTCCAGGAAGTCACAAAGAACCCTAGAACAACATCCAGGGATCTGCAGGCCTCTCTCACCTCGGCTAAGGTCAGTGTTCATGACTCCACCATCAGAAAGACACAAAAATGGGATTCATGGCAGAGTAGCAAGGCGGAAACCATTGCTCACCAAGAAGTAGTTCTGGAACAATGTTCTATGGACAGATGAGTCAAAAGTGGAACTTTCTGGCCGACATGGGCCCCGTTATGTCTGGCGAAAACCAAAGACTGCATTCTACAGTAAGAACCTCATACCAACGCTCAAGCATGGTGGTGGTAGTGTCATGGTTTGGGGATGCTTTGCTGCATCAGGACCTGGACGCCTTGCCATCATTGAAGGAACCATGAATTCTGCTCTGTATCAGAGAATTCTACAGCAGAATGTCAGGCCATCCGTCTGTGAGCTGAAGCTGAAGCGCAGCTGGGTCATGCAGCAAGACAATGATCCGAAACACACAAGCAAGTCTACATCAGAATGATTGAAGAACAAGAAATTTAAAGTTTTGGAATGGCCTAGTCAAAGTCCAGACCTAAACCCCATTGAGATGTTGTAGCAGAACCTGAAAACCCACAAATGTCACTGAGTTGAAGCAGTTCTGCATGGAGGAGTGGGCCAAAATTACTCCACGGCACTGTGAGAGACTAATCAATAACTACAGAAAGCGTTTGGTTGCAGTTATTGCTGCTAAAGGTGGCGTAACCAGTTAGAGTCTAAGGGGGCGATTACTTTTCACACGGGGGCATTGGGTGTTGCATAACTTTCTTTAATAAATGAAATATGTATCAAATGTTTGTGTTATTTGTTCACTCAGGGTCCCTTTTATCTAATATTAGGTTTTGGTTGAAGATCTGATAACATTCAGCATCAAAAATGCAGAAAATCAGACAGGGGGCAAATACTTTTTCACGGCACTGTATGTATGTAATATATATATATATATATATATATATATATATATATATATATATATATATATATATATATATATATATATATATATATATATATATAAACACAAAGCTAGTCACAGTGCTTCAGCAGAAACATTTCAATCAGAAAACTGCAACCTGGATTCTGTGCTGCACCGAATGACACATGCAAGAGCTAATGTTTAAAATGTACCGTCATAATGACTGCCGGCGCCGGTTTTAGGTAGGAGTATAACCGTGGCGGCTCTAGTGTTAACGTAGTAATTTTCATGGCGCACATGTAGAATAATATTGTGTGGCATAAGGTTTGAGTACTCCAAATTTTTAACGCTCGAGTACTCGAGCACTAAATTATTCGAAATTCCCACCCCTAATACAGAAGCATTAATTCAAAACAACAGCCTCTGTGCATTCACAAGGGGACATCTGCTCTTCAAACAAGAGAGACAACCTGTGTTTCAGAAAACAAAAAACATATAACTGATTCAGACATGAACAAGGCAACTACAGTCAGTCAGTGAAAAGACGCCAGATACTGCCGGCCTGGAGCCTTGATAAAAGTGACAAAGTTTCAATTTCTGCTTGCCTTCTGTTAGCTTTGAACTAGAACTTCCAAATAACGTACTTTAAAACCTGACAGAAACTGGGAACCCAATTACAAACTGAAAAGACTGTTTCAAATGTTGTATAAATACTAAAATGGATACGGGTCCATGGAAAGATGGTCAGCAAAAATGTTAATTAGCCCACTTGCAACCTCTTTTGTTTATATGTAAATCTAAGTAATTTACATAACCGCCAGACTGCTAAATTGATAGCAGTAACTGCTTTATTTATTTATTTATTATTTTTTAAAGTTGGGTATTGGCACAAAACATAACATATTTAGAGTCTAAAATAAGACTGCTCATCAGTTACTATTTGCTCTAATTTCTAATCCAGACTCATATAAACGTCTTTTTCTAACCGTTTAAAAATATAATTATGTTTTTTTTTCAGGCTCATGATGTGCAATTAACTGAACAGTTTAGTATTTAAAAAAGCTTTACCTTGAAATGGCCTATTAGCCATCTGAATGCATAATTTTCCTTTCACTAGACATGCTTAATACTTGGAACCCTGCTAAGGGTTGTATAAGTACTGTAAATATAATATGCCATGGCCCAACTGAAAATATCAATTTTATTTTTATTCGTTAGACTGACCTCTTTGCAATATACACACCCATTTGAGGTAGATTCCTGTTAACTGTACAGCCATTTGCCTAACATAAGCTTTCCATGTTTCAGTTACCCGGAAGATGGGGAGATTATTTTTTGCAGCAGATACAAAATCAGACATACTGTAGCCTGAGCCAAACTCAGGCTCAGCATGTATTCGCAACTAAGAGCTCTGTTAGAACACTACATTCTCTCCGATGATCCAAGACCTTGGAGTGGACCTTGACCTAAGGCTATTCAGTACATCATTTTGAAGTGAGCTTTATTATGACAGTATTCTTACATGCAAACCTATTAAGGCTAGGCTCCCCAGAATGGCCTTTTTTATATTACCTTCCACTGGGGAGGTTGTTAAGTTGTTAACAATTTTAAAATAGAACTTTATAATACTCACTTTTTAGTATTACAAATCAGAATTGCAATTACAAGTTGGTATAGGGATTTAACATGTAAAAAGAATCAGTGGTGCTATGTAGAATGCAACATCAAAAAGGAACCAACCGGAACTGCCAAGTCACTATTTTTTTTCCTATACTGTAAAACAGTTTTACTGAAATCGTGATAGGAGACAACAATCCACTTAAAAAGTTCCCTTGAATTCCCCACAGTCTTAAAAGTATCAATACATTATTCCTCCTTCATCCGGCTTACTATACAAAAGGCCTAGATCTTCTTAATGACCATTGATTAAATTAGAAAAGGATACATTACAGGCCGGGCCCAAGTTCAACAAAACATACTCAAAAGTACAATGCCAGCCAGGTTTCTGTCAACCAAAAAAGAAAAACAGGCCCTTCAGCTAATTTAAAAAAGACTTTGATATAAAGAGCTTTCATTAATCATTGGAACGGAATTATCAATTCTCATTGTGCACCAAGAAGCATTAAATTAACAAATGAAACCTTTACATTGGTCTACATAAAAGTTATGAAATAAGAAATACAATATATTAAACCACACATTTTCTTGCATTTGGTCCTCAGCTCTAACCAATATAGGATGAAATGCCTCCAAATGTTTCAACTGAAAACTGGCACTATATTCATTGCTTGCTTCCAAGCTCTTGTATTTCCAAATGTAAATATTTTAAAACTGAAGACATCCTGTTATCAACATGTGTAAAGACTGTAGTCAAACAACCACATAAAAGGGTGTGTATTTATTCCCTTACAGTACCAATAACAGCAGCAAGCACCTTCTTGTTTTGTTTATTACTTAATCGATAAAACACACACACACACACACACACACACACACACACACACACACACACCATCAAATAGTGACAGGAATGCAAAATAAATGTTTGCAGCAGTGAAGGTCCTTGGGAAACAGAGAAGAAAGTGGAGAGTATAATGCCTTTCATTAAGCTGCCAAGTATTTCTCAGGACCCGGGACCTGCTTTATTTGTTTCTTGCCTCTTCACCAACAAAAACAAAACAAACTACAAAGCAGGATTAAACATGCTCAGCTGAGGCCTTCCGCAATTATTACTATCTGTCCCTGAACAAAATTACAAAACAATACTGTAGAACCTGTCATATCCAATTTAATTGGCTCCAGGGGTCCATCAGATATGTGAAAATATTGTATATCCGAAGGAGTTGTTATACTTCATTGCACATATACTATTTAAAAACAGTTCTTACCATGCTTTCTCAGTCCATGACAAAGTAATAATAGACAGGGGTTAACACAAGACAGAAATGGTGTTTTAAAAAAACAATTTATAAAAAAAAGACAAGTACACAAAAGCCATGTCCACATTATGCCTTTAAACCGTACTGCTGTTTGAATCTGCGTTGAAATAGGTAAGTGGATTGTAGTTTATTTGTTAGAATCGTTGCTTGCTTAGGTAAGCAGCCTGCACTTAATTAAAAAAAGGAATTAATTTATCCAAACTGTGTTTGGGGCGTGTTGAATTGTGAGGTTGATGCAAACTTAGTGTTAAGTATACGGCTCCAGGCTGACAGGATAGTATAAATTGGCATTCAGTGTCTTAGAACGCCAGTCGTTCTAAGCGCCAGCCAGTCTAAGGGCCACAAGTCCAAGGGCAGTCTGAGCTGTGAATTCTAATGGCCACACATCCAAGGGCAGTCTGAGCGAGGACAGGTGGAGCGAGGACCTTTTCCAAATCCCTCCCAATGGCTACTAGAGGCCTCATTCCTGCTGCACATACCCTTATTAACTGCTTCTCCCCCCACGCTGCCTGCTACAAACTTGAACATCTCCTTTTTCAATTGGTCGCTCTCCGACTAACAAATCTCTGCTTCTCAGCGAACTTATAACCGGTACCAATCTTGATCTTCTCCGTCTACTTGAAACCTGGCACTCTCAATCTGTCAACGTCCCCACTCACACCCGAGGACACACCCTAGATCTGCTCATCACCAAAGGCCTTGATGTCTCCAATCTCTCGGTCTCAGATGTCTCTCTCTCTGACCATTTCTTAATCACTTAATACTAATCTCCTCCGCTACGGATACTGTTCTCTCCTTCCGTCCCAAGAATCTGCTGAATCCTCAGAAACTCTCGGAATGTGTCTCTGCATCCCCTCTAAATGGTACTCTCCCATCCTCAGCTGATGATGCGGTGACCCTCTACAACACCACCCTTACTCATATCATTGACACTTTTGCCCCGCTTACAACCAGAAACGTCAAGAAAGATCGAAACTGGTCATGGTACACCCTCGAACTTCGACTGCTTAAATCTGCCTGCCGCAAGCTCGAGCACAAGTGGAGATCATCTGGACTAACGGTTCACAGAGAGATCTGTACAGACCATCTCGCGAGCTACAGGCGTGCGCTCACCGCGGCCATGGTGAAGGTTGCCCCTCCTGCCGTCTCCATTGCTGATGTTTCCGGCTTACTGTTGAAATCAACTAATGCCACATGCCCCCTGGACCCCTGGCCGACTAACCTTGTCCGTCTCTGTGCTTTTGATCTTGCTCCCTCCATTATGTACACTCTCAACCTGTCCCTGGACTCTGGCTCGGTTCCTGCTGCCCTCAAGCTTGCCCGAGTTACGCCGGTACTCAAAAAACCCTCCCTTCACCCAGCTGACTTATCTAATTTCCGTCCCATCTGCAATCTCCCTTTTCTCTGAAAAACTCTTGACAGGGCTGTAGCCAGTCAGCTGATGAAAAATCTCACAGACAACAATCTGCTTGAATCTCTAGTCTGGTTTTTGGCCATATCACAGTACTGAAACTGCTCTGCTCCGGATTGTGAATGATCTCCTGCTCAATGCTGATGCTCCCTCTGTGCTTGTCTTCCTTGACCTAACAGCTGCTTTTGACACCATAGATCATGGCATTCTTCTTGACCGCCTTCAGAAGTAACCTGTCCCTCCTGGATGTCCACTTACCACCTTCTATGCTGGAAGCAGTTGAAAACCCAGTCACTTGTGGTGTCCCCCAAGGATCTGTTCTTGGGCCCCTTCTCTTCAATATCTACATGCTTCCCTTGGGTCACCTCATCCGCCAACAAAGCCTCATGTTTCACTCCTATGCGGACGACACCCAGCTCTCCTTAAAACTTGACCCTGGAGCCCCTCTGCCATGGTCCGGCTATCGGCTTGCATTCAAGACATCGAAGCCTGGATGTCTGCCAATTTTCTTCAGCTGAACACTAGCAAATCTGAACTCCTTCTGGTAGGATCTAAAACTCAACTTAAGAATCTAAATATAGCTGCCCTGAACCTCGGAAACTGTCTGCTGCTGCCTTACCACACAGTATGCAGCCTTGGTTTACTTCTTGACAACAACCTCTCCTTTGATGCCCACATCTCCTCCGTAGTCAAACCTTCCTTCTACCTTCTTCGAAACATCTCCAAAGTCTGTCCCTACCTTTCCCTCCCAGATGCAGAAATACTTTGTCATGTATTTGTCTCCTTTCGACTCGACTACTGCAACTCTCTATACGATGGTCTCCTGGCACGCACCATAAACCGACTGCAGCTAGTCCAGAATGCCGCTGCCAGGATCCTTACCAGATGTAAAAAATGTAATCACATCACCCCCCGTCTTGCCCAGCTGCACTTGCTACCTGTAAAGTTCAGGATTATTTTCAAAACTCTCTTTGGAACTCTCTCCCAGCTTTGGTGCATGATGCCCCCACCGTCGCTCGCTTTAAATCAACTCTCAAGATCCACCTGTTCTCTCTTGCTTACCATGCTCTTTAAGCCTGGTATTAGCTGCTGTGTTGCATGTATTATGTTACTATCATGTATTATGCACTTTCCACCGTATTTAATGTATTATGCATTTTATTTTCTGTATATCATGTATTATGCATTTCTCTGTATTTAAAGTATTATGGATTTCTTGTTGTTACTGCATCTTGTAAAGCGCTTTGTGATGGTTGTCCAGTATGAAAGGCGCTATATAAAATAAATATTGATTGACTGATTGATTGTATTTGGTCATTGTATAATAATCTGTATGCATCCAAACATTTGCATAATGCCGCACTGCCAATGTCCAAAATCATTCTTCTGGAGCATCTCTTCTGAGCCAAAAACTTGACTTCCGCGTGTACTGGCAGATGTACCGGCGCATGTCCAATTAAGCGTTGTGTAAGCTATATTACCTCCGCGTGGAAACACACTAGTCTGTGTGACAAACATGGTCCATCTAATTTTCCATAAGGAAATTACAAACCATAAATCAAAATTCAACATGAAGGAAACATGTACAGTGTGAAAGATGTCTACTACACAAAATGAAAGCAGGTACAAACACGTTCCTTCCTTATAGAAAATTAGATGGACCATGTTTGTCACACAGACTAGTGTGTTTCCACACGGAGGTAATATAGCTTACACAACGCTTCACTGGGAATGCGCCGGTACATTTCAGAGCACACGAGGGTACATGCGGAAGTCATGGTTTTGACTCAGAAGATGGTTAAGCTGGGCAGTTTATTTTACGTGAACTGACAGCATATACACCAGTTTATCTGCAACTGAATCCATTCTGTCCAGCTAAGAGCTGAAATTACTGTTTTAGACCCATAATAAAATGTGTATTGACCAGTTTCCATCCGTACCGTTGACTTGGTAGCAGCATGTGTAAATGGCACATGCCAGAGGTCCATCGATTAACAGAAGGTATTGTATCTTACAGGATGGGATATGTCAGGTTCTGCTGTATTTATGAATGAGTGTTTTCACAGATACATTTCCAAGATTTGGCCTTCAATAGATCAGACAATTGAGAATATATGTGGAATAACTTTGCTACAAAATATCAGGGTTTGTCAAATTTAGTAAATAACCTCCATTAGCTCAATAGAGGTCTGGATGCATGCATAACAAGTCCCCATATACAAATCTCCTTTAGTGGTGAGGTACACCATTTTCAAAATACTGCAGCAGCATGTTTAGGTGATGTGTGTGTTTTTTTCATTTTGAAGTATATGTGTAGCACCCTCCAATAACCGAGAGTGTGGATCCTCTTGAATTGAAGTGTCTCAGTCAGTGAACAGACACACTTTACTCTATTATTACATTATTGTATTATAACTACTGCTATAAAATTTCAGCCAGAACTTGATCCAGATTTTATCCTAAAGATAATCATTTTTGTTTAGGCCAAAACAACTTCCAGCTTGGCATTTTCTGAAAACACACGGGGCTGTTTTAATAAATAAATAAATAAATAAATAAATAAATAAATTAATTAATAATTTACAAGGAATTAAACTTTAAGCTTCATCATAATCCTGTTCAGTATTAGTATTACTTCTTCACTGAAAGTGCAAGGAATATTGCAATTATTTGCCAAGTAAATGTAGGAGACAGGATACTGCACACTGATATGGGCCCATGACACCATGCTTGGAATGAAATACTAGCAGCAGATCTGACTCCAAAAGACTCTGGGCAAAGTACTTTAGCTGCAGGATGTTAATGATGTTTCCTCTGCAGACACACACTTAATATTTTGCTAAGAGTCAAGATAGTTAAATTTTTGAGAGATAAGATTCACATGCTTTCAATTTACGCTTTCTCCTTGAAATTTTTTTTCCAGATTTGCTGAAAAAAATCTGCAAAATAACGGCGCAGAGTAAAAATCACTGAAACAGAATCAGGCTCAATCAAGTTACGGAGAAAAAAAACTAAAGTGAACTTGTTTCACAACCAACATTTTTCAAAGAGTTTAATTGGACTGAGTCAGCTCAAAAAAAGAGACATCATGTGATCAAAAATAAAAAACAAAAACAAAAGAAACCTAGGCATGGAATATTGCTCTTATTCAGATGAATGAATCTTTTTATAAAATTCAAGTGTTGGAGCTAGACAAGGGAATGTATGTTTAAATGTTATATTGCAGGTCCTAAATGATATATACTGATGCACAAAAGAAACGCAACACTCCGGTCTAATGGATTTAATCAAATATTTTAAACATAGATATCAAACAAAAATCACAGAAAATGTGAACAAAAATACAGATCAAAGAATCATGATAGGTTTTCAGTATGAATTGTGACACACTGTCAAAATGAAAACATTACGAAGTTAGTATCAATCTGCACCGAAGGCATTCTTGTGTTAAAGGAGATTCCTCCCCACATCATCACACTTCCACCGACCCACCGGTTGGCTTGAACAGCGCAACAGTCAGCATAACGCTCACCACGATATGGTGTGCCGGTCTGGTGATCCTCTGTCTTCCAGGACATGGCCTGTCCCTCACAGAGTTTCTTTCTCTGGACTAGTCTGCTGATTGTTAAAGCAGAACATTTAATTCTCCAGGCAACTTCTCTCACAGACATGCTGCCTTCAATCATGCCGACAGCAACCGGGTGATCTTCATTACTCAAGTGAGGCATGGTCGTATCTTTCACTGTTCTTGTGTTTAATTAAAATCATGTCTTTTCGATTGGCTATTTATACAGATTCTTAAATCAACTCATTTTGGCAATTTTAACTCAACTACCAAATGTTGGAAAACATGAAACAAGAATTGTGTAGCAGTTTACTATGCATGCAGACTGGCAGAGCTGAACTGGTGTTCTTTTCTGAAAAGAGACTAATACTTGAGATAGCAGACTGCTTGTTCCAAAATGCACGTACTGCTGACAATTGATGAGGCTCAGAGTCACAGATTCTAGGCCTACAGCTTACTTGCCCAGCATTGACTGCAAGCAGGCAATAAATACCAGCAATATGGGCTGGAAGGTGACAGACTCTAAGAAGATTTTTAGAATGCAAAGCTTCAGCAGAAAATGAATAGCAGTGCTACTGGACTGCCAGGACCCCAAGTAGGAAAGAGAGTCACGCAGGATTCACTCTAAAGAGATAACAGAGTTGGACCAGAATGGGCCCCAGCGCTTTACAGACAACTGGATAACACATCTGGCCTAAATTATCAAAAAGCCAAAATGGTCAAATGCAAGTTCAGAGTTAGTCACACTACAAGTTGAGAAACAACCTGGAAGTCCCAGTATTGTGTTTATCGTACCGTGAGTGTTTTGTTTGTTTGTCTCTAATTGTTACTTCTTGTTATTATTGGTAGATGGCTAACACGTTCCGGAGCTGTCGGCAGAGGCCAGCACTAACCCAGACATCACTGCACATGTATCACGATAAACCGTAGTGCGCCACGAGCACAACAGCATGCACCCAGGACTGGTGACCGTGTTTGTGTGTGTAATACTGACTGTGTTTATAATTTGGGACTGCAACCCTTTATTTAGAACAGTGCAATACACATTGCTGTGTATTACCTGGGATTATTATTTACGATCACCAGACCAGGATTATAAATAAACCTCCTTGCACTTCGAATTCTTGTTGTCTACTTTCATTGATCACCGCATCACTCCTGTTAAGAATTTATTTTTTAAGTAATATTTCCACCTGCTTGGTATCATCAAAAGTTTTATTAAATATCTGATGTTTCGGCCATCACTGTTACTTCAAAACATGCCATCAGGGGTAATGGTGGAAAAAATATGGAGCTCTATCTTGCAACCATAAATGGTTCTCAATATCATATCCTGTTATGAAATGGGGTTAGTTTCGAGACATGGCCAGGAAGTGGTCAAAATAACCTAAAAAATTGTAAGATTGAATATGTACACTAAACAATCTGGTATTGTCTCATAAAGGGTTGATTAGTTTCAATAATGAAACTACTGTACACTATAGTATGTTAAATGCCAAAAAAATGATTTTTGAATTGTGGCCTTTAAAAGATTACAGCTACTGAGTTGTCAGAAAACACATAATGACAAGATGCACAGTGTTGCTGTGTCTTCTCACCTGAGCAGTCGACTCATGGCATGCCGAGCGGCATAGTGCAGGGGAGTGTTGTGTTGATAGGGTTCTCCGTATGAGGTATTTGGATCCAGGGACTCCTTGAACTGCGGGTTGCTCTCGTAGAGCTGACAGGCCAGGGTCTCGTCTCCATTAATAAGTGCCTTGCGAAACTTAGTCGCAGTGTTCCCCATAGTTCAGCTTCTGATCAGTGCTGCTGGCACGTGCTTGTCCACCCCTCTTTAGCCAGTCGATGTGCAAATTAGCAACATGTTTCTTGTCCTGCGAGAGGAAAAAAGGAGATTTAATAATACTATGGTATTGAAATAAAAACAAAATGGCTCAATGGTAAAGTGAGATGATGTAGAGATCAGAACACTCCTCTTTCACATGCTCTGGGTTCCTTTGTAAAGAGTTCTGGCAACTGATTGTGGCAAAATATGGCTGCCCAGTTCCACCTCAGAAGTGGAGCACTTAGTGTATGGCCCGGTCTGATTTATTTACCATCTGACTGCACTCCTACTGTAGATCCTTCAGTAGAATGTTTTGCTGCTGTCCCCACAGTTCATGCCAAAGCTCCTACCTGTAAATAAGGTTTCTAGAGCTTCCTTTCTGACCCTGTCCAGCGGTGACGAGTAGCAGCCCTTGGAGACCTCACTTGAAGCCACATGAATTAAACCACATGACAACTTCTGATGGCTTGACAAAGCACAGCCCGCCAAACTTATTTATTGTGCTAATATTAGACCTGCTGTTTCTACTATATTATTGTAGCAGCTGCTCCTTAGGGCAACAGGGTTATATTGCACCACATGCGTCTTGCTCAGTATCACTGTGGCACTGGTACTGTAGATAGACGGTACTGCACAGGAACTGTATTCAGCAAGAGGTGCATTTTGGTTTGACACAGTTATCCTAGATATCTCAGGATGTACTGTAAATGCCAGTACCGTTTATTGTAATCACTCATGCAGAAACTGACAGCAAAAATCCTTTAACACAAATCTTTTCTGACAAGACTGTGGCTAACTCTTCATTTGTGAATAGCCCCCTGTTGCTTAGTCAAAAAAAGCACCTCAAGGCAGAACACATTAGTTTTTTGGTTTTTATTGTTACATGCGCCAGAAAAATGATTCTGTATTTCTCAATAACATTGTGGTACATTCTAGCAGTAACTGCATAAATACCCCTCTAGTTATTTATTTTGGGTAAATTCAGTATGTTCCAGACGCCCTTTCTTCTGCCTCTGTTGAAGTGATCGACTTTGAGTCAGGACCTCCACCAGTGGATTTGGCAGATTTTCAAATCTGAGCAGTTTTTCTTTAGCTCTATATTTAAAGTCATATTACCTTTAATACCAGCTATATCCTGTGTAACAGTTGAAACAAACGGTTATTTAACACAAAGCCAATAGCTTCCAATTGTAATCACTCGCAAGTGAAAAAGAAAGGAGTAGTGGAGCTGTTTTTCAGCTGTCTGGATCATACTGTATTTACGCAAAGGAAATAATCAGAGTGGTATTTATTCAGTTACTGCAAGAATTTATCATGATGAACCTTTCACCGTGTTGTGGTTTTGGGCCTCCCTCAAAAAACGTGTAAAGGAGACCACAGAAATGTTGCAGCAAATTCTTCCCTCTGGACAAATATTTCTTGATGCATTGTACAGTATTAGAAAGAACACCCTCAAGAAGTTATTTCTCAAACTGTCACTGGATCACCCAATTTGGTTCATTTTCTCTTTATGCAAACTGCAGAAGATGCCCTTCCTCAAGCTTTCTGTTCTTCTGCACAATGATCACACAGAGTGAAACACAAGAAGATGGCCATTGCACAGAAGCTACATTGAGACTTTCCAGGTTTTACTACAGTATGACCAAAACAAGACACTTGAGCTTAAAAGACAAACACCAGCAAAAATAGTAAAGACCATATTGTAGCCTAGTTGAACATTGGAAAAAAAATGTCACAAAAGAATATAGTCTCATTGAGCTCACAAATCCAGCAAGTGTTACAGTATCTTACAATGTGATGAATACTTTTCTAAATGGTTTATCAGAGCATGTACTGTTGCCAGGCCAAGTTTCTTTCATATAAGACTCGAAGGAATCAGCACTGACAGCATGATTGACAGTGCTGGGAGGAAAACAACACAGTGACTCAGAAAATCAGATGTTGTCGGAATCAAATCACTCCCCCTTGTACCTCACATCCCTGCAGCAACACGCACTGTAGCACTCCACATTACTATGAATGAAACAACAACTGAAGCTTTTCTATCACTTTTTTAGGGGTAACAAACGATGACCAGCACAGATAAAGCACTGCGTCAGAAAACAGCACTAATGAAGCATTTGTCATGTACAGGATTAAACCCAGATGAGATTCAATTGTCGCAAACTAATGAGACTACTAAAAACCACAAGCGATAGAGAATATGACAGGGCGCAAAATAACCGACAGCAAGTGACGCAATGCCTCTCAAATTAAAAAAAAACAAAAAAAAAACACTTGCGGCAAAAGTTGCCTGTATGCCCGCCCGTCATTGCCGCCGGTGTCCCTCAGCACCAGCACATCTGATCCACAACCCATTCACAAACATGCTCAGCGTCAGCTGGCCCGTTCTGTCACAATTCCAGTGAATTCTGTCTAATCTTGTCCTGCAAGAAAATGACTCATTTTCATAATGTATTATTGATGCCATTCTTTTTACTGTGCACCTCCCAGCACTAAGCCCCAAGAAAGACGTACTGTACCATTGGTTAATGAAGTGCAGACAGAGGGAGGGATGCCGTTAGACTGAGCTCACTATGACTGCAAGAATTTTCAATCACATGTGTTCACTGGTAGTGTCAATTTGATTTTGTCTGTGACCACCATGCTAACTCAAAAACAATTAAAAAGGAAGAAGAGCTGTCTAAAGCGGAAGCAAAGTGTTCTAGGATTTAACTAATGTCAGGTAAGAAATGGGTGCACGACAATTCGCCCCTGACAATAATAATAATAATAATAATAATAATAATAATAATAATAATAATGTGAACTTACATCAAGTACTGCAGAAACTGGTTGTGCCTTCATACGTTAAGAGCCACTTGCACAGTTTGCATTCCACTGTGTTTGGATCATTTAGTCATTTCACAAAAAAATATCAAACAGCAGAGGGTTTTCAGGCCATTTCTTTAGCAGCTGCAATTTAATTTCTTTTCGATGCTTCGTTGTCCGCTATTTCATATACAGTACATGTGAATATCCTTCAAATAATGTAGACCTATATTTAAATTTACTTTCATTTACAGCTTAGTAAAAAAATAAAAAATAAAAAAACACGTAACGTATACCACATTACATATAATCACATATTTTATGATCATATATGGTATAAGGAGATCTGATTCTATGCTTAAAATTTCAATATTTAAAAATGCAACGGTGCAATACACATTCTAACTTTTTTGATGTCTTCGGTGTATATACATTGCTATAGTCATTTCAATGACCGTTGCCTTTTTGTAATTCAGTGTTATTCCCCCCCCAAAACACCAATGCTAAAAATGAACACACAAAATTGGTAGATAATTACTAGTTTTGCTCAAATCCTTACACCAAAAAAATAAAAACACAAAAAAACGAGCAAGTAGCTATGTATGATATGGTTTAAGTAGCAGCTCCCTGCGTTATGAACCGAGTAGGAGAGATAACATAATAGTGAATGAAACACGATAGAGAAGTAGCTTGAGTTCTGTTTTCATATATTTGTATAATACATTCTCACTACCTTACGTAGTTCTGCTTTTTAAATTAGTAAAACTTGTGCTTTCGCAAAAGGGATTAAAACAGCTTACCTTTTTTTTCCCCTGAATCAAGTGTCCCACAATGCACCATAACAAAACTGTAAATCCTTTGCAACTGTACATTAAGAACTGTGAAACTATATAAAGTCTCTCAAATGTAAATATCTAACTTTATATACATGCAGCTGTTCATTATTGTGATGCAGAGCCCTCTCCATTGCATGATGAAGTTTCTATTTCACATTCTTTGTACAGGTTACAGTGGTTAGCAAACTACTGAACAACTCATTTGACCACTATCGTTATTACACTGCAGCCATGGGTAAATCTTCAGCCAGTTTGCCTGGAAATCTATCTTTAACTTTTCCTTCACAGACATCTCTTATTTGTGCTGTTGTATCACTAAGGCTGTATTTTTCACCGTGAGCATGGATTTCACAATTTCCATGAATTAGAACCAGTGCCGTGTAATAATAATATCCAAGTCTCAGTTAAAAATCTAAATTTCTGAAAGAATACTATTTTTAGGATTTAAAAATGCATTCATTTAAAAGTTTGCTTCACCAGTGGACAACATGTTATGTGAAATCCAGCTGAACTTGCTTACACTAAATTATGAAATACATGGTTTTAAAAAAAAGCTTTAATTACACAGACACAGACAAGCGCTACATTTAGCTCTTGTTAACAAGCTGACAGAATTTAGTTAAAAAAATAAAAATAAAAAAGGAGAGCAGTACAATACTTAAGAACCTGCAATGCAAAACCTTTTTCACCAGCAATACAAATGCGGGTCAAGCGCAAATATGTATTTTTAACTTGGTAAATATCGAATTAACCATTATTTTAATAATGTCTGTTTATGTATGGAGTATTTATTGCAATTGTTTTTGCAAATGTTAATGTTTTGATCCGAATGACAGGCATTCATGCTCATCTGGAAAACTGTAGTGGTCTACTTGAAAGTTACAACATATCCCAGTTGCCACGGATATAACAGGGAGTTAAAATGGGAGTCAGAATTCAGCATGTAATCAAGCAATGTAGTACTGAGGCAACAACAGCTGTGGGCCATTTCATGGTAATGTGGACAAAAACCTAGATAGATCAATGTAAAACACAGACAGGGAGGGTACAGTACATCCATATACTATATCCTCAGACTACACAAGAACTTAACTTACAGGTCTACCTAAAATCACAATTTAGGGGATTTCGCAGAAATTGGGAAATTGAGGGGTCACCGTGAAATTCACCTCTTTTAGGGGCCAATGCATACCAGACAAATATGGAGAGAGAAGAGAGAGAAAAAAAAACCATGTTTAAATTAACTACTGCACAACGCAAGCGACTCAAACTACGTATCTTCCTTCTGTAGATAGGCTTTTTTTTTTATTCCTTCGCCGTCCTGTCTGCATTGCACTTAAGGCAACAAAAATAAAAAAAAGTCCTTAGACAAATAACATTTACAAAAAAATAATCCAAAGTGGTTAACGTCCTTGTTTACTGTTCAAATGACAACGATGTTTTAATCAGCCCATCAGTGCGTCTGCACTGGTTTTTCTGTGACCTGTACTGTACAGTAGGGGGTGGGACAAAGTCAGTGCTACATTGTTTTGATTTAGGTTGCCAAAATCTAGTTTTCAGCATAGGAGGTAAAATACCAGAAATGGACAACAAAGCAAAAAAAGCAAAGTATATTTCGGCTGATGATCGTGTCAAGATATTTCCCAAAGAAACTGTACATGCAGATGGAGGTAATTGTTTTGCACATCTTGTGTCTTTGGAGAAAATACAATCGATTGCGATTTAGCTTCAGAATCACACATTAAACGAGAGGCTGCTGATCAGAACATAAAACAAACAACAGCTTTCAGAAAACAAACTGGAAAGTCAGAGCAGACAAAAAGTATTCCTGTCGGCTGTAGCCAAGTTACCGGTAAATCAGTACTACAGGTACGATCAAGCACAGCCACCTCGCTTCAAACAACCTGCTGCTTACTTTTTAAATGCAGTTAGAATTTTAGACCCGAATAGGTACGTTTTAATTGTTTTGACTTGGTACTAATAAAATACATTATTGGATGGGACAAAACACGACAACGAACGTGCTGCATATATGTCCTTTATTAAAGAATGCCAGACGCCCTCGAGGGTAACAGAGTTTTGGGACTGTTTCTAATAGATTTCCACATCTGTATAACTTGGGAAAGCTTTGCCTTACACTTCCAACCAATTCAGTGTATGCAGAACGTGCAGTCTCAATGTATGGGCAAGTCTTCCCAACACAGACAGAGAATGTCGGCAGCAACTGCTTTTAACAAATGACAGCACTCTGTTTTAGAAAGGAAGCAAGTGCCACTATTTTTAGGCTTCTGAAATATTGTCTACTTAGGTTTATTTAATGTTTAAACAGGGCAGCGAAATCCCAATTTTATTCCATAACCTATACGTGAAAAATACGTAAATTTACCGCAATTTAAGTAGACCCCAACTTATAAATATTGTATTTAGCTAGCTTCATTAAAACTAAACATGCAGTTCTTTACATACCTGTACAGTATATGGAATACAGGTATAGACAGTCATCTCCAAAAGGACATTTTTATAGTAATTGCATTTATTTTCACATCTAGCATTAAAATAACATGGTGTACAATATACAATTGAAGTCAAGGGTCACTGTGACACGGCTAAGTGGTGTCGTCAGGCCAGATGCAGGAACAAAACACAGAGGCAAGGTACTGCAGTAAAACAGGCCCTGCCGCACCGTTTATTTTAAACAACAAAAATAAAATAAGAGGTTTAAACAAAAACACTGCTCACAGAGTGAAAATAAAACAGGTAAATGAAAAAAAACTCGCACACAAAAACAGGTCACCAAAAAAGACAGGCTGGGCAACAGCCTTCACTGATACTTATTATTTTAGCTTCACTTTTGTTTCTTCTCTCGCTCCCGTTCTCCATACTCCCACCCGAAACAGGGAAAACAGCAGGGTTTTATACTGCTGACCATCTCCCGATTAGCAACAAATTAGCCAATTAATTAAAATCGGGAGATGGTCACCTTCTGCACGAGTTTCTGTGTGGATGGGGCATCCCATCCACGCTGCCAAACAAAACAAAAATCAGTCCAGCATAACTACTGTAAGCGCACTACAAAGTTACAATGTAACTCATCTGTTGTCTGTGAAACCAGCTTAAGACATCATGGACCTGGGCTCAGTTTAGTCTTTTGTAACTTGTTATAGTAAATGCTTATAAATTATGTTCCACCAACAACCTTTTAATATTTCTGCTAACTTAAGAGGTTTTACACAACCACTTTTTTATTAATGTGATTGTGTAAATCAAAGTTACTAGGATAAATGTCCAACTACAACTGGGATCAGTGACCACCGCTGACCCACATTACAGTACAATGAATACTGGGGTGAGAAGTTATTTTCGTTTTTTAGATTTGGGGTCTCAAGGTGAGGACTGTAGTAAAAAATTACTTGTCTTCAAAACTGACATCCACCATAAATCACAGGACTTTAAATATGCATTGAAGAAAAAAAATCTGTTAAACAAAGTTCCTAACTGACTACTGGTTCAGGAATCATGAGACTAAACAACACACCATTAACTATTAAGTTCAGTGTCCCTAGAACTGTCCCTAGAATTAGAACACTTATAAATAGACTGTAATTGTTTCCTTTATTCTTCAAATGCAGTGTTACTGCATCCAGAACTATGAAGACATTTAAGACTTCTTGACTAAACATTTATACATTTTAAATACATTACAATTATCAATTAACTCTAGTACTGTACATGGTCTGATAAAACTGGGATGTTGTATCTGCGCAGCCTTGATGGATGATACTGAATGCTCTGTATAGTCAGACTTGGGTGCTGTTTAAAAGACAAAGGAAAGACTTTTCTAAAAAAAAGTGGCGCATTGAGAACTAAGCACCATGTCTGGTGTAGTCTTCCTTTTTCACAGACATAACCGACACAGAAAAGAATGTTGGATATTAACTGACTGGCCAAAATCGACATTCCAATCATCACTGCCTGCTAATGTATGTTTCAATTAATGATCACTGTAAACACTGTACACCACGGCTAATGTTTCATACAACTGTGTTTGTTTAGCATAAATATGTTGCATGGAAATGACAATGAGACCAGGCACTGCATTTCCTAGGCCTTTTGTTCCTCTCAATTAAAGTCCTGCCATTTGCAACATTTCATTCTACAGTATAGCCTACAGCTATTTTCAGGTCCAAACACACACTGAACCTACAATACAATGCATATTGTAATGGGGCATAAAGCTTTGCCCTACTGGAGAACTCCACAATTACTGAAGTTAAAATGATGCTAGAAGCAATATTGTATTTTAGGACAGGTTTGTGATAGGGTACGTACAGGTATAATAATACCACACTTGTTTGGCTTGCCATCTGAGAACCACAACCCCCTTTTCACAGGTGGGTAATCTACTGACAAAAGCATAATTTACAATATGTGCTTGTTGTAATTACAGGATGGTTCCGCACCAAGAACCTATCCGCACACACCCCTCTATATACTTTCTGCTGGATTTAACATCCCCTGAGTAACACTATTCTTTTCAAGAGCAACACCGGTTTACAAACAGCAGTCACATCACTGTTTGCTTTGTTTAAAAAACAAATGCCACTTGTAGACAGTTAGTCCCGGCTCATTAGTCTGGAGGTGTGTGTGCAGCTCTCTTTTCTTTCCAGCAAGACGCTCTGGAACACACCCAGCAGCCAGTCAAGGATTCCCTGTAAAAATAAAACACAGCCTGCACAGCATCTCATGTGGAGAATCGGGCTCTTTCCTGCAGTTCCAGACATGCGTCCGTGAAGCATGTGACAGTACATTGCCCCCGTTACACCACCACACACTCATGTGCTTGGAGCCAGGTTCAGCACCAAACAACTATACATTCTTGGAAATCAAACATTAGCGTTTACTAATGTACCTACTTTTGTCAGCTTTAGAAATACAAATTGACCTTTGGGGAGGTAAGCTGAGGGTTAACCAGATGTGGCTGTGTAAGTGTAGGCTGTGTGTGGAAAAAGCAAACATGTCGAATTCAGCTCAGCTCTTTTACAGTTCAAAGCACTTTCCCTCACAATGACAGACCTCAGTCCACTCCGCTCTACAGTCAGCATTGTTGCTTTTTTTAATCACATGCTCACTCTGCATGCTATATTTAAAGTATAGTAGGGCATGCTGATAAAACCCCTTTCCACAGTTTGTATTGCCACTGAACTGTATTGAAGCTGGAGTACAATGAATACAGTTTAATTGAATGTTGGTTTTAGTTGTAGTTGTCTCCTAAATGAATTACCATAGCACTCTTTGCACTCTCCATCTCTGCACTGTAACTTTGCTGCTGGCTCAGTCGTTTCAGTCCCTGTACACGGTGCCACTGATCATCGTGTAGCTCAAAGGTTCAAGAATCCGACAGCATTGCTGTTAGTGCCCATTGTTGTTCACAAAGTCTTGTAAACATATTGTGAATTGAATTCCAGACAGTTTTACATGACAAGATCAAGCGGTGTTGCTTTACCTGAAGCTGTTTTTTTTTGTTTGTTTTTTTCTCCAGAGCATTAACAGCAACAGTGCTGTGGTGGAAGTGTGCAACTAGCTGACTTGCTGCAGCAATAAATGCGATCAACACTACCAACTAGGCATCATGGCAAGAACAATCAGGGGTCAAGCTAGCTTTTCTGTTCATGTGTTCCTGAAACGCACATGCCCAAAATTTTGCGTCCCATCTATCAGATACTAAACAATCAGTTGTTAACACAAAGGATAATTAAACCAGTGCATTTTGGTACATTTTTTATGATGTTTAAACTCTATGCTATATCATAGTTTAAACAATCTCTGTCTGCGTACAGATATACATATGAATACAGACACACTTTTCTTTATGCTTGCATATACTAACAGTAGACCGTTCCCATGACAACGAGACAGGATTCTAAGCAGTGTTTGTTGCCTTCATATACAGGTGTTTACCTTTTTCTGCATTCCAATAACAGCAACAGCAACGCTGTGTCTTTTAAGCAAAGATTCTTGAAAATCTGTACATCTGTGTGTATATGCATTTTTTTGCCCAGCGACTTTTTCACACACACTACAGTACATCTTGCCGTCTCGATAAACAAGCCACGGGTACTTCATCTCCCATTCAGAATTATAAGAACATGTTTTTTGTTTGCGTTTTTATGCATTACTACTGCTTTGGTCACTATAGTTCAGTAGTCTCTGGCTAAGCGAACCCCCCTTGGGAAGCAAGCGAAAGCGAAAGTGTTCTCCAATACGGAGTTGACCACCAGACACAATATGAATCAATAAATAAATAAATATGTATTGCTTGTCATGATGCAGGTGCATCAACATATGAAATGAACTGAATAAGTATGTGTATGTTAATAAACTATAATAATAAAATTAACAGTTAATAAACTATCAAACTAAATTGACACACCACCCCTACACACGTTAAATAAATGCAGCAGCAATTTAAAAGATGCACATTACTTAACAGAATGGTGAAGCAACTCACCAGAACGGGAAACACCAAATTGCTCGGCGACTTGTGTCTGATTCAGGTTTTTCTCAAAAGCTCAGACAAATTTCCAACTTTTTGTAGCAAGAGAAACAGCGGTGCATTTCGCCATTTTGTTTACATGCCATTTTGTAGCAATGAAGAAATCAAAATACAAAATGGGTCAATGGTATGACAGCGGTAGTGGAAAGATTTAATAAACCAATCTGTGTACCTGAGACACTCGCGATGACAAGCCACTTTTGAAGAGACAATAAAACATTTTAATTTCAGTTTGATGATAATGAGTTATCAGGTTACAAAACAGTACTGTATCCATTGTGAACGAATCACTATAGGTGTCAAGGAGGTGTTCTTTTAAGCGAAGTTCCTGTTCCTTTAGCTGGAGCATTTACAATGGGAAAAATCAGTTTCATCCAAAGTGTGTTTCCTTAGGCGAAGTGTCTTGATGCATTGGTAACAACTGTATTTGTACACTGTATGTGAGACTACCACCACTATCTACCATTGCCCCAGCCACAATTCTTTGAAACCAACTGGTAAGAAGGCTCACAGACATTCATTTTCACCCATTTGTTCTAGGCTTCCACCACTAAATGCAAAGCATACTGCAAACCAAAAACCAATGGTAAACTAAAATATTTTATTTAAATTCCAAATGTAAATGACTTGTTTACATTAATGATATTGACTTGCAAACTTTTAATATTGTGTGACCCCTACCATCTCCAATATTGCTTGAAAATAATACAACCTACACAGTATTGAAATAAATGTTTTGTCATTATTATTTTTCTCTCTTTTAAAAAAAAGACTGATATTAAAGTTGATATTAAAAACAGGTACAAGTTCCATACAATACATAGACATTGTCAGCTGATGAAACATCTCACGGATAACAATCTGCTTAAAACTCTGCAGTCTGGCTTCCGGACACATCACAGTACTGAAACTGCTCTGCTCTGGATTGTGAATGATCTCCTGCTCAATGCTGATGCTGGTGCTCCCTCTGTGCTTGTCCTCCTTGACCTAACAGCTGCTTTTGACACCATAGATCATGGCATTCTTCTTGACCGCCTTCAGAAATATGCAGTCTGTTTTCTATGCTGGATGCAGTGGTGTCACAAACCCAGTCACTTGTGGTGTCCCCCAAAGATCTGTTCTTGGGCCCCTTCTCTTCAATATCTACATCCTCATGTTTCACACAGCCTCATGTTTCACTCCTATGCTGATGACACCCAGCTCTACTTAAAACTCGACCCTGGAAGCCCCTCTGCCATGGCCCGGCTCTCGGCTTGTATTCAAGACATCGAGGCCTGGATATCTGCCAATTTTCTTCAGCTGAACACTAGCAAATCTGAACTCCTTCTGGTAGGATCAAAAAAAGTCAACTTAAGAATCTCAATATAGCTGCCCTGAACCTCGGAAACTGTCTGCTGTTTCCTTCCCCCACAGTACGAAGCCTTGGTGTACTTCTTGACAGCAACCTCTCCTTTGATGCCCACATCTCCTCCGTAGTCAAATCTACCTTCTTCGAAACATCTCCAAAGTCCGTCCCTAGCTTTCACTCCCGGATGCAGAGATACTTTGTCATGCATTTGTCTCCTCTCGACTCGACTCCTGCCACACTCTATATGGTGGTCTTCCGGCACGCACCATAAACCGACTGCAGCTAGTTCAGAATGCTGCTGCCAGGATCCTTACCAGATGTAAAAAACGTGAACACATCACCCCCCGTCTTGCCCAGCTGCACTGGCTACCTGTAAAGTTCAGGATTACTTTCAAAACTCTCCTGCTCACCTACAATGCCCTTCATCACACAGGTCCCAAGTACCTCCTCAACCTGCTGACCCGCTATGTCCTCCGACTCTGGCCTGCTTGTTATCCCCAAGCAAAAGTGCACCACACTTGGAGATCGCTCGTTTAGCTTCATGGCTCTGACTCTTTGGAATTCTCACCCAGCTTTAGTGCGTGACGCTCCCATCGTCGCTCGCTTTAAATCAACTCTCAAGGCCCACTTGTTCTCTCTTGCTTTCCATGCTCATTAAGCCTGATATCTGCTATTAGCTGCTGTGTTGTTGCTACTATTTCATGTATTATGCTACTATATCATGTATTATGCTTTTTTCACTATTGTATTGGGCATTGTTTTTTTTTTTTTTTTTACTGTATATCATGTATTATGCACTTCTCTGTATTTAAAATATTATGGATTTTGGTGTTACTGCATCTTGTAAAGCGCTTTGTGATGGTGGTCCACTATGAAAAGCGCTATATAAAACAACGATTGATTGACTGATTGATTGATTGACCCAGTATGAAAACATAATTCACCAACTGTGTATCCAATTAATAGAAACTGCCATGCATTATAAACAATCAGACAAGATGCTCCAAAGATATAGTCTTCAATTGCTGGCCCATCAAATCAGCTGTCAGTTTCTTGAAAAGATACTATAGTAGTTGAACATGGCTTACATTCACAGTATGTAGAATAATTTCTTTAAATGCATTTCCACAAAAAACTTAATCAAAATGAGAAAATCCCAAAACATAGCTTTTACTATTGGGCTACATGTCATTGTTAGTGGAATAACTTTTAACAAATGTCCATACAAAGCTTCATTCTATTAAGGTTGGCTGTACTGCAGCCTGCACTAATCAAATGAAAGGCCAGAAACTCCCAGTAGCTCACCACCACCTAGATTTTTTTTTTTTATCCTCAAAGACCATAAAATCATTAAAAAATTTCAGTACAAGCTCAAAATATAAGTTTGGCGGGATAACAGTTTATGAGTTTTCACAAACTAGCACAATCTGAAGAAATTATTTATTATAAAGTACAAGAGTAATAATTTCTCTCTAATTATATTGTGTACTACCTGGTCGTCTTGCACACTTATCTACGGTATTTAACAAAAGCTAGCTTACAAAACAGATGTTTTGCTCTTAAAACTGTCAAAAGGCCAATCATGTTTGGTCTGTGTTATCAATCAGATTAAAAAATAAAAACATACTATGTTTTAAAAACAGAAACAAAAACAAAATAAACTTCTTTTTACGATGTCAATCATGCCGCACTTTGTTTAGGGAAGCAGCTCTGATCTTCACAACTCACTAAAAGTTACTGTAGTGGAGTAATAAACAGCCAACTTTTTTTTTTTTTTTTTGACACGCTAGGTATTGTCAAATAGGCCTAAACTAGTTTTTAGTAAGAACATAAGAAAGTGTAGAAACGAGAGGTGGCCATTCGGCCCATCTTGCTCGTTTGGTTGTTAGTAGCTTATTGATTCCAGAATCTCATCAAGCAGCTTCTTGAAGAGGGTCAGCTTTAACAATATTACTCAGCTTCAACAACTTTACTGTAATGGTGCTTGCATTTCTAATTGGATACAGTGTCATTACATTACTTACATTAAACTAAAACGTGTCACTGGAAAACATTCAACAGCGCTCCTCGTTATTTTAAATATATTTTGTTTTGAGTAATATATTCACAATCAAGGATTTCCAATTACAAATATAAAAATATTCCATTTTATTTTACAATTTACTATTTTTTTGTTATTTAAAAAAATATATAAATCCCAACTTCACTGTTAACATTACGTCATTCGTGGATGTGGCTAGCTCTGTTTCTTTAAAGTAAACAGTGGTTCTTTGTCTTCTTTGTTAAATTGGTGTATGTGGGTAATAGAAAAACAGCGTTAAATTGCTGCTCTTAAATAAAAGAGCAAAGAAACATAACGTGTGATTTTTCTCTCCTATATTGATTGCAAAGCTTTTCTTTCATGTTGTATCAACACTGTTCGGCTATGTGCAAAAGTGTTTCCGTATTAACTTGCAATACTTAAATATTGCAACCTAAAAGATTGCGAATAATTTATTTATTGAGCTTAGAGCAGGGCCTCTTTTCAGTCTCGCTGAAATTCCAGGCCTTTGAATTCTGAAAATAAACACGTTACGGTACTGACTGTACATAAATAAACAAACAGATGTCAGGTACATAGTATGTTCATATATTATTTTAATATTACTATATTGTACAACGACTCATAATGAGTACATATATAAACAGTACATTCGTTATACTTTTAATAATTAATTTAAAACATAATTAAAATATACCATAAAATACCGTGCAAGATCATTGACGACAAAAATCAAAAAGTCTTTTTTCACATTTCTAAACTTCGCAGTCTCCATGATGACCAAATGCTTTGCACACATCATGTTATTAATCGAATAATTTTCCACATCATCACACACACCCACTAAGTAAAGGGGTTACTTACACAATCTTATCCGAGTACTCCTAGATGTATACTTGAATCCCAATCTGATCAGTGTATTCCTGATTTAATTTATTCCATGTTATCCGTTTCAGTTTGCAGCTCTCCTTTGACTCTCTCTGTCTGTCTCTCTCCTGTTTCTGTCTGTTTTGAGTCTCAGTCAGGTCAGCAGTAACAACAGCTGCACCAGCACAGAGCGCGACCCGGAAAGACAAGCTCACTCCAGCTCGCTGCCCGCAACACACACGGGCTTCACAAGCACTACCTGGTGCATTAGCAACAAGTTTAGTCTGACAGATGACAAAGACGGGTTTGTTGTTAAATTAGTGGAGACAAACACCATGTTTAGACATCCTTAGACCTGTCTAGTTACTGTATTACTCACCCGATTGTAGCCACTGATTTAAACACTGGATAGCGCTTAGTGGGCACCGTATCGAAGCCACGCGTCCGCCATCTTACCACACCCACGTACTGCCACCCAACACACTGATTAGATAGTGTTGTATTCGTGTTTTATATTGTTTTTTTTTTTTTCTGCTTAGACATACCTGTTTGCTGTGTGTATACAGAATCTTTTTTTTAATCTGAAATGAAGATGGGGAAACTGTTTTTATTATTATTGTTTTTAACGTAAATGTGGGAGTGTTTTGTTGGAACCATAAACTTCAACACACTAGATTGCCCCGTTGTTGTTCAAGTGAGATTTATACCGGGAAGTATTTTTTTAGTGATCAACGCGTTTATTTTTGTTATTTATTCCCCGCCCCATATATATATATATATATATATATATATATATATATATATATATATATACAGTACTGTGCAAAAGTTTTAGGCAGGTGTGAAAAAATGCTATAAAGTAAGAATGCTTTCAAAAATAGACATGTTAATAGATTATATTTATCAATTAACTAAATGCAAAGTGAGTGAACAGAAGAAAAATCTAAATCAAATCCATATTTGGTGTGACCACCCTTTGCCTTCAAAACAGCATCAAGCATCAATTCTTCTAGGTACACTTGCACACAGTTTTTGAAGGAACTCGGCAGGTAGGTTGGTCCAAACATCTTGGAGAACTAACCACAGTTCTTCTGTGGATTTAGGCAGCCTCAGTTGCTTCTCTCTCTTCATGTAATCCCAGACAGACTCGATGATGCTGAAATCACGGCTCTGTGGGGGCCATACCATCACTTCCAGGACTCCTTGTTCTTCTTTACGCTGAAGATAGTTCTTAATGACTTTCGCTGTATGTTTGGGGTCGTTGTCATGCTGCAGAATAAATTTGGGGCCAATCATATGCCTCCCTGATGGTATTGCATGATGGATAAGTATCTGCCTGTACTTCTCAGCATTGAGGAGACCATTAATTCTGACCAAATCCCCAACTCCATTTGCAGAAATGCAGCCCCAAACTTGCAAGGAACCTCCACCATGCTTCACTGTTGCCTGCAGACACTCATTCGTGTACGCTCTCCAGCCCTTCGCGAACAAACTGCCTTCTGCTACAGCCAAATATTTCAAATTTTGACTCATCAGTCCAGAGCACCTGCTGCCATTTTTCTGCACCCCAGTTCCTGTGTTTTCGTGCATAGTTGAGTCGCTTGGCCTTGTTTCCACGTTGGAGGTATGGCTTTTTGGCCACAAGTCTTCCATGAAGGCCACTTCTGACCAGACTTCTCCGGACAGTAGATGGGTGTACCAGGGTCCCACTGTTTTCTGCCAGTTCTGAGCTGATGGCACTGCTGGACATCTTCCGATTGCGAAGGGAAGTAAGCATGATGTGTCTTTCATCTGCTGCAGTAAGTTTCCTTGGCCGACCACTGCGCTCACGGTCCTCAACGCTGCCCGTTTCTTTGTGCTTCTTCAAAAGAGCTTGGACAGCACATCTGGAAACCCCTGTCTGCCTTGAAATTTCTGCCTGGGAGAGACCTTGCTGATGCAGTATAACTACCTTGTGTCTTGTTGCTGTGCTCAGTCTTGCCATGGTGTATGACTTTTGACAGTAAACTGTCTTCAGCAACCTCACCTTGTTAGCTGAGATTGGCTGTTCCTCACCCAGTTTTATTCCTCCTACACAGCTGTTTCTGTTTCAGTTAATGATTGTGTTTCAACCTACATATTGAATTGATGATCATTAGCACCTGTTTGGTATAATTGTTTAATGATACACCTGACTATATGCCTACAAAATCCCTGACTTTGTGCAAGTGTACCTAGAAGAATTGATGCTGTTTTGAAGGCAAAGGGTTGTCACACCAAATATGGATTTGATTTAGATTTTTCTTCTGTTCACTCACTTTGCATTTAGTTAATTGATAAATATAATCTATTAACATGTCTATTTTTGAAAGCATTCTTACTTTACAGCATTTTTTCACACCTGCCTAAAACTTTTGCACAGTACTGTATATATATATTGTGACAACTCTGGAAATGTGTGTTATGTTTGTCACTTCCTCTGGACCTTTTACACTGTCCTCTAGCATAAAAGAAAGTCAAAATTCCAGGAATGTGGTTCGAACAGGACGGCACCTGTGTGTTTATTATTTACAGTGCTTAAAAAAACATCCAAGATAAACAAACAAAAGCCTAACTCCTTTATGGATTTCTAACTAAACAAACAAGTATCCCTAACTAACAGTCCGGGCAGCTAAGCTGCTTACCGCTCCAAAACACCAGGACTTTTAAGTCCTACCTTGCACAAAAGACTTGGTTCTTTTATTTCCCTTTTACACAGCTCACAGCTCCTTCTCTCACTCTCCTCAACCAACAGGTTGACCCTGCCCTTTTAAAAGGCTCCCAATTGTTTAAGTGAGGGCAGCTGTTGAATCAATTACCCAATCACCTTATAATTATGCCATCTAAAATGGCTGCCCATCAGTCCCATGGCCTCCTGGGAATTGAAGTCCTGTTGCGCCAGACCAACAGGACTACATCTCCTTAAAACGGGTACAGACTGCGCAAAATCCGTGGCCCAAAATACTGGCCCTCGACCACAGTGCCCCACACTTCATCACACATCCCTCCCCAGCTCAGACTCGAGGGGTTGAGCGACACCGACAACAAACAATGAACTCTGGACAACCCATCTGCATTCCCCTGCTTTACACCAGCTCTATGTTCAATTACAAAATTGAATGTCTGTAAACTTAAGAACCACCTTGTGACCCTTGCATTCTTTTCCTTGCTTTGGTGCATCCAAGTAAGAGGGGCATGGTCAGTAATCAATGTAAACTGCCTCCCTAAGAGATAGTATCTTAACGTCTCCAGTGCCCACTTAATGGCTAAGCATTCTTTTCCTACCACTGCATAGTTTCGTTCCTGTGGATTAAGTTTCCTGCTCAAGAACATAACAGGGTGTTCTTCACCTTCCACTTCTTGTGATAATACTGCCCCTAGCCCAACCTCAGAGGCGTCAGTTTGCACAATAAACCTTTTGTTAAAATCAGGGGTGATTAACACGGGTTGTGCACACAGAGCATTTTTAAGTATTTGGAACGCGGATTCAGCCTCCGCACTCCACTTTACCATTAGTGGCCCTTTTGCTTTGGTCAGATCTGTAAGGGGAGCAGCAATTGTGGCAAACCCTGCGATGAACCGCCTATAATACCCAGCTAAACCGAGGAAGGCCTTCACCTGTTTTTTATTGACAGGTCTGGGCCAATTCCTAATAGCCTCTAGCTTGTCTATTTGGGGTTTTATCACCCCACGTCCAATTGTGTACCCCAAATACTTTGCCTCCTCCAGACCAATGATGCATTTGGTTGGATTTGCAGTTAACCCAGCAACTCTTATGGAGTTTAAAACAGCCTGAACCTTCTGTAAATGTGTGTCCCAGCTAGTACTATGCACTACCACATCATCTAGATAGGCGGCGGCATACTCCCTATGGGGTTTTAAAATCTTATCCATTAAACGCTGGAACGCTATGGGAGCCCCATGAAGACCGAAGGGTAGTACGTTATACTGGAATAGGCCCTCAGGAGTGGAGAATGCCGTTTTGGCTTTGGCCCTTTCAGTGAGTGGTACTTGCCAGTAGCCTTTAGTTAAATCTAAAGTGGTGAGATACCGTGCATTTCCTAACCGGTCTAATAACTCATCAACCCTGGGCATAGGGTAAGCATCAAACTTTGAAACCTTATTTAGAGCCCGATAATCATTGCAAAACCTGAGCGACCCATCTGGTTTTGGCACCAACACAATTGGACTGGCCCACTCACTGTCGGATTCCTCAATTACCCCCAAATCTAGCATTTTTTACTTCCTCACCTATGGCCTTCCTACGGGCTTCTGGGACACGGTAAGGTTTTAAGGTCACCCTTTTCCCGGCTCTGTTACAATATCATGTTGGACAACATCTGTTTTGCCCGGTTTAGTCGAAAATATATCACTATTTCTCAGAACTAGGGCCCTAACTTCCTTCTTCTGAGAACTAGACAAACCTTCTGCAATCCTTACCGCCGGTTCAGGGTTCTTAGGTTTGGGAGGTAAGTTATCATTAACTGCAACCAGTACCTCTCTGTCTTTCCACGCCTTTAAGAGGTTTACGTGATATATCTGTTCCGGCTTCCTTCTGCCTGGCTGCCGTGACTTTATAATTGACTTCACCGACACGCTCAATAACCTCATACGGACCCCTCCAGGTGGCCAAAACTTGCTTTCTACAGTGGGCACCAAAACTAAGACCTTGTCCCCTGGCTGAAAACCCGCACCTGAGCGGTGCGATTGTACGCACTTCTCTGGGCCTCCTGTGCTTGACGATATGCTCACGCACAATGGGCATCACTGTGGCAATGCGATCCTGCATTTATGACACATGCTCTATTACACTACGTAAGGGGTAGGCTCACGCTCCCACGCCTCCTTGGCAATATCCAAGAGACCTCTGGGATGTCTCCCATATAAAAGCTCAAAGGAGAAAACCCTGTCGAAGCTTGTGGTACCTCTCGAATAGCAAACATTAAGTAGGGCAACAAAAATCCCAGTTTTTCCCGCCTTTATCTATTACTTTACGTAGCATAGATTTTAAAGTCTTGTTGAACCTCTCCACGAGACCATCGCTCTGGGGATGGTAAACAGAAGTTTTTAAGTGTTTTATTTTTAACATCTTGCACAACTCACTAGTGACTTTGGACATGAATGGAGTCCCCTGGTCAGTCAGTATTTCCTTCGGGATACCAACACGGCTAAACATGAGCATGAGTTCTTTTGCAACCGTCTTAGCACTAGTGTTACGAAGAGGTATTGCTTCGGGATACCGAGTGGCATAGTCTAAAATGACTAAAATGTGTTGGTGCCCCCTAGCGGATTTCCCCAGTGGTCCTATGAAATTCATTGCTATTCGCTCAAACGGCACCTCAATTATTGGCAGTGGCACTAAAGGACTCTGGAAAGCTTTAAATGGGGCTGTCTGTTGACATTCAGGGCAAGACGTGCAGTGTCGTTCTATATCGGCGTGTACGCCTATCCAATAATTCTCAAAATTCTGTCCTTTGTTTTCTTAATACCCAAATGACCTCCAAGAACATGACCATGGGCAAGATCCAGTACTGTACGTTTATATGAACGCGGCACCAGTAACTGTTCTGTTATTTCTTCCCGGTTTTTCTACACGATATAACAAATCATTTTTTGTATAAAATGAGGGTAGGTCAAGGGAATCTCCGGGTTAACAGGAGTTCCGTTTATTATGCTTACACCTTCCCTTGCACTGTTCAAAGTGGGGTCCCTTAACTGGGCAGTAGCAAAATTCTCGGAGTTAACCTCCGGTAAGTCTAACTCAGCGACACTGTCAGTGTCATTATCATGGGAGGTACCTGGGTTCTGTTGATCATGTTCTTCACCTAATAAAACCTTCACTAGCTGGGTTTTCACACACATCAAAAGGAAACAATTCCCCAAGCTCACCACCCTGTAGCTCCAACTCGCCACGCCATTTACATTGGGCGGTTCCACTCGCCTTTTGTCCCATAACTCCAAAAGTTAGGAAATCCCGTCCCAGTATTACATGATAGGGTAAAGTCGGTACCACGCCCACTCGATAATCCACAGACCCGGCGTTGGTTTGTATGTGGACTACAGCAGTCGGATATGGGCGGGTATCACCATGCACACATGTAATGCTGAGTTTACGGACTGATCCAATTTAGTGTGGTCTACTAAATGTTCAGCCACCAAGGTTACCATGCTTCCCGAATCAAGTAGAGCCCTGGCCGTGTTTCCTTCCACAGTTATCTGACAGAGATATTTAGTACCATACTGTACCCCCATTAAAACAGTAACATCTGTGCAAGTCAAAAAGAATACTTCCGCTCCCTTTCCCCATATTACATTGCATGGGCTCATCTGCTAACGGACAATTACTGGCTATATGCCCTATTTCCTGGCATCTAAAACATTTCACATGTTTTCCAAAAGACCACGGTTTAACCCGGTCGGGTTTATCAGATTTATTATACCAGTTCCCCTGGTTCATTTCCCCATAGTCCCCAAGTCCCTTCACAGCCCTGGGCTGCTCATCGGCTCCCCTGACCCAAGAACAGTCTTACCGGACTTGTTGGCACTCCGGCTTTCGGGTTCTGGGGTCGCTCTGGTCCGTGGTTCGAGTAGTTCGCCTGCTGCAGTGTATCGCTTCTACAAGTACAACAAGCTGCTCAGCAGTTGAGGGGTCCCTTGTCCAACCCATCTCCGCAAAGGTGGCGGTAGACCTCTCAGGAAGTGATCCATCACGATCCTTTCGACGATTTCTGCAGCAGTGCGGACCTCGGCTGTAGCCATTTTTTGCCAAATGTATTAGATCAAACATCTGTGACCTTGTAGGTTTCTCTGGTTGATATGCCCAGTCATGGAACCGTTGAGCTCGGACAGCAGTGGTAACTCCTAACCGAGCCAGTATCTCTGCCTTGAGTTTAGTGTAGTCATTAGCTTGGGCTTGGTCTAGGTTGTAATATGCCTTCTGAGACTCCCCACTCAGAAATGGGGCCAGCAATCCAGCCCACTGTCCTGCCGGCCATTGCTCCCTCTCTGCTGTCCGCTCAAAAGCCATTAAAAATGCCTCCACATCATCGGTGTTAGTCATTTTCTGTGTGTTTATTATTTACAGTGCTTAAAAAAACATCCAAGATAAACAAACAAAAGCCTAACTCCTTTATGGATTTCTAACTAAACAAACAAGTATCCCTAACTAACAGTCCGGGCAGCTAAGCTGCTTACCGGCTCCAAAACACCAGGACTTTTAAGTCCTACCTTGCACAAAAGACTTGGTTCTTTTATTTCCCTTTTTACACAGCTCACAGCTCCTTCTCTCACTCTCCTCAACCAACAGGTTGACCCTGCCCTTTTTAAAAGGCTCCCAATTGTTTAAGTGAGGGCAGCTGTTGAATCAATTACCCAATCACCTTATAATTATGCCATCTAAAATGGCTGCCCATCAGTCCCATGGCCTCCTGGGAATTGAAGTCCTGTTGCACCAGACCAACAGGACTACATCTCCTTAAAACGGGTACAGACTGCGCAAAATCCGTGGCCCAAAATACTGGCCCTCGACCACAGTGCCCCACACTTCATCACAATATATATATATATATACAGTACTGTGCAAAAGTTTTAGGCAGGTGTGAAAAAATGCTGTAAAGTAAGAATGCTTTCAAAAATAGACATGTTAATAGATTATATTTATCAGTTAACTAAATGCAAAGTGAGTGAACAGAAGAAAAATCTAAATCAAATCCATATTTGGTGTGACCACCCTTTGCCTTCAAAACAGCATCAATTCTTCTAGGTACACTTGCACAAAGTCAGGGAATTTGTAGGCATATAGTCAGGTGAATGATTAAACAATTATAACAAACAGGTGCTAATGATCATCAATTCAATATGTAGGTTGAAACACAATCATTAACTGAAACAGAAACAGCTGTGTAGGAGGAATAAAACTGGGTGAGGAACAGCCAAACTCAGCTAACAAGGTGAGGTTGCTGAAGACAGTTTACTGTCAAAAGTCATACACCATGGCAAGACTGAGCACAACAACAAGACACAAGGTAGTTATACTGATCAGGAAGGTCTCTCCCAGGCAGAAATATCAAGGCAGACAGGGGTTTCCAGATGTGCTGTCCAAGCTCTTTGAAGAAGCACAAAGAAACGGGCAACGTTGAGGACCGTGAGACAGTGGACGGCCAAGGAAACTTACTGCAGCAGATGAAAGACACATCATGCTTACTTCCTTCGCAATCGGAAGATGTCCAGCAGTGCCATCAGCTCAGAACTGGCAGAAAACAGTGGGACCCTGGTACACCCATCTACTGTCCGGAGAAGTCTGGTCAGAAGTGGCCTTCATGGAAGACTTATGCCAAAAGCCATACCTCCGACGTGGAAACAAGGCCAAGCGACTCAACTATGCATGAAAACACAGGAACTGAGGTGCAGAAAAATGGCAGCAGGTGCTCTGGACTGATGAGTCAAAATTTGAAATATTTGGCTGTAGCAGAAGGCAGTTTGTTCAGCCAAGGGCTGAGAGCGTACACTAATGAGTGTCTGCAGGCAACAGTGAAGCATGATGGAGGTTCCTTGCAAGTTTGGGGCTGCATTTCTGCAAATGGAGTTGGGGATTTGGTCAGAATTAATGGTCTCCTCAATGCTGAGAAGTACAGGCAGATACTTATCCATCATGCAATACCATCAGGGAGGCATCTGATTGGCCCCAAATTTATTCTGCAGCATGACAACGACCCCAAACATACAGCGAAAGTCATTAAGAACTATCTTCAGCGTAAAGAAGAACAAGGAGTCCTGGAAGTGATGGTATGGCCCCACAGAGCCCTGATCTCAACATCATCGAGTCTGTCTGGGATTACATGAAGAGAGAGAAGCAACTGAGGCTGCCTAAATCCACAGAAGAACTGTGGTTAGTTCTCCAAGATGTTTGGGCCAACCTACCTGCCGAAGTTCCTTCAAAACTGTGTGCAAGTGTACCTAGAAGAATTGATACTTGATGCTGTTTTGAAGGCAAAGGGTGGTCACACCAAATATGGATTTGATTTAGATTTTTCTTCTGTTCACTCACTTTGCATTTAGTTAATTGATAAATATAATCTATTAACATGTCTATTTTTGAAAGCATTCTTACTTTACAGCATTTTTTCACACCTGCCTAAAACTTTTGCACAGTATATATATATATATATATATATATATATATATATATATATATATATATATATATATATATATATATAAAAGAAACATGGAATACAATACAAAACCCATATAGGCAACGGAGCTAAAAAAAAAAAAAGAAAAAAGAAAAAAGTGATAAAATAATAATACCAAACACAGCAAACAGAATCCTACTGCATCTTAAATGCCTTCATTTTACTTTTATCAATAATTAAATTACCGTAATTTCATTCATATGCTGTACTATATTTCATTAATTAAATACATAAATAAATGTAACTTACTCTGAGCATATTGTATGAAGGGAACAAACGACTGTTATATGAATAATAAAGGATCCCCACCTTAACTCTTCAGTGGTGTAGCTAGAAGACGAGGGTGTTGATACAACTCTTTATAATTTTACTATATACATAACTCTTACACTTACTATATTTAACTAAGACTTAGGTCTAACAGCTAAGTATGCATTTATATAAAATATGCAAATATATCAATTATGTACATATCTTCAAAACATATCTTCAAATCTTCAAAAAACAATGAAATATAAACAGCACAGACATATTACACTATTGCATTTAAAAGTAAAATATCAAATGTACATAGCTTAATAAACATTTCAAAAACTAAATGATTGCAATCTGTACGCAATATAAAGCAGCTATTTTGTAATTCAAGTTGACTTACATTGAAAATATACTTGTACATTTAAACAAAGCTTTACACCTGAGATTTACAAACACAGATCATTACCAGCGTTCCCTAAACCGGGTTTACACTGCACGAATTTTGCAATCGGGAGACGCAGCGCCACTCACATTAACCGATTGAGCTACGATTTATCACTGTAGATCGGGGATTGCAAGCTACACACACTACACGAGACATCTTGTCGCGGACTGTGCCTATTTTCATTGCAGAATCGTAGACATCATTCGAGAGAATCATGGACTCAAGCGAGGAGCCGACCGCTGTTGTCTGTGCATTGTTTTGCGTAGAAAAAAAGAAGAAAACGTGTACTATATGTGTATAATAGGACCGTGGATATTGCTAATTTCATACTCTGCAAATTCCAGCATGAGAATTTATACTTCAGGGCCATAGACTGCACAAATGTTCAAATGTTAGCCTTTCGGCGAGATTCGCGATCGGGCTTGCCGGGACCCTTAATTGCTGCCTATCATTACCAATCTCCTTTTTTAAACCCTAATTACACACACCTTCCCTGTCTAGTGTTTTGTGTTTTTTGTTTTTAGCAAACGCTCAGACCCCGTCATTCATGCTTCAGCTTAACGTTTTCGCTAATATCTAAAGTGGTGGGAAAAGTGAAGCCTCTTGAACCACTGAACCACTGTACAAACCTGGAGTTAAATGGCCAAGAGCTTGTGAGAAAACTGTATGGGACACAGTAAACACAGATCTCTGCTTTGCATTGGAAAGGTTAAGTGGAACAGTTGAAAAGAAGCTAGATAAATTTGGGGACATCATCTACGCATATGGAAGCGAGAGGATTAGAGTTGAAAAAGGAAGGAAAAAGTACAAACTATTCCTGGAAAGTCTAGACGACAGCAGGAGATTGAACGCTTAGTTAGAGAAAGGAGACAGCTGAGGAAGCAATGGAGAAGAGCAGAACAAAGTCAGAAGGAGGGACTCAATCTTTTACAAAGGGTCATAAAAGATAAGCTTGCAACATTGCGCAGAGCTGAGCGCCTACGGAAACGCTACAAAAAGAAGGAGCGCATGAGAACTAACTTTATAAAGACCCATTCAAATTTATAAAGAAGTTATTCACCAGTGAGAAGAATGACACACTAAAAGCATCTAAGTTTGAGCTGGAGAGATATTTGGAGGAAACACATACAGATTCAAAAGGCAGGAGCCTATGTCAATTCCTTCAGACATCCCACCTATCAATCCACCAGAATACCAAATGTAGGACTGTGCACCTAAGTGGAAAGAAGTAGAGCAAGCTGTGAAAAAGCAAGGGCTTCATCATCACCAGGGCCTAATGGAGTTCCGTACAGAGTGTACAAGAGTGCTTCAGGAGTTCTATGAATCCTGTGGAAATTGATGAAAGTGGCATGGGAAAAACAGGTTGTACCAAGAGCATGGCGCCGAGCAGGTGGAGTCTTTATACCTAAAGAAAAAGATTCTACAAGCATCAGTCAGTTTTGCCCTATTTCCCTATTAAACGTAGAAGGCAAGATTTTCTTCAGCATTATTGCTCAGAGATTGTCAACTTACCTATTAAAGAACTGCTTCATTGACACTTCAATACAAAAAGCGGGCATTCCAGGTTTCCCAGGATGCTTAGAACACATCAATGTGATCTGGCAACAAATTCAATCAGCTAAAAGGAGAGGAAGGAGCTCCATGTGACATTCCTGGATTTGGCTAATGCATATGGTTCAGTGCCACATGAACTTCTTTGGGCAGCATTTAATTATTTTAGTGTACCGATGACAATAACAAATTTAGTGAAAGCCTAGTTTGGAGATTTGCAATTTAGTTTTTCAACTTCAGAATTCAGCACTACATGGCAATGCCTAGAAGTTGGAATAATGGCAGGATGCACCATTTCTCCACTGGCTTTTACCATGGCAATGGAGGAGAGCGCTTGGCTTCTGGAATGCGACTACCACCAATTCGAGCATACATGGATGACATGACAACCATGACTACAACAGTAGCCTGCACTAATCGGTTATTGGGCAAGTTAACCAATAACATTGAATGGGCACGAATGCAATTCAAGCCCACTAAATCAAGGAGCATCTCTATAATTAAAGGTAAAGTAGTAGATAAAATGTTCTTCATTAACAGTGAGGCAATACCAACAGTGTCTGAGAAGCCAGTGAAGAGTCTTGGGAGATGGTACGACGGGGATCTAAAGGACACAGTTTGTGTGGGAGAAGTTAGACAACAAGCATTGGAAGGGTTGAAGAGCATAGACAGCAGCGCTTTACCAGGCAAACTAAAACTCTGGTGCTTTCAGTTTGGTCTACTGCCGAGGTTGCTGTGGCCACTGACTGTGTATGAGGTTTCTTTGACAACAGTAGAGAAGTTGGAAGCCTTAATCAGTTCATACATCAGGAAATGGTTGGGAGTTCCACGCTGCCTCAGCAGACTGGGACTTTATGGTAAATGAATACTGCAGCTTCCAGCATCCGCTCTAACCGAGGAGTTTAAGTGCGCCAAGGTCAGACTGGAAATGACATTAGTAGAGTCACGCGACAAATGCGTAAGGGAGGCAGCACCTGTGCTGAAAACTGGAAGTGGGTTGCAAAGAAAGCTGTGGAGGATGCAAAGGCTGCCCTTCGAATTGGTGATATCATGGGGCAAGTTCAGCATGGAAGAGGGGGTCGGTCTCAGTTCAGCTCCTCCTACATGGCACAAGGCAGCCCCAGCTCAACGGAGGATGGTAGTCAACGAGGTGCAAAAGCAGGAGGAGAGGATGAGGTGTATAAAGGCCATTTCCCAGGCCAAGCAGGGAGAATGGATGAGATGGGAGAGTGTGGAGCAACGCAAGATTGGCTGACAAGACCTATGGTCAATGGAACAGAGCAGGATCAGTTTCCTTATAAGGTCAACATATGATGTTCTCCCATCACCACATAACCTAAACCTCTGGGTAGGAGAGGATCCCTCCTGTCCTTTGTGTTCATCACCTGCAACATTAAGGCACATTTTGACAGGATGTAAGGTGGCTCTTAGCCAAAGACGGTTTACTTTGCACCATGACCAGGTGCTGCGATGTTTGGCCTTAGCATTGGAAGACAAGCGTAACATGACCAATAAGTTGCTACCTGTTCCATCAAAATATTACACATAAAAGACAACATTCCTCCATCCAGGAGAGCAACCACCAAGAAAAGGTGTTAAAACCAATCCTCGCTCAGGACAACTGGAAGCTGCTAGAGACAAATGCTGGCAGATGTTGGTCAACGGCTTATTTTTCCACCTGAGATTGTCACCACTAACCTTCAACCAGATATTGTCTTGGGGTCTGGATCAGCTCGCCTTGTTCACCTGATAGAGTTAACAGTGCCATGGAAGGATGCTGTAGATGAGGCGTATGAGAGGAAGAAACTGCGGTATGCTCAACTAGCCACTGAAGCGGAACAGCGAGGATGGAGAGTCCGGGTTTACCCAGTGGAGGTGGGTTGTCGAGGATTTGTGGTACACTCTACAACCCGGTTTCTCAGAGACGTCGGATTCAGTGGCCAAGAGTTGCGTCGCACAGTGAAGAACTTATCTGAAGCAGCAGAGAGGAGCAGCAAGTGGCTGTGGTTGAGACGGAAAGATTCTGACTGGGGATCTCAAGCACAATAGAATGAAAGAAACGCTGATGTACAGGTAAGTAAGCTGGGCTGAGTTGAGTGGGGGACAGAGGGGGGTGATTCTGGGACGCCAGAATCACCGTCGAGCCCTCTTGAGGTGTCACGGATCCCACATTAATAACACAAACATCAACAACATGTGGTGCTTTAAGGTGTAATGGTGTTTTTTTCAATAGTATAGCAATTTGATATTTATAAATTATATTTATTTTGTTGATGTATCACAATGAAATAATATTGAATTCAAGACTTCTTTGACAAAGGTTTGAAAAGACATTATATTAACAATTATTTCAGGAAAACATCTCAAATAATCATTACATTTATTTTTATAATAATTAACAATAATTAAACTCCCCCAATTTCACATAGTAGTAGCCAGCATATGAATATATATATATATATATATATATATATATATATATATATATATATATATATATATATATATATATTTAACAAAGATTAATTGAAATGATTTTAAAATGTAATTTGACAAACAGTATATTCTTCCTTCCAGTTCTAACCTACGTCAACGAAGCATTATTGATTCGAAGTAAAGCGTTCTATTAGTGGTTTGTGTCTTCTTTTGTAAATATACCATCAAAACGTTTTGATAGTGCACCTACGACACCGTCAGCAGGATTTTACTCCGTGAGCGTGCATGACTGAACACCTCGAGCGTCTGCAGCTTCAGAGGATCCGTAGAACTGTTGGCGTTTGTGTCACGTGATGACACGAACAAATTGAACCTTTGATTCACAACACTGTTTGCTTCTAATGGTTCGAGACGAGTCGAAGCGGGTGAGGCTTTGTACCCATCACTAATCTAAACTCTCGCTCCTTTCTCTGCAGGTCAATTCTTTGCACAGCGCTGCCAAGATATTATCAACTATTTTCCAACGTTAGTCTTTCCTGCTCTGTCCAGTATCCAGCCCAGCAACAGCGGCGTTCAAAGCGCAGCTCCATCAACTTATCCGCGTCTCCATTAGACAGACTGGACCTCCGTTAAAACTTTTAAAGCTCCATTGTCAGTGATTGCCTTACTTTAGCTCTATTTAAATCCACCATGAAGCTTTGTCTGCAGAATCTCTCTTTACTCCTCGCCCGCAATCAGACGCCATTCAATTACCTTTCCATCAGAAGATCCTGCTCCGGACCTCCATCAGCTACGTTCAACCTTTTAAAGACGTTCCAGCCCATTACAAACTCAATTTCAACCAGTGGCGGCTCGCGACTTGACTGGTCACAACATGCTCCAACGACACTATTGTACTGCAACTTTTCCACCGGCGCCTTACAGACCATGGTTACCACGGCAACACCCTCATCGAATGACTGCGGGGAGTGGTAAGTTGCCATGGTGACCAGGCAGCTTCATCAGGCTCTGTGTGCTCTGTGCCTCAGTACCGCAGTCTTCTGGCTTCCTGTTGCTGCACTTTCACAAATGGTTGAGACGAATTCAATGCGCCGAATCATGACATCTAAATACTGCGTTAACTTATTTATATACATGACTAGCTGTCCTAACATGTCTAGAATATTTATTATTCAAATCTAAGGGAATAAGCAAATGTTTTTCTACATAGACAAGGATTTTAATCGTAATAACCTCATATATTCTACCCTGCTTCACTCAAGTCAATGGTTAATTCCAATTGTAACCTCTGGATGGCAGTATAATACCACAAGTTCTGTCTCTATTTTAAGCTTTTCTATCCATTCTTGCAGTTTGTTCTCATGGATTCTCGGGAGTTCCCCTCCTGCCTCAACCTTTTGTCTACCTATATCAACTGACATTCTTCAATTTAAACTCTACCCGCAGCTCTCTGCAGCAGACCACCACACTCTACCAATGGCAGTCCTCCATTCACTATTACAGATCACTGCTTCAGCAGATCTCTTCTCTCTACAGCAGACCACCACACTCTACCGATGGTGGTCCACCATTCACTCTTACAGATCACTGCTTCAGCAGATCTCTGCTCTCTACGGCAGGTCACTGCTCTTTATTGACAGCACTTCATTGTTACTTCCTCAGATCTCTGCACTGTTCAGCAGATCCCGTCCTCTTCTGTTAATTGCTCCTCACTACACCAGATCTCTGCTCCCTCTTCAGATCTACTCACTATTATAGCATGCAAAAGTTGCTTTAGTTTACAGTCTAAATCTGTAACTGCACTACTCCAGAGCTTCCAACGCTCCCACTTTTCCTCCAATATGCAGATCGTGGCAGCGTTCCGCAATCAAGGCTAATGCTAATCCCCATCTAATCAAAATACAAGGTGTTTGACTTTCTCTCAATCTATTCATATGTCCACACATCTTCTCAAATATTACAGCATTAATACGTGGTGAGGGGCGCGGTATGAGACTGGAAATCTGTCTTGATTATGAGTTAAGGAGTTCCACTACTAGGAGAATGACTGGAGTTGCGAAACCCAGTCTCTGAACATGAGTTCACCTTTTCCATTTCAAGCAGTCATGATAGTAGCAAACCGCTTATCGATCCCGTATTAACTAACACATAGGATGGTCGACATATCATCTCTGCCCTCGTTTCCAGAAAATGGAGCACAAAGTCTGCTGAGCTTCCCCAGCAGTCGATTTACACATGTTCGTTCAGTTCCAGCTGCTACCTCAACCGTCAGTTCCAGCTCCCCTTCTGCCTCTACTTTCAGTATCCAAGTTCCGTCAGCTGGTCCCGTCTGCTGCCCCCCCCCCCCTCCAGATTCCCCAGCTTCACCAGCTACTATTTTGACTGAATCCTACTCTCAGTAACCTCCTTCAATCTGCTCACCATATCTACAGCCCTCGCCCTTCTTCGAGAGCTTCGTCTTCTACAGCTTGGTCAGTGTTTTCAACGTTCTGTGCCAGAATCGGATTCATCCTATTCCTTCAATCAAACCAGATCCTGGCTTTCATCGTCCACACTAGGGATTCTCTCTCTTCCCCCATTTTCTCCATACCAGCAGTTCACCTGACCCTCCGTGGGATTCTTAAGAGCCTCACCTTCCTGCCTGTCTACATCAATGAACATTCTCAGTTTGCTCATTCTACTCTTCGGAAACGCAACTTCTCCCCATACAAGGATCTACCTATGGAGATCATCTGCATCTTAGCCTTCTTCGGTCTACTCAGAAGCTCAGAATCCATAGTTTCTTCTGCTGCTAATTTACTTCATCATTCGGTTGTGTACTTCCAAGATGGATCAATTTCAGCGTGGTCAGTTCATTCAGCTGTCAAGCAGAGTCCCCTAGATCACTGCACCATTCCGCAGATCCCGTCCTCTACTGTAATTGCTTCTCACTACAGCAGATCTTGGCTCCCTTTTCAGATCGGCTCATCATCGTAGATAGGAGCAACAACCTCAGCAGCCTGCGCTAACATCAAAGTCCACCTAATCAAGAGAATGGGGCACTGTACTTCATCAGCAGTGGATACATACATTCGCCATCTCCCACCGACATTGCCATGGCTCAAAAGAAATTGTTATCATGCCTGCAGTAGGGGCCACCTGTCCGCCGGGGATACCAGAGGTTTTTCCCCTTTTAGAAGGGGTTGTTTTCCTCTCCACTGAGCGGCAGGTGAACACATAAATCATTACACACGAACCCTTCTAACCCCTCTGTGTTCGTCTCGTATGTCTTTCTCATCCTCAAATTTATGTTATGCATTGGCACGTGCTCTGTTGTATCTCACGATGAGGTTCTGTGGGGAGCCGGGGTCCATTCTTTGGGGGGAATGTGAGCCTCACTTCCCCGACCTTAGGCAAGCTGAGCTTCCTCAACCTTATTTAAGGAAGGTTCTCATCGCATGAGTCAAAGGGGACCCCCGGCCACACTATCCTTTCGCAGCTCATGCGCTTTTCTTACCTCATCGCAGTGAGGCTCTTTCCTGTATTTTACATTTCGGGACGTGGCCTGCTTTAATCTCTCAGTGCTCGAGTCCCAACTAACCCACCTATTCTTGTTCTCTACAGGTTCCCTGCGGGACGCTCCTCTGCTCCCGGCTTCGGAGGCCGCAGTCTCACCTCGTCCGAGGGCAGCACCACATCGGTCAGGGAAGCCCTTTTACTGTTACTTCCTTTCAGGTCTCCGCGAGACCTATTCTCGCCCCGTGAATTCTTCTGTGCTCTGAACCAACTCGAGTCGAGGTGCATCCAAATATATAAAATCTAATCTGTTCAAAAAGCTCAACACTCGCTCGTAGTACAAAATATTTATTAGAATAAAAGATTGGTGTGGGAGATTGGCCGTCAAGCGATCTTCATCAGAATACCAAATTCTGATGAATAATGTGAACTAATAAATATTGTGTTTTGCTGATCGCCGACGTGTTTTGCTGATCGCCGACGAGCTGAGGAGTCGTCGACTAATTTCTTAAAATCTGGGACAAAATGAGGTTGTCGGTGACAAAATTGTCTGTAAGTGTGAGAGGGTCAACGATGTCCCGATAATGGCTTCCCAGTGTCAGCACCAGTCCCCGCAGTGTCAGCACCAGTCACAGTGTCAGCACCAGTCCCAGTGTCAGCACCAGTCCCCGCAGTGTCAGCACCAGTCACAGTGTCAGCACCAGTCACAGTGTCAGCACCAGTCCCAGCATCAGCACCAGTCCCAGCAGTGTCAGCACCAGTCCCAGTGTCAGCACCAGTCACAGTGTCAGCACCAGTCACAGCAGTATCAGCACCAGTCTTACCAGTCAGCAGCAGTTACCAGTGTAAGGCAACTTAAGTAGCAATGAACCAAATGCAAGTCAATAAAGGTATGAACCCATCTACTTATTAATATTGATGTTATATTCTTGTCCTTTTAAAATCACATATTTCTGACAGTGTGAATATGGTCATTTTAGGTTGCTGTGGTTTTGCTGGGAGACAATTAGTTTTAATCTTTGAAATAATATGGGTCATCAAATTTTAACATTAACATCATCATCCAAGGGACTTAATATTGCTTTGCAGTTTGCAAAAAGTCTCCAGGCTTTATAAGATGATAACTTTTACCTTTGTAACATAAACAGGATCTGCAAGAGGTTTGTTCAACTTTTTTTTTTTGCCTCAGTAAAAATCTAATCTGAGCTACACCCCTGCAGAATTAGGAAATAAACAACTGAGAGGAGTAATTATGTGTTTACATTAAAAGGGGCGCTATTTAAAGTACAATCGGGTAATAATAATACATAACAGTGACTGGTTCCCTGAAAGAGACGACGACCACCAATGACATTAAGTATGGGATATGCCTGCCCATTGGGTAGGTATCGCTGAGCTCTCTATACCAGAGCTGCCGATAGGCCCCTTCCTGGGATGATGCACTCGTCCCGCCCACCGAGAGGATAAAACTGTCATCCAAAGGAAGCCATTTCTCTTTTTCCATCGAACCCGTGAGGGTGACCGATGCGACCTCGCGGTTGGTGGTGGTCTTCTCTTTCAGGGAACCAGGGTTACGGTAAGTAACCTAACGTTCCCTTTCAATTTGAAGATGACCACAAATGACATTACGTATGGGACAATGTATACCAGAGCCATCGTGAGGGAGAAGAAACGGCAGCATATGAGGGACGCACAAGCACTGTCTAACCCAGAGGTTAGCAGTGTGAAATTACACCCTCAAGGACCCTTGTGCCTAAAGAAGGCAGGGCAGGGTCTACTACATTAACGCCGTAGAACCTGGAGAAAGTATGTGGCGTAGCCCAGCTAGCCGCAGTACAAATATTAGACATCGAGGCACCTCTGAAGAGGGCCCAAGATGTGCTGCACCTGCAAAGGTTCCACAAAATTCTCCTGTCAGGAATGTTTCTTACAGGAGCAGCAGGCCTGATCTTTCTGATTGGCTGACTGGAAAATAGCTAGTCTTCTTTAATTGGTCTAAATCTACTAGCCCCTACCTCCAATCTCGTTTCACAGTCTGTCTTTTCATTGGTCAGCCATATTTACGTCGTTAGGTTTCATCCTCTTTGCTTTTTTAATCAGTTTTGGCGGACAGTCATTTTTCAGAGAAGGAGGGGAGACTACGTTGCTATACCGATGTTTTCTGTCATGTTATTTTCATTTTATAGAGAATGCATGCGTAGATAATCCAGTATTATTCTTATTATTCTTATTATTATTAGTAATAGTAGTAGTATTAGTATATATATATATATATATATATATATATATATATATATATATATATATATATATATATATATATATATATATATATATATATATATATATATATATATATATATATATATATCAAAAAAATAGTTCCATGAATTTCAAATGGAATTTTGCAATATAAGAAAGAAAACTCACCAATTCAGTAATTTTGAGAATGGTAACTGTATTGGGTGGTTTCACAGACCCTGATTTAGCATTAATCCTAGATTTGCTCACCTAAATTAACATTAGTTTGTCCAAGATTAGCGTTAATTAGGGTATGCAAAACTACAGGTAAGTGTGTTTAAAAAAATCCTCTTGTTTATTTTTTAGAGGGTTTATGGTGGACAAGGACATCAGCCTAATTCAGGCAATACAGCAAGTGTTTCCAAACACCAGTATTCTCCTTTGCTGGTTCCATGTCTTACAGGTATTGGTTTTCCACCTATTTTTTAAAATGTTTTTAATACAGATGCTGAGTAAACTGACCAAGAGATGCTGTACATGTTTAAGTATAATATTATTCTTATCAGATCTAAAAATGATGGAACGAGTGCCTCTTTATTCAGAACAAATAATACTAAAAGAACAAGTTGCAAAATTAGCAGCTGATGTCAAAATATTGCATTTCAACATGTTTAAAAGTTGCAATTTCCATACTTTAACACTGTGTAATTATTTAATTAGCTAATCATTTTTTTTCTCATCTTTCAAATTAGGCTGTTCCGAGATGGCTACAGAAGTAACAATCAACTGTGAGTGGACCCCAAAATAAAGACCTCCGCCAAGATGTAATGCAAACCATGTGTGCATTGCGGAGCTGCCTTACTAGGATTGGAGTAAATGAGCATGCCATAGTTTATATGCATTTTCTGTATTGTGAAGGTTTTTGTATGGCTTGTTATCCCAAACTAAAAATAAATAATACAAACAAACGAAAACCTTTTGTTAATAAGTAACTCAGCTGCATTTAGAAACCCTCCCAGCTTCTTCAGCTCACCCACTCACCTTGCTACACCTGTGATCAACATTCATCTCGGCTCTATTATGGCCTTTAATTTAAACAGCTGTTGCCATATAAATATTCCTATAGACAACCTCAAACAAGAATAATGGTTTAGATTTTACATTTTACATAAATTTGATATAGAAATGATATGGATGTAAAGGTTTTATTGAGAATGGTCATGACAATCCAATACTTTTGTTTTCTACAATAAGCAGTGCTAGAGTCGAGCAGCTCTTCTAAATTACCTGCTTCTCAAGGCCTATGTAATGATTTTTTTGTATTTTTTTATTGCTAAGATTGACAATATCAGATGTCAATTCCAAGTCCTTGTCCCATCTATCTCGTTTTATCATCAACATACATTTACCGGCACTCCACTGGATAATTTAATTTCTTTCACTCTCAGAAGGCTTACTGAATTGGTTCATAAAATGAAGCCCACTACGTGCCTGTTAGACCCCATTCCTACTTTCCTTGTTCATTCCTGTTTTCAGGCTCTCAGTCCGTTTGTGACTAACATCATTGAGTCCTTGAGGTCTGGAATTGTGCCCTCTGCATTTAAAAATGCTGCTATCACACCAGTATTGAAAAAAACAAATCTTCCCACCGATAACCTGGGCAGTTATAGGCATATTTCTAACCTCCCTTTCCTGTCTAAAGTTCTGGAACATGTTGTGGCACAACAATTAAATAATCATCTTATGTTAAATAATTTAGACAGCTGCACAGCACTGAAACAACTCTGGTCAAGGTTGTAAATGATCTGCTGATGGCTTCTGACTCTGGGGCCCTTCACTATTTTGGTCTTATTGGACCTTAGTGCTGCTTTTGACACTGTGAACCATAATACTCTCCTTGCCCGGATGGAGAACATGCTTGGTATATCTGGTACAGCCCTAGGCTGGTTTAATTCCAGAAAGCATTTTGTCGTCTTGGGTGGTTTCAGGTCTACTACTGGGTTTGTTTCTTTTGGTGTCCCCCAGGGCTCCATATTGGGACCTATCCTATTTAGCATATATACGCTTCCAATAAGTCATGTTAATTTCCATATTTATGCCGATGATACCCAGATTTATCTGCAAACCACACCTGATATTGACTTGGCTATTTCTGTGCTTACAAACTATTGCTGATATCAAAGTTTGGATGGAACAAAATTTTCTGCAGCTTAACAGTGACAAGACCGAAGTTATGCTGTTAGGTACTCCGCATCAACTGCGTAAATCCAGTTGTCAAAACATGACTATTGATGGGGTTCTAACAGAGTTTTGTTCCAAAATGAAAAACCTGAGAGTAATTTTTTACCCAAGTCTAACCTTTGAGCCGCATGTTCAGAATATTACTAAGTTGTCTTTCATCTTCGGAACATTGCTCGGCTGCGCCGTCTTGTCTGATGCAGATAAACTTGTACATGCTTTTGTCTCCTCCAGACTTGACTATTGCAATGACCTACTTACTGGGGTGTCAAAGAATACCCATCAAAAACTCCAGTATGTCCAAAATTTGGCAGCTAGAGTGTTGACTAGGTCTCATGCTTGTGAACACATAACACCTGTATTGAGATCTTTAAATAACTATTAAATACTATTGATTACAAAGTTTTACTGTTGACTTTTAAGACCAGCAGGGGAATCTCTCCCCCTTCCATCTCGGAGCTGCTAACACGCCTGGTCGCACGCTGCAGTCCTCCCATGCTGCTCTCATGGTTGTTCCTTCTACCAAAATGCGAACAATGAGCGATAGGGCTTTCTCTTCATATGCACCCAGACTGTAGAACACACTGCCCATTGGGATCCGAGTCCCTGTCTGTTTTTAAATCTTACCTAAAAACATACTTATTTAAATTGCCATTCTTTTAGATTCTTTACTGTTTTTGTTCTTGATTTTTATTTTTTAGTATTATGTATACCTAACCTTGTATATGTTATGATTGTTTTATTGCCTTTTTATTCTGTTCCCTTATTTTTGTTAAGAGCTTTGAGATCATTTATGAAAGGTGCTATATAAAATAGATTATTATTATTATTATTATTATTATTATTATTATTATTATTATTATTATTATTATTATTATATCATGGGGAAGATTTGAAAAGGGAATCAAGTTTATTGGCATCCAAAGGCTTTCCATATGCTGTTGCCCTTTACCTTGAGCAGCACTGGATCTCTATGGCAGGAGATTCTATCACCAAGAATCAGAAACAAATAATATCTCTGAGAGGTCATTTTATAGGTAGCTAATAATAAATAATGTTTATTAGAAAAAGTTTACAATTTTTTTTTTTTTATTCTGTATTCTCACATAACAATTTCACACTGTTAAAACATTCTGAACCAATAATGCATAATATGGTAGGTTTATAATATTTTTAGTACTACCTTACCTAAATTAACATTGTGTAGTGTAAGATTAGTGTTAATCAGGGTCTGTGAAACCACAGGTATATGTTATTTTCACAGGACAGATTTATTCATGAGCTTGTTGGATGTGCATTTGGGATAATACCCATTAACATTTTTTTCAGTATTAGTACATACTGTAGGACTTACTCAAGAAAAATCCAAATATGCTTGTTAATCATATTCAAAGTTTCCATATTATTAAGTTTATTTCATTGTTTAAAATATGAGATGTATTTGATGTAGAGATGCAAGATATTAGTCATTAAATAAATCGGTATAATAAACCCTTTGTAATTTTATCGGCGATTGGATGATCATCTGCATCTGCTGTGCAACAAAATCCTAGGCTACTTTGGATATTTGGACAAGCTTCAACAGTCTGGCCGGGTGAAAAGTGCAAGAGAAAAAAAAATTCTGAAATACTGTTGAAAGCTAAAGAAATGTATAGGGATCAATGGCAGGACAGAATTGATTGGGTATCTGAATTTGTTGCACAAGTTCTGAGTAAGTCGGTATCGGATGTAAGTTATACAGTGATACTTCATGAGCAGATATGTAATTGTCCTGTGGCTGGACTGGGCAGACATCTGTATCTGCTTAAGATAGTCTTTGAGGCAAAAGAAAACGGGCCACAAACAATCCTCCAACTTCAACAGCATGCTGCAGAACATATAGTGGAAAGTGAAAGTTTCATGTTGGAGAACAACAGTCTTAATGGTAAGAGCCCATTTAGTGGGTTACATAGTGTTGCTGACACAACTTCAATGCAGTGCACATGTGCTGCCAACAGTTTTTCATAGAAGAACTTCATCAGTGGAGTAAATCCAATGAATTTAGAGCAAGTACAGCATTGCATGCAGCACTGAAACAGGCACACACATTTGCACTTGGTTCCTATACCTTTAAAGTAAGTAAAAGGAAAATCCTCCCTTTACATCCTTACATAAAATCCATCCAAAGAGTATGTGGTACTCTGAATACACATTCAGAGCACAATTATATTGTGAAACACTTCAAAGAAGCGAACATCTTTTAAGAAATGTCAAAACAGTGACTGGGATTATATTGCTAAGATCAAGGCTAAAAAGACAAGCTAAAGTTTAAATGTGCCAGTTTAATTTTAAACTGCCTATTAATGACTGTAAAACATTTACACAATATATCATATTGTCATACACAGATCAAGGAGTTGGTATTATCAAACATAAGAATGAAATATTATTTGCATAGTTACAGAACATATTTTGCTCTTGGATTAGTGTAGACTAGTTGTTTAAATTTCATTTAATTTTATTTAAATATGTAAATACAATGTTTTTACTTAAGTATCACTCTTGTAAACAAATGTAAACACATGTCTGCATTCAAGAATCGCAAGAGATTGTTAAAGGAAAGTAATACGTTTGAAGAGTGGTGGACTATAGTATATACAAATAAATCTATACCATACTAAAAATCCCTTTGTGTCTTATTTTACTTTTTTAATACTATACAAAATGTTATTAATCACCCCCCCCAAAAAGACATCTTCTGAAAATACATTTACATACTGTAAATCGTTGTAGGATAACACTCTTTAAACTTTCAAATGATAACCTGAACAATTGCAATCTATATATGAATGTTGCAGGAATTTTTTTAATTCACCTATTTGGAATACAATATAATGTACATGCTAAGTTGTAGAACATTTTAATGGTTTCCAAACTATAAATGTGTTATATACAAATGTATAAGCACCTCCAATGTATCCTTTCACTAGGAATAAGGAAAAAAAACAATCAGCTTAAATATGAACAGCTAAACAGAATGTTGTCTAACTTAGCCCTCTTTCTATGTATACAACTAAATGTGGTCAGGATCACTTGTTTGCTTTAGTCAGTGCATTTTCATTTTCACAGAGAAGAGAGTCCGTCAATTTGGTGTAGTGTTGAAACATCATTGGTCCCATATTGTGAGTGAAAAGTTGATACTGAATCATCTCTCTTGCTGCCATGGTGGTGACCTCAGCCAACATTTTCCACAAAAAAAAAGATGATGCTTCTTAGGACCCTGATTGTATAAAAGGTATTGAACTGAATGGTGTAAATCAGGGGGCCCCGATCCTGGTCTTGGAGGAGTCGGTGCACCTTACAAAATGGGAAGAAGAGTTAAATTGGTCCAATTAACACAACAATTACTTGAATTAGGTAACCGCACTCGGAAAAAACCCACATAAACACGTGGAGAACATAATTTGGAACTATCTGAGTAAAATTGAACCTGCCTGTTATGCTGATATTAAATCAGCATAACAGATTGACAATAAAAATACAAAGAAAAAAACAAACAAACAAACATAAATAAAATACTGTATAGAGTTTATGGTCCCCATTATTTTTGATGGGGTTCAGAGGCTTCCCCCTATAAATAAATATTCCTAAGAATAACAACCGATGTATGGTTAATAAGTAAAATAATATTACATGGAAATCATCACTGTTGTTTGGATCTTCCCATTAATATGATTTGTGTGAACCTACTGATTCAGAATGTATTTGCCATAAAAAAGCAATATTTTTGACAGGACAAGCCCAAGAAAATACCGAAAGGACAATTGCACACAATATCCCTGACAGGACAATTGCACACAATATCCCTGACACACTTTCATCACACAGGTCCCGAGTCCCTGCTCAACCTGCTGACCCGCTATGTCCCTGCCCGCAAGCTGAGGTCCTCCGACTCTGGCCTGCTTGTTATCCCCAAGCAAAAGTGCACCACACTTGGAGAACACTCGTTTAGCTCTGGAACTCTCTCCCAGCTTTGGTGCGTGATGCTCCCACCGTCGCTTACTTTAAATCAACTCTCAACTCCCACCTGTTCTCTCTTGCTTTCCATATTCTTTAAGCCTGACATCTGCTATTAGCTGCTGTGTTGCTGCTACTATTTCATGTATTATGTTATTATCATGTATTATGCATTTTTCACTGTATTTAATGTACTATTTCATGTATTATGCTACTATTATGTATTATGCATTTTTCACTGTATTGTATTATACATTGTTTTTACTCTATAGCAAGTATTATGCATTTCTCTGTATTTAATGTATTATGGATTTTCTTGTTGTTACTGCATCTTGTAAAGCGCTTTGTGATAGTGGTCCACTATGAAAGGCGCTATATAAAATAAAGATTGATTGATTGACAGGACAAGCAAACAATATCCCTCACGGGATCAAGCAAGGTAATTTTTACATATTTTTCCGCTAAAATGATGATGACATATACAGAATTTGAACGTGAGTGGTAGTTTAATTTTTTAATCACTAACTACAATGTATGGTGTAAGTAACTGCATATACTTGCAATCAACACTGTTATCTGCTCTTGAACTGCCCCAACATCAAATCGTACTGTGTTTTGTATTTGCTCTTATTAGAACTGAAGTCATTGTATTTTGTATCTTGCTCTTAATTGTACTGTAATTCTTGATATGTATTTTTTGTATACAACTGTAACTCGCCCTGGGTAAGGGCATCTGCTAATAAATAAATTATTATTCATAATAATAATAATAATAATTAGGTAGGGGCTAGTAGATTTAGACCAATTAAAGAAGAGTAGCTACTTTTGTTTACGACTGTAAGTCGCCCTGGATACGGGTGTCTGCTAAGAAATAAATAATAATAAAAATAATATTTTCCAGTCAATCAGAAAGAACAGGCCTGCTGCTCCTGTAAGGAACATTCCTGACAGGAGAATTTCGTGGAACCTTTGTAGGCGCATTCCAAGGCGTAGCCAACCCTCTAGTGGAATTTGTGGCTACCCTACCAGGTGGGGGCAAGCCAGCACCATTATACGCAGTCAAGGATCCACATACTCTGTCTTCACAGATCACCCCCCAACCCAAGTTGGAGGCGTCTGTCATCATCACTTGGCGGTTCAACACTACTCCCATTCGCACACCTTCGCGCAGGTGAGAGGTCGTCCTCCACCAGCGTATGGCTGCCGAGCATGCATGAGACACAGTCAGCCGACGGTGTCTGTCGCGTTTGGTGTTGCGGTGGAATGCATTGAGCCAGGCTTGTAGCGGGCGCATGCGAAGCAGACCCAGCTGAATGGCCGATATGGCTGCGGCCATCAGACCCAATACTTTCTGGCATAACCTGCGATCCCTGTTGAAACAGGAGAGGCAACCCTGGATAGCTGCAACTCTGGCGAAAGCCGCCATCTTTTTGTGTACCAGAAAATACCTTGAGTAGTACCCCACTCCGTGGGAGGTGGGGTCTATGAGACGAGTGGCAAGGCGGCCACTTCCTTCTGAAGTACCGAGGCCTGGAGAGGGTCTGTCACGAAAGTATTCGTGATGCCTCGAAAGGGAGGAGGTCCCAAGCAGAACTGAAGCGTGTAACCGTTTTGCACGGTGGCGAGCACCCAGGAGTCTGAGGTGCAAGCGCGCCAGTACTGCAGCTATTGTGCCGAAAAGGGGGTCAGAGGCCGCCAGCCTTCAGGGGCCCTGCTCGGGCTGCTGAGGCTGAGGTGGGGCAGTTTGGGGTGGCTGTTTATGGCACTGGCCCTGGAAACGCCTCCTGTGACGCTGGTGTGTGGACTGGCCACGTCCTGCGTTCCCGCTGCCTGCCGGTTGGGCCCAGTTGTTTGCTGCTGGTGTGCCCTGTAGGCGATGCCTTAGGTCACCCAGCGGAGCCGTGGTGACTGGAACTGTCCTGGTGACAGTCCGCATCTGAGGAGCTCACCAGCGGTTTGACTTGCCCCACGCGGAAGCGTGGGGAGGGAGCAACATGGCCACCTGCCGGGACACCTCACATTCTCGGTCAGATCTCTGTAAGACCTCCTCCACGGCTGGCCCAAAGGTACGTCCTGGGGATATAGGCGTGTCAAGCAGCGCGGCCTTAACAGCATCAGGAACTCTGGCTTGTGACAGCCTCAGTTGTCTACGAGCAACGATCAAGCTAGCCAGGCTCCAGCCAAGAGCTTGCCCTTGGAGATCGGAGATCTGCAGCAGCGTGCTGGACAGGAGACGTAACTCCATGGCCACCAGGTCAGGGAGCAGGGCCTAGCGCAGTACACCGTCCATATAAGCAGTGAGCACACACGCCGTTTAGACAAGCGAGTTGCCTGCGCCTCTGCTGCATATGCCCGTTTGAGATGCGTTTCCGTCACCTTGCATTGAGGGTTCGGGCACGCCGGGTCTCTAGCCAACCCAATCACCGGCGGGGCCTTAATAAGGGCCGCGATGATGGAGTCTACCGGGGGGACCCCCGCTAGGCCAAGCTTTTCCATGCCTTCTAGAGAGGGAAGCGGTGCGGCCTGCTTTAGCACGCTAGGACCTGAGGCCAGATGATCCCAGGAGGAGTGTACCTCCTCCATGAAATCTGGGAAGGCCGGGAACTTCTGAGGGCGAGGAGCACAGACCGGCGTGGTTCTGCCACTGGCATCCAGGGGACCTGCAGGAAGGCTGCAGCGCGTCCCATAAGTGCTGAAACTGAGCTAGACAACGGGGGCACTGGCTTCCGAGGCTACCTCGAAGCCAGGTTCTTCCTCAGCAGGGGGACACCTCTTCCCAGCCACCCTGAACTTCCCTACGCAAATGTGCCTACCCTAACCGCACGGTCACACACACCTGGTCAGTGCGTAGCATGCACCAGGGGGACACAAGGCTGAAGCCGCGGTGGGCGAGTTGAAGCTGACAGCAAAAACATGGTAGAAAGATAGTATAGGGGAGAGCACACTGTTTGTTTACAAGGCCCGACTCACCGAGGTGGGCGGGCATACACAGCCGGCAGGGTCTACCCGACGGTGGGGATGCGGCAAGGCCTAGCCCCGTGGAGGAGAGCGCGGCTGGTAGAGTCACTCAATAGCGGGGATACGGTAAGTCCTACCCCCATGGAGGAACGGTGTACTGCACAGGCAATCACTCACACACGACAGACAGATAACAAAGAGCAACCTACCACGTAAGCGAGTAGGCTGCTGAAAGACAGAAAGGATTCCGGGAAAGCGGCGAGCCAGCTTTCAGCACGAATGCAAGGGAAATTCAATAGACTCGAGAAGCTCTATTCTATCAACACACTCAGCTCAACACAGAGGTGTTACCGTACCCTCTTGAGAAGGAAAAAGAGAAATGGCTTCCTTTGGATGACAGTTTTATCCCCTTGGTGGGCGGGCCCGAGTGCATTACCCCAGGAAGGACCTTATCAGCAGCTCTGGTAAAGATGGGCAGGCATATCCCATACGTAATGTCATTGGTGGTCGTCTTCGAATTGAAAGGGAACCTGTTTTAGAGCAACAAGTCAGTCAACACACCTTTATTAGTGTTAAATATTTTATCCTGATTATTATTATAATGCCAGTAAAACACTAAATTTGTGGAGTATTGTAAATAGGATTACTCTCACAGGACATTGCTGGACTGTTACTAAACTGTTTCATATGTTTTATTGTTATTGTAAATGCCAGTAATAAGCTAAACAGGTCTTTTCTAAACACCTTTATTTGTAGACTGAACTACTGTGTCAGTGGAAGACTGTAAATATGATTCTCACAACTGGACATGTGCTGGACATTTGGTTTTCTGAACTGCTGTAATATAATTCTTAGGTTTTCCTGATTATTTTAATGCCAGCAATGAGCCAAGTGATGTCTATAAACATTATGACAGGTGTGAAGTGTCTTCAGGTACTTTACTTACTATTACAGCAACAAGAGTCTGATTGGAAAAAAAAAAAAAAAAGAATTGTGGTAATATTTATTAATTTACTTATTTTAACTAGCAACATTCAGATGCCATATTTAATTATTAATACATTGATAAAAAATGGGAACAAATGGAATTGGCCATTTTTGAAAAACGGAATTTGGTATTCCCAAGAATGGAACAATTAGTAGCCCTAAAGATGGTTACAATTGTAGGCAGTGCAGATGCCAGTGTTTTATGCAGGCCACCAGTTAAGCATGCAGTCTATATCTATCATAACAACCGATAGGGCTGCATAGGATCAGAGGATGATTCAACATCAGAGGCAGAGCCACAATAAATGTCTTGTTTAAATTCAAAGTAAATTGTAAAATTGTTGAGATACTTGTGTTGGAATATTGTTTCAAAATTGTATAATGCAACAAAAATATATTAAAAGGGTTCATGCGTGGCCGAAGGTTTCTCACTGATAACTGACCCTTTCTCAGTCAAAACGGCAAGTTTCTCAGTAGCTAAAAAGAATGCTGATCATTACACTACTGCAATTAAAAATAATATATCAAATATGTACATATCTTAAATCAACATGAAAACTTTAATAATTTCTACTTATTTTTGCCTCTGAATAAGAACCGGATAAATTATAATTGTTTGGATTTGATAAAAGATAGCTAGCATATTTTACATTTATTTGCAATCCATGTAGTCACAATGATAATATCAACATTTGCAAAAAAATATTTGGATGATGTAACTAAACATTTCTTTTAAAAAAAAAGTGTATTTTGTCAATATTAAGTATCTACCTTCTGGAGATGATCAGGAAAGTTGAAGACTGTCGGTACTGCATCTGTCCGGTTTTATCAAAATATGCCTCCTCACAATGATCAGAACACAGTACTGCCCTGTTTGAAGGCTTGAACTCCTGTCTCCTCATCCTGGACACCCATAGCTATGGTCTCTCAATGTTCTTGGGAAACCTAAAAGAAGAAAGAGTGCATGAGTGATTTTTTTTTTTTTAATGATGAAGCAAACTATATATGTTTATATGATACATACATGATACACACACTGTTTTCATACAGTGTATACATATTACACAAAAGTATCCTGTTATACATGTTAGATAATTAAAGATCCAATGAGATCTTACTTACACTGTTCTATAGTAAAAATAAATACAAATCTGACATACATGTGTAATTTCAAATTGCCCCATCTTTGTATATATTTTGTATGTGCAAGAGGTAAAATATATTAAATTGATTAATGCATATTTTCTCATTTAAATTATGAATTGCGTTTATAATACTCTTACACATTACAATTCAACAATTAGGTGCATGGTCGAAAAAAGGTCTTTATCTTGAATAGATTGAGTTACAAGTGAGTATGGGTTAGACAGGATTGTGGTATGTTTTACCGTTTAGAACTGTTTATTAAATATAATCACATTGACACAGAATATCTTAATATCTTCGGCAAGCTGACCGCATAGAACGCGTTTAGAACAATTATATTAAAAAAAATAAAGATATTGTTGTTTCATTGCACTGCCCCCATTAGGAACAATGATATATTACATGTTATTACCTCACTTTTTAAAATAAACAAAGATCTGCCCAATCTCCATGTTGACCAGATATGGTGACTTCTCATTCTCCCTGCTTTTCGTTCTCACAGCAGAATGTTTCAATTTCATATATCCACTCTTTTTGGTTATATACTCTTACTAGTACTTCTGTTACACAGCAGCATTTATAACGTCACCTGCTTAAAAATCCTAGCTATGGGTATTTTAAATTAGAAGTAAAGACAACAATGTTCAAATAATGCAGTTGCAAACTGTAAAGCAAACTTCCTGAGGTTGCCAGTCAGCAGCGGACACTGAACCTCAGGAAGTTTGAAGCTCAGTATAAAGCTACTGACCAGTAGTGTGGTTCAGCGTGACCCGGAAACGCTAAACCACACTACCCCAAACGTCACTCGCAAAAATAGAGCTAGAAGTCCGTGGGAGGGTGGGATGTTTGTTACACAGGAAGTCTAAAACTTTTGCTTTCATACGGTTGTTATTTTTCTCTTTTTTGTTTTTAAGATGTAGCTGTTTTATTTATATTGTTTACAGCTGAATGCTTACTACTTCTACTGTAAGTACGCTCTTTTGTTATTTGAATATGTACATGATTATATTGCCTGCATTAGATGTAAACAATGCTAGTCTGCGTTAGAGAAGTTTAGAGTAGCTAATTAGTTGCAAATGTGTAACCAACACCCATACTGTAACAAACATTTTGATAATGATTTTAAATCGGCGTACTGTTCTTCCTACTATTTAATCCTAAATAGAGAAAACATATTGTGTGCAAGACATTTTGGGTTGGGTTATAATACAGTTCATAAATTTATACAGACAAGCGATGGAGTGACGTTTCGGTAGTTCATTTGAACTCCAACTGGTATTGGTTATTTTGACAGCTCTGTGTTAAATCCAGTAGCCGACGCATATTTTTTTATAAATATATTTATATTCTTTTCGTAAATAATTGTAAACTCGTATGTGGCAAAAACATTTTTTCCTGATGCATGAGTAAAGGAGAGTTTTAAACACAATTGACATTTAAGAAGTGTGCATGCCTTTCATATCGCTAAAATGCTTGCTTCAATTGCGAAAACAAAATATTGAACATGAATAGGATGAAGTACCACTGTGTGTGTGTGTGTGTGTGTGTGTGTGTGTGTGTGTGTGTGTGTGTGTGTGTGTGTAATAGACATGCAGTGTGACACTTATTTTTTGCACTGCAGGTGGGAAAAACAATGTGTGTATTGGTCACAAGCAGTAACCTATCCAAGCCAAAGGTGACAAAATAGTTTTGGTAATTAGACACTGCTGCATTAAATAGTGGCCTCTATTTTATTGTAAATTAGAAATACATAAAATGTACTTTGTGTATTGGAAAAAAAAAGATTTCTTGTTTTCCCTAAAATTGTAATAACAAATTATTATATTTTTTAATTTTTTAATTTTATTTATTTATTTATTTATTTGTTTATTTTTTAAATCAAGCTATAAATCGCAAAGTCTAGGGCTGACTTATTGCCAAATTGGTTGGCTAGTCAAGGGGAAGGGTTGGATCTTTTCAGGACCCTTGTTAGAGTTTCCTCCTTAGTCTGTGGGTGTGTTGTTGGGAAGGGCTTCCTTTGGTTTTCTTTTTCCAGAGCTGATTCACGTAAACGTTTGTAAATGACTATGGAAACATAAATAATTACATGTAATGTTTGTTTGTTTTTTTTGTCCCATGCTGTTGCTTGGGGATTTGTTGATGGTTTGTTATATTTGTATTTTTAAGCATCAACACCACACATAATGGGATTTATCAGCAATGGTACAGTAATATGCAAGCACTTCCACAAAGGCAAAGCCAAAAGACTAGAGGCAACTGTTCCATAATCAGAATCATTTCCAATGTGGAGCATATTAAAGTAATTTTAGTATTTCCTTTGTTTTAAAATGTCGGTCCGTCTTATTTTTTTATTCCTCCACCAGATTTTATTACCAAACAATTTTCAAAGCAATATGCCTTCAATCCACAAGGTGTTCATAGAGGGACATATTAGAACTTTTGGTGAAAACCCAATGTGTGTGTGTGTTTTAGTAGTGACAATAAACAGCCACCCTAGTGCAATGTAGAAGATTTACAGTACAGTACACATATTGCGTAGTTTCGTTAATGTTACTAAATATTTCTGTGTACAGATGTTTAAGAGACGGCACCACTCGATCATTACATGCCAAACCATTCACTAGTGTTGGATTTAAAGCCCTACAACTCACGATTTTACATGAAACCTGAAGCATTTATATATATTTTTTCTAGTAGTCGCCAATTGATTTTACCCCATTTTTCCAATTGTATTTTAGGCTCAGCTCATCGCTACCACCCCTGCGCAGACCTGGGGGGGGCGCTCACCCAGTTGTGCTCCGCCCCCTGGGAACTCCCGTCCGCGGTCGGCAGTTGAATAGCCTGGACTCGAACCGGTGACCTCTAGGCTATAGGGCGCATCCTGCACTCCACGTGGAGTGCCTTTACCGGATGCGCCACGCGGGAGCCCCTTCTAATTAAAAGTTTTTGACCTTTGACTGCTGACATTGGGATAAAATTTTAAAATAAAAAATATGAAAACGTTTCAATTGAATGTGTCTGCCTGATATATTTTCAAGAGGTGTAATTTTTCGTTACAAGACCGAAATCTTTTTTTTTTTTTTTAAGCAACCTTTTTAAGCATCTTAATTATTGTTTTTTTTAATTATACATTTTTGAACTGAAGAAAATTATATGAAAATGTATTTACGCATGAAAGTAAATACTACGGCTGAATTGCATAAGAATATTTTCCAATTTTATTAAACCAAATTCACATATTAATGAAACTGTGTTGGACGATAAACAAAACTTGTATTAGTCCTCATTATTTAATTCACACACAAACAAATGCATTTGTTTATAGGACCAAAGGTGTATTGCAGACTATAAAATGGTGTAAATCAAATTAAAAATGCTAATTACACATTTCAGGTACAGCCTATAAAAGCTTCATTTCTCAGTGCATCCATACTAATGCAATAATGGCCAGCAGTCGTGTGCAAAATTATATTATGGAGCAAAAAACTTTATTTCATAGAGTGTATAAAAGATTTTATTGAAACTGTGGAGGATGGCCGAAAGGATTCCACAGCAATTCTGTAGTGCACAACTGCATAGAATACACTTGTAAGCAGATTTTAATTGTGGAAGAGACTGAAAGTAGACACTGGAAAGTGGTATTGGAATTATTTATTAGAATTGTATTATTTTTTTTATGAAATAAGGCTACGTTAAGTTGAATAAGGATGAAACTGGTTTTGTTGCAAACGTTTTTTTTTTTTTTTTTTTTTTTTCTCACAGAAGATCTCAAATCATTTTAGATCATTTTTGGTTATGAATAGTTCAGTTTCATAAACGTTACAATACATTTTTAGATTTTTCGTATTTGTTCCAGGGAGTACGATGCCACAAGTCTTTAGAAATTGCTGAACTAACTTAGTACTGTGTTTTACTATCCTCTAGACTCAGGGCAACAGTAGTTACTCTGGATTTGTTAATGTGCAGCTGGGGGACTATCTTGAGCTCCTTAGTTCGTTGCAATTGGTGTTAACTTGAGTAGTAGTTTAGTACCGTCTTCTGTACTAACCACGGGATCATCCCCAGTGCAATTGACCCACTAATACTATTGTTTGGAAAACTGGTTTTGCAGTGTAACATTGTTGGCTTTAGTTTTTTAGATGTGGTGAACCAACGTAAACCAACGTAAACCAACGGTCTTAATGATGCCTAAAGGGAACTGAAGCTACTCAAGCACCATGGGCAACAAGGATAACCTGGAGGACGTGTTTGTTGTTGTGATTCGACCAAAGAATACTGCAAGTCTCAACTCTAAGGAATATAGAGCAAAGGCTTATGAAGTAAGCTTCCAACAACAAACTTTCCCCAATGTTGTTTTTAGCTGTGCTTTTTCACTATAATTCTGTTGTAGATTCTGTGTTAAGAAATTACTCAAAGTCAACCCAAACTGTTTGTTACTAGTTGAAAAAACAAAACAAAACAAACAATAAACCACTTGCCTGAATGCTGTATAGTTACAATTTGCATAGACATTTTTATATTCACAGTATGTAAAATAACTTATTTTAATAATACTGAAACCTGATTGGCTGAGCTACTCAATGCTGTACCTCTGGAACCACTTGTTCAGTCTTGATGATGAAAGTTTGACAAATGTTTCAACTTCAGTTAATAACCCTTAATAACCATATATTGTTAACTTTACTGTCAGTTTATACAGTTAAATAAATGTAACATAAAAGCAAATTGATGTAAAGAGAAGTCGGAGCATAAATAAGTCAGTAAAAACTGTGGAAAGTTTTACCAAAATAAACTTGAGCTGTACATTTTGACATAGGAAACCACAGTACGTGATATGATACACCATAGTGGGTTTGGCCAAAGTTTGTAAAGGATTAACAAGATTGTCAACAACAGGAAGACTCTCTAACCAAAGTTAAATGTATAAATCCATAATTGTTTAGGGATAGTGTAGTGCCCCCGCTCTGTGTAAGAAGGTCTCTTTAATAAGACCTATTGGGTGCTGTACTCACACATTTTCTGTTTGGTTTAGATCTATATTTATTTTTGCTACCCCAGAGACCAATCCCAGTGGGGATTTTATTGTTGAAATATCTTTTCATGCCATTTTTCTAAAACACTGGATAACCACCTCCCATACACATACCCTATCCCTGTGTGTACTGATAGATAGTTTACTGTCTAGAATACAACATGGAGATTTATTATTTCTGTATAGAAAAACAAGGGAGAGGTTTCATCTTTATTACGAGGAAAATCACTCCATGGGAAAGCAAATGTCATGTTGGCTTTAGGGCAAGGCAAAATGATTGTCATGCAATGGATTGTCATGAAATTAAAAGTGACAGATGTGTATTTTTGTGTCTATTAAATACATATATAATTTGGGGTTAAATTGTGTTCTTAAAATGTGTTTTTTAGGTGGCCTATTTTAAGGCATTCTTTGATGTTAAGAGTTTGAACAAAGTGGTTCTTGGTGTTGATTAGAGGCTCTCCTGGTAAAAGAAAACATACAAGAAAATGAAAATGTTCATGACTCTTTGTGATTTGGAAGGGCTACCCCCGTTCTACAGAGATAATTGTTGTATTTTTAGATTCTTTTGTTAGAAGTTCCATTAGAAGGAAAGGAAAAGAAAAGGAAGAAAGTGCTACTAGGAACCAAAATTCATGGGGATGGAGATACCTCTGGGTCCATTTTGGAGTACGTGCATGAGACAACCAAACCCATATCCACTAACAATCAAGGGTTCAAAGGCAAGTGCTGTTTCTTATTCATGGTTTTAAGTAACGTACTGTAATCACAGAAAGGTATTGAAAATCTGTGCACATTTTCTTTTTCTATTTCCTTGTGTTTACTGGTTATGAACTGTACTTTGTCATCGCTATTATTCTACTCCTTGTCTGCTGTAATGTGTATAAACAGAACTGCTTAAAGTATCCATGCATCAAAAACTGACAACTAAAAACTCTGCATACCAACACTGACTTTAAATATATGTAACCCCTTTGCTTTAGTTAAGTGGCAATTCTGATGTACGGACTAAAAAAAGAACACAAAATGTAGCCACTATCAGTAAGTTCAGTATTGAAACCATACGTTACTGTTTGCTGCAAGAAAATTTTGTGGTTTCCTGTCAGAACCATGAAGACAACTGGGGTATAGGCCTACTTAAAAAAACAACATATGACGTTGTGTAACAGCTGAAGCCTCTTTTAAAACAGGAAACCCAATATCAGGTTGTGTTGGTTTCTTTCTTTTTCTTTTTTCCTTTTTATTTATTTTTATTTGTGGGTGTGTGGAGAGTGGGGCCTGTGACTCAAGACATACCAGAGACGGAATCTGTGTTAATATGGTTTCAGGCAAGCTGCACTGTGAAATAAAACCTGCCATTTACTTCAGTTTTGTGTGTTGCAAATTTTACAATTGAAGCTGAAAAAAAAATCTTATTACTAGTTATATGAAGGGCTCTCTCTCTTGCATTCTGATTAGGATGGAGTATTTTATTAAAAGTTCTAAACATCACACTAGTATTTCCACAGCTTTCTGTATACTTGAATAGAAACTGATCCCGGCAGAGATGATTGCACGTTTATAGGTAGAACGATTTTGTTTCCAGACCTCCTTGTGAACAGTGATGACCTCTACTTCTACTTAAGTCTGCGCCTAGTTTGTTTCAAATCTCTCAGCTGATCTGTATACCAGGGAGATAAATGGCCAGATATTGTCTGAGTTCTAAGGAAGCATGATCAGTAATCACAAAGGAAGTATATTTTGCAGCTGCCTCCTCAATATTAATCAAGCATCGAGAAAACAGTTAGATTTTTCAACATGCATAAATATTTTGAGATAGCTACAGCTTTATAATTTTCTGGAGAAGTAATAAAGCAAATTGTGTCTTTGAAAATGTGTTATGCTTTAATTAATATGATCAACTTTGGTCTGATTTTTATTTATTTATTTTATTTTTTGTGTAGAAATTTGAGGTTTTCATTGACCAAGCAATTTCCAACAAAATGGCATCAAAACCATGTCTCTAAATGGATTCTGAGATGTAACAATTTGAACGTCTGCTCAAAACCTACAGAAACTGAGACCCTGTAACTTCTAAGCTGGTGGTCCAATCAAGCTGCAAGTTTTCAATAAAAAATACTGTACATAACAAGGACCCTGTGATCTACTTTTTCATAATTCTTACTGAGCACCTGTTGATGCCCTATTCATATCCCCGTAGGTAAACGTGTGGTGCATATAAAGAAGTTCTCTCATGGAGAGAATGCTGGAAAAGAAGCATCGCTTTTTGTTGTACCAATTACCGTTAAAGGTGAGGAACTGTATGTGTTGGTATTTTTGGATTATACATTTTGGTGCAGTCCTGATAAATGAATTAATCGTAGTAAGAAGGGTAAATAAAACACATTTTCAGTTACAGTTAAAGGTTTAATCTTTTTGATTTGCAGACAACAGCAAGAGTGTTTATTGTCCTGGAAGTCCAAGTTTTTACTGCTTACAAGACATCATGCGAGTCTGCAGTGAAACCAGCACTCACTTCTCAACCTTGACTGCCAGAATGTTAATCGCTTTGGATAAGTAAGATTCAATTAAATTGACATGGGGGGTAGGGTAGGGTAGGGAATTCTTATGTATATCTAATTGAGAATTTAGCTGCATAGATGAAAATAAGGTATTACATACCAATGGAACCAGCGATATGTAAAACAGATATTAATGCCCACAAGGGGGCAGTCATGTTAACCGGTTAATTTCTGTACTGTACGCAGACCGTTTTGTTTAATTGCTCAATTTTGTATGCCTGCTTCCTCACAGGTGGCTTGCAGAACAGCACACTGTATCCCATGCTATACCAGCTCTCTTCAGACCGGCTCCTGTAGACAGGGTCAAAACCAATGTTACCAACCCTGCTTACACAAATGACACCAGCCAGTCAGAAGGCACGCAGCACATGGGCTACACTGCTCTGGAGATCAAGAGTAAAATGATGGCGTTGGAGAAAGCAGACTTGTGCATTTACAATCCTCTTTACGGCTCTGATCTCCAGTACACAAATCGGGTATGCAGCTGAAATTAAAAAATATATATCCAAGAGTATCCATTCTGATGTACAGAGGGTAACATGTTCCGGTCATGGCTTAGGCATTCATGAGTTTCCTGTCCCCCATTTGACCCAGACATAAACCTTTTTTTTATTTTATTTTGAAGGCAGTTATTTTTCATGTTTCATCAACATGCTGTGTATAAGGGTCAGCATTTTCTAGCCATTCATGATCGAGTGTGAAATCCCAATCACATTTGGCAGTCTTGGTGTACACTCTGATAGAGCAACTTATGTATTTACAGGTGGACAAGGTGGTCATAAACCCATACTTTGGTCTTGGAGCGCCAGACTATTCCAAGATCCAGATTCCAAAGAGGGAGAAATGGCAGCACAGTATGAGCAGTGTCACAGAAGACAAGTGAGTGATTGATTATTCTTTACATGAGCTGAATTTGCAGCACCAGTAACCGAATGCCACGTTCTTTATCCACAGTAGCAGTGGCAATGAGAGATTCACACATAGCCTGACCAACATGCATAAGCATGCCTGAAGGGACTTTCTTCTTAACCTGGATTTAAATCCACTTACCCCCCCATCCATTTAAAAAACACATTTCATGCTTTAACTGGTTCTGGCACACATGAATATAATCATGGGTTTATTCAGGTTTTTTTTTATTTTTTGTAATTATGAACTTTCCTATTATCATTTTGTCTTTAGTGCAACACTGCTGGAAAGCCTTGCTTTAGTCTACTCTTCAGATGGCTGTATTATAGGTTTGATTGAAGCCAAATATTTAGAATCATAAAAAACTGAAGTGTGTTTATATGTGGTAAATCAGAGACATTCTCTCTGAAAAGCACTGTTTTCTTTGATCATATCCAGAGAGCATCAGTGGGTTGATGATTTCCCACTTCACCGTAGTGCTTGTGAAGGAGATACTGAATTACTAAGCAAGCTGCTGGACAGCGACTTTTCAGTCAATAAGCTGGATAGTGATCACTGGGCGCCTATTCATTATGCCTGTTGGTAAGTACATGAAAACATTACATGCATGCATGTATGTAAACACACAGTATTAGCATACATGCATTACTGTAAACTACTGTAACCTCAGAATTAGACACCATCATTTTTAGCAATGTTGGACAAACAGTATAACTGCATTACATAATTGTAGTGCATAACACAACCAGCAGTCATTTAAGTTCTCATTTAATGGGAGATACATTTATTTATGTCATGTTTTATGCTTGTGCTTGTATTCGGCTTTTGTTTGGTTTGTCATTGATTCTCTGCAGGTACGGAAAGGTGGAGGCCACGCGGTTGATACTAGAGAAAGGGAAGTGCAACCCTAACCTCCTGAATGGTCAGCTCAGCTCACCCCTCCACTTTGCTGCTGGAGGAGGACACTCTGAAATAGTGCAGCTTCTTTTACAGCATCCTGAAATTGACAGAGTGAGTTATAAATCAGTTTCTCTTTGAGTATTAAATAACAATGTTTAACAAGCAGTTACCTATTAACACATGTGAGTGTAATGTTCATGACCAATGTACCTTAGTTCTTGTTGCATAGCACCTACAAGCTTTTTATGGTTTTGTGATAGCTTAGTGGCGCCCCTATACTCACTTGTCATTATTCCAATAAGGGCTGCTGTATTTCGAAAGCATGTCATTTAACAGAGTGGTTAAGGCTGCCATATTTAACGCCGCCATATAGTTCACTACTAAAATCATACACTATAAACATTGACCAGCTGACTACCCAGCCTTGTTTTGGGTAAAGTGTCGGTAGATCTGTGTGGCATGTCTCAGCTGATGAACTGCAACCTCTACACAGCACTACAAAATGGCTTAATGAAGAATGGCTGATCTAGTCCATATTTAAATAAAAAAAAAAACATGTTTTCCATAATTTTGGTTATGCAAAATCGGATTCTCTGGAGATTAATCTACATCACCACTGCTAATAAATTAAATCAGGGCTCCTGAGTGGCGTATCCAGTAAAGGTGCTCCGTGTGGAGTGCAGGATGCGCCCTATAACCTGGAGATCGCAGGTTCGGATCCAGGCTATGTCATTGCCGACCGTGACCGGGAATTCCCAGGGGGTGCCGCTGACACTGGCCGATCGCCGCCTAGGTCGGGAGGGCTTAGGTCGGCAGGCCAATCCACGGTTCACCGTGCACCAGCGACTCCTGTGGCTGATACGGCGCCTGCGGGTCTGCTGTGGAGCCATTCAGATCTGTGTTGTCCTCCAGCACTATAGGTCTGATGGCTTCGCTGTGGATCTGCAGTGCGAAAAAAGATGGCTAGGCAGGGACACGTTTCGGAGGATGCGTGTTTCAGCCACCGTTCCCCGAGTCGCCGGGGGGTTGCAGCGGTGAACAATACAATTGGCGATTCCAAATTGGGGAGAAAACTGGGGTGAAAAATCATTGGCAATGACTTAAAAAAAAAAAAAAAATGAAATCAACCCTGTTAAATCTGGCCTTTGCTATTTTTTGTTTATTGTACATATTTATTGACTGTCTGTCACTTTTCAAACTTGCTCTTGTTTCCGTTTGCAGCACATTCTCGATCAGCAAGGAAGATCACCTTTACAACTCTGTGAAGAGAATAAGCAGAATGAGTGGGAGGGAACAGTTGACCTACTCCAGCAAGCCATGAACAAACCAGTAAGGACACTTTTGACATTATGTCTGTCTTAGAATATTAGCAAGTGTGGTTTACAATGCATGAAAAGACTGGATTTTTGTATTTTTTTTTTTTTTTAAGTATGAAAAGGTTAGAATTTACCGCATGGATGGGTCATACCGGTCTGTGGAGCTGAAACACGGAAATAACACCACTGTTCAACAGATAATGGAGGGCATGAGGCTGTCCCAGGAGACCCAGCAGTACTTCACTATCTGGATATGCTCAGAAAACCTTAGTAAGCAAAGCACATAGCATTTTGTAAACTTCAACTTTTAATTGTAAATAGATATTTTATGTTTCTTCTTCTTCTCCTTTCTCGGGTAGAGCAATTATTTCAGTCTTCGTGGCTATGTTTAAATATTTTTGTTTGAGAATATATTAAATATTTAGTTTTTCATTTTAAAATTCAATGGTCAAAATACTGAACACACACACACTGGATCTCCATGAGTCAAGCTGGGTGATCATGTGACCACAAGGCTGTCTAGTACAGTGAGAATGTATCAAAATACAGTATAGTTGATGAAGACATTTTGAAGTGATATTAAGTGGGGTGGAAATCAATTGTAATACTGTTACATTTCTTTGATATTAAGTGGAGTGTGACATTAACCAAATTGATATTATCAGGAGCTTGTTTCATTGACTCCCATTGTGTTGTGGTCAGGAAAATTTCATTTGATTACATTTATGTAAAGGTTGTTAACTGTTTATAATGCCAGTGTTTTTGAATGCCTGTGTCAATGAAAAGTAGGGGAAGGTCTGCAGAAGAGTTATAGCCCCTGCCCCACATCTTGTGTAAAGATAAACCTGACAGGTTCTCTCATATATAAATATTAAATTAAGTTATTGGGATGTAGAGAAAAATAGCAAGAACTTTGGGGACGTAGCTACAATTTAAATGTATTAATAAAATACGCTTTTCAAGTGATAGTAGGTTGTCACTAAGGATAGGAAATTGCCATAACAGTATACTAGTCTTATTTGCACCCATCTGACAATCCTGGAAGGTGCAGTATTAAAGTATCACTATATGATGAACATTACAAATGTGTCACATATTCACGAATAGACCTATGTAAATCATGTGTCCTCCTGCTTGGTCCAGAATGTTAATATTGAAAATACTTCTCATTGAAACATTTCTCTAAGATTTTACTTGGTTTATTTTATACTATATTGTGTGTCTGTTGTGTAAGGTATGTCATGTGTGTGCTGTTTCTCCCACCAGGTCTTCAGTTGAAGCCTTACCACAAGCCGCTCCAGCATGTGCGAGACTGGGGAGAGATCGTCACTGAATTGACGCTCCTGGATTCCAGCCGGGAAACACCACAACTCTTTTTACGTAGAGATGTGAGGCTCTCACTGGACATTGAGAAAAAGGTTTGAAAATGAATAGATATATAAGTACTAACGTATTTAGTACTCTTGACCCAGTTTGACTACCTTCAAGCAGTTTGTGTGCATGAGCTTGTTTGCAACCCATATTGCTCGATGACTTACAGTGTGTATAAACAGTTGAACAATGCTTAAATGTGTTACATTTTCAGCCTCTTTCCTCATTTTCTGTACATATTAAAATAAAAAAAAATAAAAAAATCTGTTTGGTTTAGGAACTAATACTTCAATTCAAATGATATGCCTCTTCACTGAAAAAGTTTATATTAACTAGGTCTGTGTCTTTTTTCATTCCAAAGGTGGAAGATCCACTTTCTATTCTTATCCTGTTTGATGAAGCCCGACACAGCCTGCTGAAAGGGTTCTTTCCATCACCAGACAGCAAGCTAATCACATTGGCCAGCCTTCTGTTGCAGATTGTCTATGGAAACTATGAGAGCAAAAAGCACAAGCAAGGATTCCTCAAGTAAGTACAATTCAAAAAAGTTGTTTAAAGCCAGTGTCCCAGCATCATGGTCAATTTACACAAATATACAGTAATTGATTGGTGTCTGTTAGCCCTCTGTGTACTTTTAATTTATTGAAAGTAAACCTTGTTGTTCAATCCTATTGTTTAAAATTCCCAAAGGTAGTTTTAGCTGTAGGGACTAGGGATGCAAGTCGATTATAATCAGTTTGCTTTTTTATCAACTCTTTGATCTGTTGTTGACATCCAATTGGTTTTTGGTAAAACTGAAATGCAGATTACATTTTAGTAGAACTGCAGCTCATCTGATTTTATATATATATATATATATATATATATATACAGTACTGTGCAAAAGTTTTAGGCAGGTGTGAAAAAATGCTGTAAAGTAAGAATGCTTTCAAAAATAGACATGTTAATAGATTATATTTATCAATTAACTAAATGTAAAGTGAGTGAACAGAAGAAAAATCTAAATCAAATCCATATTTGGTGTGACCACCCTTTGCCTTCAAAACAGCATCAATTCTTCTAGGTACACTTGCACACAGTTTTTGAAGGAACTCGGCAGGTAGGTTGGCCCAAACATCTTGGAGAACTAACTACAGTTCTTCTGTGGATTTAGGCAGCCTCAGTTGCTTCTCTCTCTTCATGTAATCCCAGACAGACTTCGATGATGTTGAGATCAGGGCTCTGTGGGGCCATACCATCACTTCCAGGACTCCTTGTTCTTCTTTACGCTGAAGATAGTTCTTAATGACTTTCGCTGTATGTTTGGGGTTGTTGTCATGCTGCAGAATAAATTTGGGGCCAATCAGATGCCTCCCTGATGGTATTGCATGATGGATAAGTATCTGCCTGTACTTCTCAGCATTGAGGATACCATTAATTCTAACCAAATCCCCAACTCCATTTGCAGAAATGCAGCCCCAAACTTGCAAGGAACCTCCACCATGCTTCACTGTTGCCTGCAGACACTCATTCGTGTACCGCTCTCAGCCCTTCGGCGAACAAACTGCCTTCTGCTACAGCCAAATATTTCAAATTTTGACTCATCAGTCCAGAGCACCTGCTGCCATTTTTCTGCACCCCAGTTCCTGTGTTTTCGTGCATAGTTGAGTCGCTTGGCCTTGTTTCCATGTCGGAGGTATGGCTTTTTGGCTGCAAGTCTTCTATGAAGGCCACTTCTGACCAGACTTCTCCGGGCAGTAGATGGGTGTACCAGGGTCCCACTGTTTTCTGCCAGTTCTGAGCTGATGGCACTGCTGGACATCTTCCGATTGCGAAGGGAAGTAAGCATGATTTGTCTTTCATCTGCTGCAGTCAGTTTTCTTTGCCGACCACTGCGTCTACGGTCCTCAATGTTGCCCGTTTCTTTGTGCTTCTTCAAAAGAGCTTGGACAGCACATCTGGAAACCCCTGTCTGCCTTGAAATTTCTGCCTGGGAGAGACCTTGCTGATGTAGTATAACTACCTTGTGTCTTGTTGCTGTGCTCAGTCTTGCCATGGTGTATGACTTTTGACAGTAAACTGTCTTCAGCAACCTCACCTTGTTAGCTGAGTTTGGCTGTTCCTCACCCAGTTTTATTCCTCCTACACAGCTGTTTCTGTTTCAGTTAATGATTGTGTTTCAACCTACATATTGAATTGATGATCATTAGCACCTGTTTGGTATAATTGTTTAATCATACACCTGACTATATGCCTACAAAATCCCTGACTTTGTGCAAGTGTACCTAGAAGAATTGATGCTGTTTTGAAGGCAAAGGGTGGTCACACCAAATATGGATTTGATGTAGATTTTTCTTCTGTTCACTCACTTTGCATTTAGTTAATTGATAAATATAATCTATTAACATGTCTATTTTTGAAAGCATTCTTACTTTACAGCATTTTTTCACACCTGCCTAAAACTTTTGCACAGTACTGTATATACACACACATATGGCTCTGGATAAAGCTCTTACACTTGAATTAAATCAATATGCTGGTTAGAATGCAGCAACAAAGTAATTTGACAAACTAAACTCATTTTAATACATGCATGGTAAATGAAGCTACCTTAATACAAATAATCTGACCTGCTCACAGAAGCATTTAATCTAAAGTAGCTTTCAGATGTTTTCAAGCCTTACCCAGTTCACTTTTCTTATTCCAGTTTCACAATGGTTCAGGACCTCCTAACACCAACTCAAACTCAACTCAAAAACTTCCAGCTTCAGCTTTTCACTTCTTAACATGCATTTTTTGAACAAAAGGTTTGTTAAGGTACTCAGGCTGAGTGTTTACATTTGAAAACAGCCCTAGATATCTGAACACCGAGACTGAAACCATGGTTATCCCTACTGATGGTTATCGGAATCAACCTGGTAAAATTATTCTGGTACTGTATTTTATTATGAACCATTTATATGCAGCAAAGTGTGCAATGAGCTCCTGAAAATGTCAGTTTTTTTTCTAAAACGCTTCTACAAATAATGTTTTTTTTCTCTTTTGTCGGTATCGTTCAATTTGGCTTTCTTCCCCTTTGTGTGCAATTGTGAACAGTGTGCGCTATAAAGGAGCTATTTAATCATCAGTATGTGTTTATTATATTATACTGATAACATAAGAAAGGAAACACATTCTTAACCATTTCATATTTGGAGATGGTTCTTTAAGTAAATATAAATATTTTACAAAAATAGACAAGTACCTTCAATTTGCAAGTATACTAGGAAACACAGGAACAATTACAATGCATTACAATCTATTCATTTGATTTAACAAATCAGGATTCGGTCAGTCACCGATAAAAAGAACTATTTCGCGATTTGAACATTTACAAATGATCAAAGAACAAAATTAAAGGTTATTTCGGTCTTTTAGCAAATTATTTTGATCAAATTGTGAAATGTAAAATACCAAACAAGCAAAGAACAGAAACACAAAAGAAGAGACAGCTTCTTTGGTCTTTGAGGAAAGCCATATTATCAAATTGCAAAATGTAAAATACCAAACACAAAAGAAGAGACAGCTTCTTGTGTCTTCGGTCTGCTGGAGGATCTCTGGAGTGCCTTTACAGTCAAATTGAATTTCAATTGTCCGATAGTTCATTCCTAATTTGAACGAAGTACCCAAAGAAAACAAACTTTCTCTTCATACAGCAGCAGCAGCAGCTGCTTCTGGGGCTATGCAAAAACAAATCCAGGGATTTGTATGTTTCTAAATTTCATTTTCCACAGTACAATGTTAATTTGGCTTGTTGTCATAAACTGAAAGTTGCCAATAAGCGAAAAGCCCCTGTTTTCAAGTGTATTTATATAGAACAATGATATATACTGTAGTTGTACAAATATGGCACTGAAATGTGTTTTAAATATTAGTGTTAAAAAAAAAATGAACATGAGAAACACGTACTACCCAAACACAGAACTGTTTACCTCACACGTGTAAAACAAAAAAAGGGAGTAGGCTTATACAAATAGTACTACACTACGATGCACTACAGTTGTCCTTACAATGAGTAAAGCAAACAGAAAAAATATGTGTACTTAGTCAATTCTAAAGAACACAATTTAAAATAAGAAATTGTCCAACGTTGTCTGCTTTTTATGATATACCACCTCCCGTTGTAAATTCATCTAAATTTTGCATGCAGCTTAATAGTCAGTTTCAAAGCCACAATTCTGGCATATCGTGTGGAAAATGTCCACAGCACGTTACTGTTCTCGGAGTGAAGGCTCTTTGGGTTCTTTGTCTGATGCAGTATCCTGCGGCTATTCAACATGTGGGTGCTTAGCAGCTCTGACTGCCTCAAGAAGTGTATCAGTGTGCTCACCTGCTGTCATAACTCAGCCATAGTTCAGTCCGCCAGACATATGCAGTTGCAAATCAATGTGTTATAAAAGCTGCATAAAGCATGCAAGTGTGCTCTGTATTACTGGCAACTAGTAATAAAGATGTCAATAAGCAGTGTGCAGTTGCTAATATCAGAATTCCATGAACATTAAAGTCTATGGGACGGGTTTGGTTCCTGGGAAAATGTTGTTAATAACTGAAAGTTGTTTTTATCAGGGTTGCTAATCTACTGTGTATATATATATATACTCTCTTTTTATTTTATTTTATTTTTTTTATTTTAAAACAGTGAAGAAAATTTGAAATCTATTGTGCCAATCACCAAACTAAAAAGCAAAGCACCACATTGGACAAATAAGATTCTTCTTGAATACAAGGTGAGTTTTTAAAATATTTTAATTATGCTTGTGAATACATTATTACAACCTAAAAAACAACATAAGTCAGTAAAATATCTAAGGACAATCGTGATCTGAATACTGTGCGTTTCAAACTGTAGCTACGGAAGGTGACTTTGCATATTTATTTTTAAATGATTGTGGGATAGGATAAATTGTGTGTCAGTTGCTATATCATTCTGTAACATGGATTACTATGGCTCAACCATATTTTTTGTTTTGTGTGTCAACAGTAATGTTCATTATAGCAAAAAGTATTTTCTGTGCTATAGCAGTCCACATTACCTCTACCTCTATTAAAAAAAAAAAATCCATCAGAAAAAAAGTTGTTTTTTAGTAGGGTCATGAAAGTCTTTAACAAAAATGATTAACCATAAGTTTTTACATATTTGTGCATACAAGTTAAGCTTCGGAGCTAGAAGGTGATGGGTACTACAGTAATCCCTCGGTAAAACATGCTTAAAGGGAAAATAAATGTTTGGGGTAGAGTGCTATACTAAAAGCATAGGCTTTTCGTGCATAGATGAATGACAGTGCACATTTAAGATACTTGCAATGTGTTTCCTGATTACGTTATTGAACACTGCAGCAAATAGGTTGCATATGAAATAAAAAAATAAAGATACAGCTTATAACTTAAATATGAAATGCTAACTTATTATATTTGTAATACGTTTATATAAATGCAATGGGACAAATAAATGCAAAGTACAGTACATTGTATTGCCTGCTTGGACTTGTACAGATCTAGATTTCAGACCTGTTACTGTAGTTCTTTTGTTTCTGTGTCGTGGCTTTGATGCTCTGTACTGAGTAAATGAGACTTTTTGAATTGAAACAGTTTGCCTCTGAGTCATCGATGGTGCAAATGCTACTGAAGCTGTGTTTGTACTGTTCATTTTAAATTAAAGTGAAAGTAGTTTACACATTAGTTGTATGTTTGCATCACACCATTAGATACGTAAGCTCTCCGGTTCGCTGTTTGCTTACTGTGTCGGAAACCAGGAAGAGCACAGTGCAGCAGGACATGGTTAATTTGAGAGAGCTGTACCGACGGATTACTGTATTTACAAATGTTTAACTAGTTATGGTTTTTCAAAAACTGGTGTTGGCCTTCTATCTTAGAGCTTTGTGAATAAGGCCAGATTAAAAACAAATAAAAATTACAAAAATGTTCTATTTCACTAGTAGATATAATGCAAGTTTTCTGTTTCAGAGCCTCAGTACCAGTGAGGGTGTCAGTAAGGAGATGCACCATCTGCAGCGCCTCTTCCTACAGAACTGCTGGGATATTCCCACATACGGAGCAGCCTTCTTTACAGGGCAGGTGTTCACCAAAGCCAGCTCCAGCAATCACAAAGTCATCCGGGTGTATGTGGGAGTCAATACAAAAGGATTACTCCTTATGAACATGGAAACCAAGGTATCTGGAAAAATAACAAAACTTCAGACTAACCTACATTTTATAACTGTTTTGTAAAATGTTTTTTTTTTATTTTATTTTTTTAAAAACACTCTCTCTGACATATTCAGGTCTATACGTAACACAGAACGAACCCCCTGTAGTTTTTACATGCCATTCAGAGCTAGATCTTTGTGTATGTATGCAATTCAGAAGTTCCAAACCATTAATATGCTATTCAACACTTACTGTAACACAGAATATCAACAAACTGACAACTTCCTTACTTGTATTAGAGTACAGATAGTTGTTGAATTATTAAACAAATATTACTCTTTGCATATACAGCTATAGTCAAAAGTTTTGCATCACCTTGAATTTTAGGATTGAGACAATAAAAATATATATATAAAAAGTATGTAATTAAAAGTTAACGTAACATTATTCAACAGGTTTCATTTGACTGTATAAAGCAAAATTAGTTAATTATATAGGGTGATGCAAAACCTTTGGCCATAGCTGCAGGTTAGATATGTTAAAAATGAGATTTTACCCTCAGGTAAATGTAAGACGTATAAACGTTAATGTGTTTATTTCTTGTATTTATTGTCATCCCCAGGCTTTGCTTATTAGTCTGAAGTACGGCTCCTTTATGTGGCAGTTGGGAGAGGCAGATCATTACTTTCAAATACACAGCTTGGAAAATAAAATGAGTTTCATAGTGCACACCAAACAGGTAAAAACACAGCGGTTGTTTTAATCTAACCATTATGTATACTGAGCATCAAAAGAAACTTACCACTTATATTTGGATAAAATTCACTAGATGTGATCGAAAAATGACAAACTCTGTTTTAGAGCAGGTGCAGTGACATTTTATTGTGCTGATTAACCCTTTGCAGTCCATTTATTAAGTGCGTGTCAGGCGCGTCAGGTCCAATTTATTTTCACACGGGCAGTTAATTTTAGACGCGCTGTTTAAAAGTATTTTTTTTCCACAGTCAAAGGGGTTTTAAAGGCCCTGCATATCAACAAAGCACTCACTAGGCATCTCCAGCCACGCCCCACCCTTTCATTCGCTATAGCTTTCACCTATGCTAAGAAATAAATAAATAAATAATAATAATAGTCATACATACCGATCAATCATCTGATCACTTGTTTTATCACCAAACTCCTCAATAATGCGATCCAAGTCATTATTTTATTACTATAACATCTCAAAAAAGCTCTGCAAATGTCTGTGATATTCTCTGTGCGCTGATTCAGTAACAGCCAGCTTGTTTCCTTATGACCGCCCCTATCCTGATGCCAGGGACAAGTATGACTATTCATGAGATACGCCCTTTTTTTTTTTTCTCGACTTGTCTCGCTCCTGTACGTCGCTCCCACTCGGCCATTTAATGGTTTTCTCAGCTTTTTCCGGAGAAAAACGACTAGAAACCCGTTTTTTGTGTTTTTTTGATGATGTCGGACAGGGTCAGACATTGGACCGGATAGGAATAATTACAATGTCGGACCAGGTCCGACATAGGACTGCAAAGGGTTAACAATTGACATCACGAAGATGCTGCAAAGTGATCTGTTGCTCTTGGGCAGGTGTTGTGACTCTTGGTCTCCCAGTTTTGGCCTGTCATTGACAGAGTGTGTCTGGTTATATCGTCTCGCCAGGTTTGAAATTGCTGGCTGTGAGCACCCAAGATGGCGAACCACATTACGCTATCCTAGTCCAGCCTCCAACATGCCGATTGCATGAAGGCACTGCTCTCTTGACAGATGTGGCATATTGTTTTTTTTTTTTTCTGTGATTTTCTTTATTGCTTTTATTCAATTTGCAATTCAACAGCTGAAATCACTCCATCAACAGTTTCATCCAGTTAGGTGATTAGGTCAGTCACTCAAACATGTCATGGTCAAGGATAAATGATCGAGTGATTAAAAAGAAACCAAAAACATTTTGTCAATGTTCATCATTTATATAACTTATTTTTTTGAAAATAAATGTGTTATTATAGTGATAAGTTTCTTTTGATGCTTGGTATACATAACAGGTGATCCAAATACATTGTCAATAACACTGCTTACAATGGAATTGCGTGTCAAAAAATAGAAACGCCCCCACCATAAAAGTGGCTATGATTGCAACAATGACCCAGAAGGGAACGTTCTTTTTTAGAATTTCCTACCCCTTCCAGGCATTCTGTTCCAAGCGCAGAATGCCTGGAAGGGGTAGGAAAGTTCCAGTTTGCCTCAATTAACACTGTACCTTGGATCAAAATGTCTTAAATTCCAGCAGCAAATTGAAGAATCGTGATTTTACTGAGACAGAAATAAACTTCCTGAACTTCTGTAATCTTGTTGGAAATATTGTGTGAAGAAAAGCTATGCCAAGCAGGGACAAGTAGACCATTCCAGTAACATCTGCTGTAATCATGGTTCTTGTGATGCATAGCGCAATATAAGCATTCCTTTAGATTTGTTCTAGAACATAATCCTGTCTGATATGGATATGATGCTCAAATTCCCCAGCTAATTTGTGACCCATAAAATATATTAATAATTATGTAGCTGTGTGGGATTGTGTTTTTAAAAATATATTGCTGTGATATGGGCAACATACAGTAGGATACAGCAAAGGTAAAGTAATGTGTTTTATGTATACTCTCCATGGTGCTCTGTAATTCTTTAATACCATATAGTTAGTAATTCTAGGGATAAAGTGTATAGAAAACCTGATTAGCTTGCTGTTGTATCTGTTACTGTATTAAACTACCTTGGTGCATTACTAAAAAGTAAATAACTAGTAAAAAAAAAGGCAAAGGCAAGCAAGTGGAGCCAGTAAACAATCAAGGGTTCCAGAAAACCGATAATGTTTAGCTAAAATACAAATAAGCTATGGCCAGCAATAAGTTACTGCTACGATGTGAATGTATTTTCTTTTTCGGAGCTGCTTGCTGGTAACAGAAAGTTATGTAGCCTTGCTAGTTTATCTTAGGTTTATTTATAATTAACTGTGGACTGTATATACATGTGATGTTTAACAGTATTGGATCTAATAAATAAGTGGATATTGCTGGAAATATGTACTGCATCACATTTAAAAGCCTTTGGTTTTTGAGCCCTGAATTTAAAATGAAAACTGTATAAACCTCTCATCATTTTAACAGGCAGGACTCGTTGTCAAGCTGATCATGAAGTTAAGTGGACAGATGATGCCAAATGAAAGAAGTATCTCAGAAAAATATGCATTTGGATAAAAATGTATACAAGTGTTGAAGGATTTAATGCTGAATAACTTTTCAACGCTGCAGAGTGAATACATTGTTGGCCATATCTCATGCTGGAATCCATCATTGTATTAATGGAAGAATGACAATGGAATCGCACTGTTCCAAATGATGCTGTATTGCTAAGTAGAGCTTGATTTAATGAAAGTTATGCAGTTGTTTAAATTAGGTTTAAACATGCTTTGTTTTCCATATGCAACTTGTTATATAAACAGAATATTCCATGTCCCTACATACATGGAGGGCTGTATTTATTTGACTCGCATTAACACAGTACAGAATCATTTGTGGAATAACTGAAGTACACTGTGAAAGTTAATTGAATATCCTCTGTATAACTTTATTATTATTTTGTGTTTGTTGCCTATCATTTGAACATGTTCTGAAAACAGTGAGACGCCTGTAAATATGTAAGTACATGTTATTACTTTTCCTTTTCATATATTTGTTAATTCAATTTTATTAATTCAGTTTTACTTAAATTCAAAAGCATTTTTTTCTTTATTATTTATCAAAACTGTTTATTTTCTGTTGCACTTTTTAGAATTATTGTTAACTGTATTTAAGATAATTCCAGTATTTCTTATGAGGATCATACTTGGGTTTGACATTTCTTGTAAATAAATGTAGGATATAGTATGTTCACTGTGTCTTTTGTTTATTGCTTATTTTATAAAACAAATGAACTCTAATTGAATGTAGTAATGCAGAGTATACTTTTGTCCGAAGTATTTTTAATGGGAAGGATATGAATTCTCAGGACCTTTCTTGTTTTTTTTTGTTTTCTAGTGCGAGGTATATTTTAAGATGTAATTGTAGTTGTCTAGGGGAAGATTAAAGTCCTACAGTTAAGTATTTCAATTAAATATTGTATCTTAACTCTGATCGTAGGTTCCCAATTCAATGTAAATATATTTAAGATACATAGACTGAACTTTCTCTTAATATATTTGATATACCTTTTTGGTTCAAAGATGCTTATACAGGCTATTGTACACTATGTACAGCATATAGCATACGGATTGTGCAGAACGGTGGATTCCACTTACCTTTTATATGACAGATAATGTCAATGTTAAAAATGAATACAGGGAAAAAAATGATTTGGTCTAATTATATTTGCACTACATTGCATAGAAAATGTTTCTTCAAATCGATCTATCCTGGTTTACATTTTCAGTATTGGTCTGTTGGTTAGTTCCCATGATCAGTCTAAGGTCTGATTAGTACGCTGCAATTGGGACTGATTTTGTTCAGTTCCTCGTGATTTCCTAGCCACGAAATTAGTCCTCTTGAAGTGGACTAAACCACTGACTCTGCAATAGACCCGTAGGTTTCAGAAGTTTTAAAGGGACTAGGAGCTCTTAAAATAAACAAATCCCCTGGGCCGGATGAGATCCTCCCAATAGTACTCAAAGAAATAAAATAAGTTATTTACAAATCGCTAACCAAGATCATGTAACAGTCTCTTGACATGGGTTGTACCACTAGACTGGAGAATTGCAAACGTAATACCGATCCACAAAAAGGGAGACAAAACCGAACCAGGTAACTATAGACGAATAAGCCTGACTTCTGTTATATGTATGGAAAATTACCTATATGGTAACAGTATCCTGGGAGACAGTCAGCATGGTTTTAGGAAAGGGAGATCGTGTCTAACTAACCTGCTTGATTTTTTCGAGGATGCAACATCAACAATGGATAATTGCAAAGCATATGACATGGTTTATTTAGATTTCCAGAAAGCTTTTGACAAAGTCCTACATAAAAGATTAATTCTCAAACTGAACGCAGTAGGGATTCAAGGAAATGAATGCACATGGAATAGGGAGTGGTTAACATGTAGAAAACAGAAAGTATTGATTAGAGGAGAAACCTCAAAATGGAGCGAGGTAACCAGTGGAGTACCACAGGGATCACTATTAGGTCCTCTGCTCTTACTAATCTACATTAATGACTTAGATTCTGGTATAGTAAGCAATCTTGCAGACGACACAAAAATAGGAGGAGTGGCAAACACCGTTGCAGCAGTAAAGATCATTCGTAATGATCTAGACAACATTCAGAACTGGGCAGACACATGGCAAATGATATTTAATAGAGAAAAGTGTAAGGTACTGCACGCAGGCAATAAAAATGTGCATTATAAATACCATATGGGAGATACTGAAATTGAAGAAGGAATCTATGAAAAAGACCTAAGAGTTTATGTTGACTCAGAAATGTCTTCATCTAGACAATGTGGAGAAGCTGTAAAAAAGGCCAACAAAATTCTCAGATATATAATGAAAAGTGTTGAATTAAAATCAAGGGAAGTAATGTTAAAACTTTACAATCCATTAGTAAGACCTCATCTACAATATTGTGTTCAGTTCTGGTCACCTCATTACAAAAAGGATATTGCTGCTCTAGAAAGAGTGCAAAGAAGAACGACCACAATTATTCCGGGTTTAAAAGGCATGGCATATGCAGACAGGCTAAAAGAATTGAATCTATTTAGTCTTGAATGCAGTGATCTGATTCAAGCATTTACAATTCTAAAAGGAATTGACAATGTCGACCCAAGGGACTTTTTCGACCTGAAAAAAGAAACAAGGACCAGGGGTCACAAATGGAGATTAGATAAAGGGGCATTCAGAACAGAGAATGCCCCTTTGGGAAAATTGTGGGACACTGGAACCAACTCCCCAGTAATGTTGTTGAAGCTGACACCCTGGGATCCTTCAAGAAGCTGCTTGATGAGATTCTGGGATCAATAAGCTACTAACAACCAAATGAGGAAGATGGGCCGAATGGCCTCCTCTCATTCATAAACTTTCTAATGTTCTTATTTGCCTGTGGTTGCCAACAAAAAATCCAATGCAGGAAGTTTCACTGAGCAGCGATCGGATCTAGTATATAGTATTCATAGGTTTAAGGTTTACTTACAGCACGTTTAGTTAGTGTATTTCATTTTCACATTTGGGTGTAACGTTTCATAGAGACATGCTGTTTCCTCTTTAGCTGCTACCATGGCAACAATGTACACCTTTATTGCAGGATTAGGAAACACAAAATGATAGAAAAACACTGCTTTTATTGTTCAGATGATACGCAGTACAGTAACAGCCAGATTTTCAAAAGGGGCAGAGGGAAAAACAGGTCATAAACCTTTGCAACTCCAGATAAGTTGTAAAGTTTCAAAAGCTGTAGAAGTCAGTGGCGCAATGGTATTTTAGGCTTTGCGTTTTTTTTAAATACACTCACATTACAACTTGTTAAGAAATTCATAATGTATTTAGCAAATAACCTTAGTTTCAAAAGTTGCAAAACAACAAAATACACTCTCTAAGTAAGACATGCCCCCTCTTAAACTGCCATTGCTGATACAGCTACTGAGCTGTAATCTACAATGGAGAATATCGAAGCGCTTCCAATTCTTTGGCTGCAGCACGAGAGGGAAGGGATGAGGAAAGAACGACCCTACACTAAACCCAGAATATTTCGTCCCCATCAGACATTTCTAGAGCTAACTATAAAACAAGTTAGGCGTAGACATGGCCTGCCTTAAGGCAAGGCAAGTGAGGCTGCTGCCTAGGGCCACCTGCCCTGAGATTGAATGTCTGTTACGTGAGCAAAATGCTCATGGGTGCAAATTTGGGGTACCACATATATAGTGCCAGCAACATTAAATTCTGGTGCCAGTAGTGTTTATTTATTTATTTATTGATTTATTTTTGTATTCCTTAGCAACCATAGATGATAGTTTTCATTGGGTCTGGTCTGGAATGGCCACATGACCCACCCACAGTAATCCACATACACAGGAGAAGGTTCGTGCGGTATGGGAAAGTGGTAGCAAACATGTCGCAGCATACGTTTACAGTTATCAATTACATCTTTGTTCAACAAGTCAAAAAGATATGTGAGCAATAGTAGACTTAACAGGTAACAACAATACATTGTAAAATAATGTTTCATGTTCATAAGCCTCTTCATTTACCGTGAAAGTTTAGCTAGTTTATAAACACATTTGTTGATTAAAAAATACTGATGCTTTGGTTAGATGCATATAAACCACAGATTTATGTTATAACCAAATCAGTTGCTGCAGCTAATGTAAATCTAATCCATTAATACAATTCAATGTAGCTGAATTCGTTAAGTTTATATGTGGAACGTTTGGTCTACTCAGATCTGCCGTTTTAAGCCCTGGACAGACAGGGGCGTCGCGACACGGGAGGCATTTTGCCGCCTGTATGGCTGCCATTGCTTTCATGTGGTGTTGGACAGATAAACGCAGGATGATACCGCTTGTCCCGCGGTGACGCTCAAATTGAATCCAGATCAATTTATTTGGCTGCCGTCGGTGGATTAACCAATCACAGGCAATTGCTGAAGTGTATGATCCCTCCCATATTTCATACAAGGACAAACAAGTAGTTTATACATCGGCCCTGATAATTCTTCTTTTTCTTCTTATTTGTTTATTTAGCAGACGCCTTTATCCAAGGCAATTTACAGAGACTAGGGTGTGTGAACTATGCATCAGCTGCAGAGTCACTTACAACTACGTCTCACCCAAAAGACAGAGCACAAGGAGGTTTTAAGTGACTTGCTCAGGGTCACACAATGAGTCAGTGACTTCATACACCTGCATATAGATAACAAAAAAATAACGTTGAAAAACAAACCAGTGTTTTTATTTAGTAGATTATATGGGGGATTACAGCTATGGACAAAAGTTTTGCATCACACCCTATAATAATGTTACGTTGACATATTGAAATTACATATCGTTTTGTAGTTTTCCACAAATTGAAAACTGTGACATTTCTTAATCTAACATGAAATATTGTACTACTACTGTACTACTTTCGAGATACCATTTTGTAGTTTCTTAGATTTCATGATGTTAAATAAAATTATATCGAAATGTCCGCTATTCACCATAATATGCATAGGGACCCCAAAATATGGGTTTGTGTAAGGCCCCCACGTCCCTTAATCCGGCCCTGACAGTGCTGTACAAACTCGGTTTATTACTTAACATTAATGATGTTTATTACTCTTGCATTAATCCTGCATTAATCTACCATTCTACTGATGTTATTCTCACTGTGTCTATACTGCGCTGTCTAAAAACGAACAGCACCACTGGCGAGCACACTCTGACGTCATATAGTCAGACATCAGTTCAGGAACTGTTAACCAATCACAGCGCAGAGCTGCAGACATATAATCACCACGCCGCCCAATCAACGAGTCTGGTCACCGACTCACCTGACAGTAAATTTATAATGATACTGGATTAGACCGATACTTTCACTGTCGTTTTACAGAGGTAACCGAATGTAAATTACTTGTTACTGATAGAGTACAGTTGTTTTTTTGTTAATTCATGTTTAAAGATAGAGTGATTCGCCGCGAGGCTGTATACTAGTTTTTGTGTTTGGGTGGCCAGATTCTCAATGTGTGTTCAGCTGTTTCTGCAAAAGTGAAGCTGCCCGCTGCAGACACACTGTGTAGAATACATCGTATATTTCCAATTGAATTTTGTTATCTTTCTTAATACTAGGTGCTGTGGAATAGCCTGTGAATTGTAAAGATGCTACTGACGTTCTTCGAGGCTGGCAGTGCCCTCACAGATGCGGTGGAAAAAGTTGGTGAGAATTTGACATCTATGGTCCTTTTTACCACCGCTTTTATCCTGAGCATGGGGTATCTTTCAAAAGCAGTTTTCAAACCGTTCCAGCCACATGACAAAGAATTGGTATGTATAAATGTAAATGTTTTCTGTTAATTGTAAACTATGCGAGTGCATTCCTGTTTGTTTTTTGTGTTGTTTGCTGTGTGTCAGTTTAAAACCATTGGCTGGCCAATATATGCAGCGCTCCAAAAGCACTTTTCTTTAGCAGCAAGTTGGTTGCTACCACATTCTACTGCGTTAAATACAGCAACTTGCTAAGACCCTAATGGGATACTAAAATAGTAACTTAATGTTTATACTCAATTGTTCGTTCCTCATTCTGCTCAGTGGTTAATCTATGCAGCTGATGACTGCAATGAACTTATCAGTTTTAGGCTAACTCCTTGGTGATGCTTGTTAATTCAATCTATTTCCTTCTATATACTTTATGTGAATGCAGACCTTGTTGGCAGTGGTTTGTTTACATTCACCAGTTGATCTGTAGGCACACCTGTGGCACCCTCATATGTATGCAGTTATCATAACCGCAGGTCACAGGTGATTTTGATGCCAAAAGAATCACAAAATAACCTTTAATACAATTTTTCCCCCTCTTATCCAGAAATACCCGCCATATATCCCATCAAGTATCCCTTTTCTCGGTCATGCTATAGCATTTGGAAAGAGTCCGATTGAATTTCTTGAAAATGCATATGAAAAGGTAAGACTTTAAACATTTCCAAATCATAAAACAGTCCATCAGTGATGAGGCTATTGTTCATAATGACATTTGATTTATGTAATAACATCTACTAAAAGGTGATGTATATATATATTTGTTTTATTACAGTATGGGCCTGTTTTCAGTTTTACAATGGTGGGCAACACTTTTACATACCTATTAGGAAGTGATGCAGCAACATTGATTTTCAACAGCAAAAATGAAGAATTAAATGCTGAAGATGTGTATTCCCGGCTTACAACACCTGTTTTTGGAAAAGGAGTTGCTTACGATGTGCCTAACCCAGTAAGTGGATGAAGGTATCAGCATGTTATCATTTGTGGATATTTATACAGGCAGACAGAATATAGAATTGTAGAGTTGTATTTAATACATGTTTACATCGCTAATCCATTCATTCTAGGGGTTCATATCAAATAGAGATTCACTACAAAATGACAGGCCTTCAGATTTGACTGTACAACTGCTGTGCCTCTTGTGAGTTCCTAACTAAGCGTCCCTGTTCTGCCTTGTTTTTTTTTATCACAACTTTCTAATTTATTTAGTCAAGTAGTGAATATCTATTTGATATTAACCCACAGAATTATGAGATCAAAATAAAATGCATTATTTTTTTCTGTGTGAAATATAATTCCCAGCTCATGAGTAGAAATAACATATTAAAATGTCAGTAACTTGGTGTATAGAGGTAGCTAGGACCAGCTGTGATGTTGCAGTTCTGCCTGTTTTGGGAACCCTGCACTATTCTCACAGAGACCCAAACACATCAGCACCATGGACAGATACCAAGCCCACATTATACATGTGGCACTCTGGGCCAACAAACTACAGTAGATTTAATTAGTTAAATTAACCATATGTCCCACCAAGAATGAGCTGTAAACTTGAGTCTGTGAAAACTAAGGTAGCATACAGCTTTGAAGTACAGTGTCTTGTTAGCAGGAATAGGTGCAAAAATATTTTTTAGAAGTAAATGTTAGAGATTTGAATGCTCATTTTTCACTTACCTTTTAGATCTTTTTGGAGCAGAAAAAAATGTTAAAGACGGGATTGAACATTTCCCAGTTTAAACAACACATTCCTATGATTGAAGAGGAAACCAAGGACTATTTTAAACGCTGGGGGGACAGCGGGGAAAAAAGTAAGTACAGCAGAACCTCATTTATCCGCGGCTCCATGACGAGTTTTATCTATGAAATACAGTACATTATTGCCAATATAGACTTAATGCCCGCGGTCCACACACACACACGTGTCAGGCTAACCTGTGGAGTCGATGCCAAGACAGCAGCTCTACAGATGCGAGGATTCGTGGTATGAACAGCAAATAAATTCTGTAAAATTAGTTCTTTTGAGCCAGTTACTTAGTGAAGCCCTATGATGGACTTTGTCAAGGTTCAAAAGAATGACTTGCAGCAGTGAACTGTTTAAAAAAAGCTGTTACAAAAAAAACAAAAAACAGTTCTGTTGGTACGTATTTTGTTGAAATGTAAGACTTGTAAGTATAAATTACACAGCAGGCTTGTTTATTTAGTTTTACAAAAATTAATAGATTGATTTGTTTGAAATCCCACAAAACCAGCAACACTTAGCTACCATTATTTAATATTAATGCGTAGAATAAATTAGCGATAATACCTTGTGATATTTCTAGCTGCTAGACACACGACTTAGTTTACAGGACAATTGTGAGCTCTGATGGGCTGAATAGCTTATTCCCGTCATAAAATGTTTTACGATCTGGTAGCTTTGTACTATTTTATTTTAGATTTTTGGAGTATATTTATTTTTCATAAGTGTTTAATCTTCTTTTTTTAGTAACAGAAAAAACTAGGGAAATGGGGTTGGAGATGTATTGCATTTTGAAAAGATTTTGCTAGGAGTACTGTCAAAGTAAAAAACAAAACAAAAAAAACATTCTTCTGTCATTGTAATGTATTGTATTACATCACCAGTAAACACTAATTTGGTTTACATTACTAGTTTCTGTATTTTATTCCTGCATTCTAGTCACACGCAATGACACCCCATTTATCTGCGGATTCCACACATCTGTGGACCTATGCCCCCTCCCCGCGTGGATAAACAGAGTTCCACTGTACTTTCAACTGAACAAACCAGTTTGAAAGAATATGCCAAAAAGAGCTGCCTCAGACGTATTGTTGTGGAGAAGTTGATTCTGAGGAACTATTGTCAGATTATCAGTATTCAGTGTTTATCTAGATGAGAGAGGTGCAGAATCTTCTTTTCATCCCAGTTTTACAGCACAGAAGGACGGTTAATGATTTTGGATTTGAAGCCAGGTTCACTGAGAAGCATGCTACTGAATAGCAGCCGTCAAGACATTACAACAAAGTCCGTGCATTGAGTCTCAGCAGTATGATTTTAATTCTGAGGTGTTCCTACACAAAGTCCGTGCATTGAGTCTCAGCAGTATGATTTTAATTCTGAGGTGTTTCTTTGTTTCTTTGTTATATAGACCTATTCGAGGCATTGTCTGAGCTCATCATCCTAACCGCTAGCCGCTGTTTGCACGGTAAGGAGATCCGCGACATGCTGGATGAGAAGGTTGCTCAGCTGTATGCAGACTTGGATGGAGGCTTTTCTCACGCTGCATGGCTTCTCCCAGGATGGCTTCCCCTGCCAAGTTTCAGGTAACAAAGACATGGGTCCAGTTACATTTAGTCAACTTTTTCAACTTGTTTTCATACTTTTTGGTTATCAGAGCTCATCACAACTTTTGGAACAGAAAAAAAAAAGTTATTGGTCTGCCTATTACTGATTTCAGGTTCTACCTATTTTATTTTTCTTGTGCTATTCCAGTTCAGTCTTTTTTATTGATAAAATGATGACTGAAATTATAATTGTATAATGTTTGGGTAGTATTCTGCATCCCAATTTTTAAACAGATATATTTATTTTTATTTTTACCTTTCTTTTAAGGCGGAGGGATAGAGCACACCTGGCGATCAAAAACATATTTTACAAGGTTATTGAGAAGCGCAGACAGACCGAGGAGAAAGAGGATGACATTCTGCAGACTCTAATAGATGCTACCTACAAGTAAGCGACAAAGCTTTTTTGAATTACTCCAGGCCCATTGGATTATCTGGTAATTGTTTTTATATATAATACCAGTTGGCACACATATACCTCTTAATGGGAATATCAAGGGAACATTCAGTCTTTATAAATGGGGAGGGGAGGCCACCCACCCAGTTATATAAATATGTGAACCCTAACTGATTTTCAGCATTGCAAACAAGAGTGGAAATGTTTGTCTTTGAATTAATTATATTTTTGTATTTCTAAACTTAGCACTAATATAATGTAGAAAGGGACTGTACAATTTTCCACAATGCTCTGCCTATCAATGAATCCAGAGCCATGCCTGTTGTTAGGGTAGTAGGCTACTAATCTCTTGTGGTGTCTTTACAGGGATGGGAGGCCTCTGAATGATGATGAGATTGCTGGAATGCTGATTGGGCTGCTGCTGGCTGGCCAGCACACCTCCTCCACCACTAGTGCTTGGCTGGGCTTCTTCCTGGCCAAAGACAAGCCTCTGCAGGATAGCTGCTACGCAGAACAGAAAGCAGTGTGTGGGGAAGAGCTGTCACCACTCGAGTATGACCAGGTGTGCTCTTCATTTTACTGAGTTTCCTCTTGGTGTGTCTAACCATGTTAATCATCAGTAATCTGAGACAGTAAACGTACCGATGCCTTGAATAAAACAGTCAACCTTGTTAAAATGAAATCTCTTCTTGAGCATCTTACAACCTTAAAGGTTTTGACAATGCCCTAAACAGAAAAAACTGTGCTTTTTTTTTCTACAGATTAAGGATCTAACCTTACTGGATCGCTGCTTAAAAGAAACATTAAGACTTCGCCCCCCCATCATGACCATGATGAGAATGGCAAGGACTCCTCAAGTGCGTTTAAAGGAACCCATTCCCCCCCCCATTCCCCCCCTTCCCCTCTGCTTTTTCATTCACAGACTTGCTACAGACCTTTCACTTGGTGGTTATAATAATTTACAAAGACAGTTTTATTCTGCAGCCATTTATCTGGATTCACAGGAAAGATACAGTATTAGTACTGATTGGGGGAATATTACATTTATTTTTCATGTACCTTTTTATATACTCATATGCAAGTACTTCAGTAGTTACAGGAAATAGCAACATACCGTGTAGTTCATACCTGAAGCTTCCTCTTTCTCTGAAGATGTTAAACTTGTTTATTTCAGTGATGGAGCTGCCTCACAACAGAAGAACTATAAAAACTTTAGCAACCTTTGCAATCATTCAGCTGACTTGGCATTGAATGGCACTATGAAATACATTCCTTACTGAGGAAATTTTAGTTTGAAAGAAATAAAAGGTGGTGAAGCTGGAGCTTGTTTTAATACTGGAATAACCCTTTGGGTTAAACACCTTTTAGGCATAGGGGGTGCTGTTGCAGTCACCTATAGCCATGCTATGACAGGACCCCTAAAACACTAGAATCCATACCATCCTGTTTCTACCTTCCAAGTTTAATTGGTCTCTGGGGAATACTTTTTTCGCCAGTGATATCTGAACTTTTGTTATTGTGTCATTTTAAACAGCCTGTGACTCTTTCTCATCAGTTCTGTTTGGTTCTCTTCTTGCAGAAGGCCGCAGGTTACACAATCCCTCCCGGTCATCAAGTGTGCGTGTCTCCTACTGTTAACCACAGACTGCGAGACACCTGGCTCCAGAGATTGGATTTTAACCCTGATCGCTACCTCCATGAGAACCCAGCAGCAGGAGAGAAGTTTGCATACATACCATTTGGGGCTGGTAAGTTAGGGCCAAGATGTGAATTAGAAAGTACAATAAGTAGTTTTAATTTTAAAGATTAAATTCAAGAAAGTAAATATAACCACACTTCCTGTTTCTTTATTCTAGGTCGCCATCGTTGTATTGGTGAGAACTTTGCTTATGTACAAATCAAGACAATTTGGTCCACAATGCTGCGTTTGTATGAATTTGATCTTCTGGACGGGTACTTTCCATCCGTAAACTACACAACCATGATTCACACTCCAAATAACCCGATAATACGATATAAGAGGCGGGTACACTAACCAGCGCAGTGAAAGGCAGTTCCCAAATGAAATGACTCATTTATACATGCATGAAATGGAATTTTGATGTACAGATATACATGGTGAAAGTAGAAAGTAATCTTTTCAACTAATATGTCTTTACTTGAATTTATTTTTTCCCCTGTATATGTCGTTTGAAATTTGTCTGGTTGGAGTTCTGTGGCACATAAAAATAATCTTCAAGATAAATCGTTAAATTTGTATGTTGTTTAATACGTATATAGCACTTAATATTTGATTTATATACATAAAGTTTATATAGGCAGATGAATGGCTCTAAAAGATGCTTGCAAAAATCTATCTTGACTGTGAATCACAGCAACTATACATTACATTGAAATTACTCATTCTGTTTCTTATGCTTATGTTAAATGAGTATCAAATGTTCCAGCAATGAACAAATACTAGAAATACAGTTGAACCTCAGGAGTTATGAACACTTTGGGAATGGAGGTTCGTAAGTCTGACGTGTTGGTAACTCTGAAAATGAGTTTTCAATGGTTAATAAATGTGTATACCTGCTATCTACAGCCTTAATCTGGTGAATAATACAAGGATACAGCACAGTAATGCAATACTCATTGTTATGGTTTGAAAGGTTTAAAATCATACTATAAAGTGGGAAAATGCAAAACTTAACTGTCAAACATTTTTTGGCTCGAAAAACTAAAATGTTCCTAGTACAATTGCACTTGCTTTGAAATCTGTCTCACCTGACGAGATACATTTGTTGGTACAGTAATTTTACCTTCTCCATGACAAGTATGCCACTCAGGCCCAGATTTATAAAAGGACTGCGCTTGTTTTAAGACCGTAAAACTGGCGCTGAGGGTTCTGAATTCTTGGATGGGATTTATAAAACATACGCAATGGCATAAACACGCAATTAAGATGTCATTTATGGGGGCAATGTCTCTGTGCACGTTAGCCCTTGATGCATATGTAATTCTGGGGCGTTTCTGAATGAAACCGCTACAATTGGGTGGGGATTTTGCAAAGCAGGCGTTATTTTGCCGCAGTCAGACAGTAGGCTATATAAAAGGCAAGGTGATGTGAGAGACTTGTCTGCAGCAAGGAGACATCATTTTCAAGGCAAAGAAACATTTGCGGTTTATAATACCGTATTGTTTTGCCAACTCCAATTTTCAATAGATGTTTCATAGCTTACATGACAGAAAATAAAGTCTGCAAATACAGAATATAGAATCCATGTTATAAAAGGTTCTTAAAAGCACTTAAAAAGGTCTTCCCACAGCTGCAAAGCAAGGTTCTAACGACAGCCTTTACTTCTAGAGTGTTGGCATTATTACAAGAAAGGTGGAGGAGATTAAGAAAAGATGGAACGATATTCCGAGGCGCACTAAAGAAAAAGTCTCATATACATGTAATACAATGAGGGCTCATCCTCCACTGTTATTTTAGTAATGCCTACAGAATTTATGTTTTGTAATATGGCATTCTGGTATTTAACAGTACTGGTTCAGGCAGTATTGTTAAATTCAAGTTTGAAAGAAAATGGTAAAAAAAAAAGAGGGACAGATGACGCAGTTAGTTTGTAGCTAGAGCAAATACAGTACAGCTGGTTGTCGGCACATCTGAATAATGTAGCTATATTATACAGATATAAATCATACATAGTCAGAAATACAGTCATACATAAGAAATAGGAGAGTTTTAACTGCATAAGAATTTAAGAAGATATAAGTTGTAGTTAAACTGAAGACTGTTCGTATGAAGCTGTATGGAGTTGTTGTTTAACATATTGCTGTACAATGGAAGGAATTTCATCCCGTTTGACTGCCATGGATATAAATAAATACAACTTATTGTTTCTGAAGTTTGAAAAGTCTGTACGCCTGGAATTATTCTATACGAAATAAGAAGTTGAACTAATATGTGAAGCACTAACTGGATGATGCGTCGTAATGTATAAGCAACCTAGACTACAAACTCCACCACACATTCCATATTTTATTCCTTTGTTCTGGTGATGTATTTCGAGCTTATAACACATCTTCATGTGTTACAAGTACTGCTTGTACCAAAATCTCCACTTCCATATTGGTAAATTTCAGTTTTTGCTTCCGAGCATCCTCATCACCATGGCTAGTAACAGGCTGAGGTCTTTGTGTGCCATTCGTTTTCTTTTGGAATGTGTGGCCTACACACGCAGGGCTGACCCAAACCCGCTATTTATTGTGAGAGGTGTGTAATTCTCCACTGCTAATTGCGGTGAGGGGTATTTAAATTGTTTGACTGCGGAATCGCCTGCTTTACCTAATTAGTCTTATAAAATAGGTTGTTATTTTGACGCTGAGTGCAGCCGTACTGAACACGCACATTACGTTGGCGTTTTCGCGGTCGTTTTTCCCCTTTATACATTTCGGCCTCAGAGTGCTTTATCAAAGTCTCATTATCCGCTCTCATCATCTACTGTCTCATCTGATTGACAAACAATTGGATTTTCAAATATAAGTATATTTGTAGAATTTTAATTTAGGAGCAGGAGCACACAACCAAACTGATTAGGAGCTTTATTACTGTATTACTTTATTACTGTTATTTAAGGTTCCATTAAATAAAGAAGTGTATTTTATATTTGTGTTCTCAAGAGGCAGTTCCATATCAGGTTCTACTATTGTAGCATATATAGCAAGGTTTAAAACTAGCATTAAGTGAGAAGTTAATTTGTGGAGTTTCAATGTTTTTATGATTGATATGGAGTAAAATACACACATTCCATGTTTTGCCTGTATAATGCAATTGTAAAATGAAAACTCATTTGTACTCAAAGCCTTTATGGGTATGCTGAAATATTCAGAAATCACTTGCATATTTATTATTCTGCAGATCCCATTTAAAGTGTATCTTGAAGGTCAAACACACCAATACATTTCTGTATTGATTTCATCAATAGAAATAAAACTGTTACGTACGAAACAGTAAACACACATGGCGACTGCCTCTGAAAACATAGAAGATTAAGTCGAAGACCCAATTAATTTTAGGGAACAGGGGCCACAACCCTACATTTTTGAACTGGCAGCAAAGCAGTGCGATCCCACTGATCAATAGAGGCAGTGACTAAATGGGGATTGACAAGAAATAGAGTTGTGGACCCTCCAAAACCTGTGGCAGATCTGCAACACTGCATGATGAGTGTAATTTCCAAAATTGTAATATGTTTGATTACCAATAATATATGCTTCAGTATCTATAGTCTGTAATTAGTTTATATTAGTTTAGCGATTGTCTGTTATGGCCTATAATACCCATTTGTGTCATATTTTGACTGTGATCACAGGCCACAGACTGTCACAGAACAGCAGACCACTGTCAGTAACCCTGACATCTTTTCATGGATGATAAATTACAAACATGGCAATAATGTGCAGTATACATAAGGATTGATAAGATTGCATTATATAAAGCAGATAAGGCAACTTCAGCAATTAATATGGAAAAATAAACGTTTTTTACTCACCATTACATCAGTGGTACACATTTTCTGATGCGGTAAAGTTTGGATAGTTGTTTGTAATCCAGAAATACAGGTTGATATTCCAATATGGTAATGCCATAACAACTATTTACATGTTTTGTATCCTGATGATGCACACACAGTAATTAAAGTCTCTATATAATTTTAAAAGTGAGTGCCGATATTATAACCATAGGTTTCTGTCAAAAATAGTAATGTAACTTAGTAATGTAACTAAAATACTGTAACTTACTTACTCGTTAGGTAAGCAAGGAAATTAAGAAACAGACAACCAACCCACAGCGCACAAAACGATTTCCTCTGTGGTGGTTCAATTGCAGTTGTTTTGTCTCTGCTTGTGTTGTTTTAGGCAACACTAATTTTTCACAGCACGGTAATTGATAACCATGATCTGAAAAATTGAATCATAACTTCTTTGTAATCCCTTTGATACTTGACCCCTTTTCAATCCACTCTTTTCCACATGGTCACTGCAGCTAGTTTTATCCATTTTCAATACTTTATACTGTACATAATATACACTTTCGCAACAGCCTTGACAAGGAGAGTTGTATTTTTCAAATCTTATTTTCATAAAAAAAAAAAAAAAAAGCCTTATTTGGGCTAATATGGGTGTGTATATATATATATATATATATATATATATATATATATATATATATATATATATATATATATATATATATATATATATATATATATATATATTTTTTTAATAGTGTTTAAAGTAATTTGTGACAAGTACAAAATTGTAATAGAGCAATGCCTGTGTTACATAAACAGTCAAGTCGAACCTACAAACCTGTAGGCCAGACATACAGGCCGAGAACTGTTTCCCATTTGAAACATCATGCATGACGTGTTAAAAAAAGCTTGTGTTTTTGGTAGGCATGGTCTGTGATCCACATTAATCACATTTTAGTGGCCTATAAAATGTTTTTAAAATAATAATTCTAATATTCTTAATAAACAGTGCTGCATCCATTTCAGTAATAAAAAATAAAAAAATAAAAAAAACCCTGCAAGATTCACCAAGATATTCCTACAGTTTGGTAGCTTGTTGTATTTATATGATACACAATGGTGTGCATTTAGTTAAGGACAAGACCTTTCATAAACCACTTTTAGCTTCTTGTGAACTGCACCTTAAATTAATGGTAGCATGGTTTTAAAAGAGAAAAGTGTACTTTAATTTGTGCTGGAGGCAGCCTAATGTACGTGCTGTACAGTACATATGTCCAGAACATAAGAATCTAGGGTGAAATGAACATTTGCATGAATACTTATTGCACAAAATGTAAAATAATAACACAGATTAATTGAGCTGCTGAAGGCTTATCATAGAACAAATCATTTGAAAATATTAAAATTCTTAAATTACAGAAAAAGAATGTAATCTGCATTTGCTAAAATAATAAGAAAAATAGTTATTTAAAATGTATTGCAAAATTCAAAACAGATTTTGCTACATCTGATATAATCACAGTATTACAGAATATTTTTTTTCAAATATTAGAATAGTCTTTATTTTTAAACTGACAAAATGCCCATAAAATTCTTAGCTTTCTACCATTACAAAAATATGTCTCTACAAACTTTTTCCTCTGTCCACAATGCCAGTAATTAATAAAGGACAGCATAGTAAAAACTTAGTAGCCTTCTCACAGATGTGCATTGCACTTAAAGCAACATTCACTAGTTTTCTTCCACCCATACAATACATACAGCATTATAAATAAATCTGTTTAAATTAGCATTCCATAAATATACATTTAAACCATCTCTGATTGTTTTATGCACAACAAAAAAGCAGACTAATACACAAAAGCTATTTCCTCTTATATACTGGCAAGAAAACCAGGTACAGTATTACACTCAAGTTTATTTTGGTCCCACAAATAAACAAAACAGTGATACAAAAACACAGCAGCTCATCTTTAGAAAAGGCAATCCAGTTTCAAGTCAATTTGTGTGTATACCCAAAGGACTTCATCTTCTTGTCCCATAGTGCAACTGAGTATATGAAGTGGAGCCTGTAAAGGGGAGGAAAAAAGAACATATTTCACAAAACCCACATCCCAGGGCATCTGTACTGCTATTGTTGCATAAAACTGACCACCAAGAATGCTGGAGCGTTGGTTTCATGTCACAAAGAACACTTTTAAAAGTTGTATTAATATATAACACAAAATGTAGATTGTTCCAATATGCCGTTTTATATGAATCTAACAGAGTGCAAGTTTAAATCAGTAGCATGCAACATTTTTTTTTTTTTTTTTGCATTACCTGACTGTACGCTCCCAAGTCTCCTTTGCAGTGCATCCAGTCTGTGTATATAGTCTGTAAGTGCTCTGTCAGGATCATAATTCTGGAGGTGAGAACAAGCGAGTGAACCTGCACTTGACTCAGCTGGCTGATACCTACAGTAGAACACAAATAAACAAACTCTTATTATAGCTTCCACAAGTTCTTAAAAAATAAATAAATGTAAGACTTAAGGACCACCCATCTGTACTATACATTGGTCATTACCACCTATAACATTATGTGGCTGTTCGGATTTCAAAATTCATTTTTAAAGCATGCTCGCAACATAGTAAAACTAAAGAGAGGCTGAAGAATACAAAGTGCATGTCGTACCTCTGCTGCAGCGAGAGAGCTGACCTTGGGGATTCCAGTTCTGACCTCGTTCTGCGGTCTCCATATGCTTCAACACCCCCAGGATGGAGGTATGGAGAGCCTGTTCTTGCCTCATTACCTGAAACAATTGAAAAGTCATTAGCACCAAAATAACGAGGACCAGCGATGAGAAATATTTGAACAAAGATACATTTCAACTTTAAATCAAGTTTGTGGAAATACGAAGACCTTTTTCGTCAAAAATAAAATAAAGTTCCGTTGTTACTCATTGCAACTGATCTCTTACCTGTTATCTGACCAAATCCATTTCTGTTAACACTGGATGATGGGCTTGACCCTGAACCTGCAGCTCTCTGCCACCTTCTGACCAGAAACTTCATTCTGAAATACAAAGTGACTTTGTTCTAACAAGATAATAAAGACGACAACCTACACAGCAAAGTTAAGGTCATGAAGGGCAAGGCAATGTTGCCTTCGTTGGGTGTGAAGATTCAGGGGCACCAAGGCAGTTCTAGGGGGCAAAAGGGCAAAACATAAATCCAACCCAAGGGCACCAAGGCGATTTCATACTCATTCATAAAACAGCAAAAAAAGAAATACAGAGAACCTAGTATGCTGATGAAATTGTAATTCAAACAAACACAAATCAATGTTTTCTGGGTGATTCACATCCTAATTGTTACAAAAATAAAATACGGGTCACTTTTCCATTTTAAAAATTGAACAATGCAGCTTTGAAAAAATAAAATCGAAATACAAACTTCGTCAGGCAATGGAGAGTGCTCTGCATCACAATCGTGAACGTTGGGTTATTGTCATAACCATAGTTCCCTGAAATAGACATGTAACCATTGCTGAATGGGTGTTTACCTGTAAAGATCCCGGAACCTGAATTGAATACCAAAGATCGGCATAGCGCCGTGGCAGTAGCCATGCTCGCTCCATGAGCTCCTTTCAAAAATGGTCCTGCCAGGAAGAAAGCTCCTGGAGAGACAGAGTCAATTTTGACATGGCAGGCCGAAATGGCTGCCAAATAGACCTTAACGTGGATGGGGATTTCCCCTCGTCAAATAGGTCCTGCAGAAATTGCAGTATTACTGCCATGTAAATCATCGGGTGAAACCCACAAGGCAGACACTACGTCTGAAAGACGCCCCACTTGTACCCGTACTGGGAATGTGTGGACGCTGCTCTGGCATTTTGCAGGGTGTCAATGACCCTACTGGACAGACCCAGATGGCTTAATTGCAGCCATTCAGGGGCCAGACCCAGAGCTGTAGGCTTGATGGTTCGGATGCCATAAGGTTCCCTCGCGCCTGACTGAGCAGATCGCGGTGATTGGGCAGGCTCCAAGGCTGGTTGCTCGGGAGCTGCATCAGAGCTGAAAACCAAAATCTCCTGGGCCAGTAAGGGACTATTAATAGCACCCTAGTCCGGTCCTGCCTGATTTTTTCTAGACACAGCAGGGCATGGCGAGCGGTGGGAAGGCATACAACAGTTGCCTCGACCACTGGTGTGGCAAGGCATCTATTGCCAGCGGGTCCCCGTCTCCTGTTTTGGAGTACCAAAGGGGGCAGTGGGTCGATTCCTGGGAGGCAAAGAGACCTATTTCTGCTCTCCTGTACCTGTACCAAATGAGGCTCACCACCTCGGGGTGAAGCATCACTCTGAGGCGCTGGGAACTCTCTTGGAAAGGAGGTCTGCCGCCCAGTTTACCACCCTAGGCAGGTGCAGCTCCAAAAGATTTATGTGGCTACCCTTTCATGGGGGGTTCCATAGCCCCTGTGCACCACTACCGTTCCACACAGCACCCCAGCCATGGCTGGACGCATCCGTGGTGATAACCTCTCTTCTGGTGATGCTGTCCAGTGCTACGCCTAGACGTAGATGGCAAATGGCAGTACACGGAACTCGTACACTGTTCCTTGGATAGCGAACTGCATGTACCTCCTGTGTCCTGGCTTTATGGGGATGTGGAAATATGCGTCCTTTAAGTCCACCATGGTGAACCATTCGCCTAGCCTGATTGACTGCAACAGCTGTCGCATGGTTAACATTTTGAATCTCCGTCAACTCAGATACAGGTTGACCTGCCTGAGGTCAAGGATTGGTCTGAGGCAAGTGGAGGGGTTGCACCGTGCAAATAGATTGTTTTTGTAGCAGAGCTGTCACCTCCCGAGACAGTACTGCAGCATCTCGTGGGTATGCGACTAATGTTGTAGTCACGCCCCGAAAGGGAGGGGAACCGTGTTTGAATTCGTGGTGCACTGACTCCAATACTCCAGGTGGTTCCCTGAGAAGGAACCCTGGGCTTGTGGCAGCAAGGCCCTAGTGCCGCTGCCGGGCTTGTGGCTTAGCCTGAGGTCTTTGCTTCTGTGGCTGGCGGCGGAACTTGTTAAAGTTGCCACGGTGCGTCTCTGGCTGTAGTAGCAGCCGGCTGTGCCGGTCTCTGAGGATGCTGGGAGATATGGAGCAGGTTTTTATTCACCAAGTGCAGCTCCTCTAGCTGCTGTGGTGAGGGTCTATGACTCTCAGAGAGTGTGGTGCACCGGCTGAGTAAGCCCGCTTCAGAATGTTTTCTGAGACCCGTCACTGTTTGTTAGGGCAGGTAGCGTCCTTGGTCAAGAGTGCTAGTTTAGGCGCCTGCACCACCTAGGCAATTGCAGCGTCTACAGGAGGAAAGTAAGTCAACCCCAGTTTTTTCTGCGTCATGCAGGCTGTATAATGAGCCCATCACCCTGGAAACAGCCGGAGCTATAGCAGGGTGATCCCATGACAATTGGACTTCAAAAAGAAAATCCGGGTGCACTGGGGGAGGGACACGGAAAACATAACAGGCTCATTGTCAAAAGATGGACTGTTACCTTGTCCCATCTGTAGGCCAGGGCACTTACAATTTTGCAGTGGCCCTCTTAATTAATGACAACAGATCTGCCGACAGGGATACATGGACTGGTAATGGGCTGCCAGAATCTACCTCCTCAGACTGGAACTTTGGGCCACCAGCCTCATTAGAGGAGGTGATGGACAGCATATCATCACAAAACAGTAATAACAATTACAGTTCAGAAATAAGAATATCGTTCCTAAACGAAACACTTCTATTTCTCTCTCTTTTTTATTTTAACTCCAGCCGGAGTTATTAGCGGCCTGTAGGACAGCACTGAAGCAGAAGCCGGCGGCTCCATGCGGGGCACAACACCACTATGGGAAGTAACAAGCAACAGATTATGTGCAAAAATGACGTGTAATTAGTAAACTAAAAATACAGCATTTCAAATAATTATTATCGTGTTAGTAGCGAAATATATGCAGACAAAAGTAACCAGTACTTATCTGCATGCTCACCCCTCAAGATCTGAAAGGAAAATGACACTAGCACCTGTGTCTGTAGCCCTCTTAAGTACTCAGAGAGCATGGCTACGTCACGGGTTCTGGCGCGCAGCTTTGGTATTCTATTCAGGTTCTGGGATCTTTACAGGTAAACACCCATTCGGTAATGGTTACATTTCATGCTTGATAGGGAACAGCTAGATGTACATAACGTTAGCTGTTTACATTTGAGAAACTTTATATAGGTTTCACGGTTCTTGAAATTTAGAGATGCAAAGGATTTACAGTTTTGTGCATTGCTGGACACTTGATTCAGGAAAAAAAAAACAACATGCTGTTTTCAAGCACCCGCATTCTAACCCCTTTCATCAAAGCACAAGTTTTACTAGTTAAAAAGCAGAACTACATAAGGTAGTGAGAATGTATTATACAAAAATAAATAAAAACAGAAACCTATACACTTCTCAAGATTGTGTTTTGTTCGCTCTCCTACTCGTTTCATAACACAGAGAGCTGCTGCTTGAACCATGTCATAGCTACTTGCTCAGTTTTTTTTTTTGGGGGGGAATAACACCAAATTACAAAACAGCAACTTTCATTGAAATGTCTATATAAATTAGCAATTTATATACACTGAAGACATGAAAGGAGTTAGAATGTGTAATGCTTCGTTGCATTTTAAAGTACTCCAATCTGAAGCCCGTTCTGTTACAATTCAATTTAATTCTGTCTAATCTAGTCCTTAATATTATTATTATTGTCGGGGACGAATTGTTGTGCACCCATTTCTTACCTGAACATTAGGTCAATCCTAGAACACTTCACTGCTGCTTTAGACAGTTCTTATTCCTTTGTTTTTAAACGTTTTTGAGTTGGCATGGTACTCACAGACGGAAAAATCACAGTGACACTGCCAGTGAACACGTGTGATTGAACATATCTGGAAGCGCGTCATATTGAGCTCAGTCAAACACAACAGCGCCCCTCCCTCTGCTTGTCCATCATTAACCAATGGTACAGTACGTCTTTCTCGTGGCTTAGTGCTGGGAGGTGCACAATAAAAAGAATGGCAACAATAATACATTATAATAATGAGTACATTTTCCCGCAGGACGAGACAGAATTAAATTGAATAGTGACAGAATGGGCCAGCTGACACTGAGCATGTTTGTGAATGAGTTGTAGATCAGATGTGTTGGTGCTGACGGACACCGGCGGCAATGAAGGGCGGGCTTACAGGCAACTTTTGCCATCATTTTTTATTTCATGCATTGTACATACAGTGCTCCCCCTTTATACTGCGGAACAGGTTATCAAGCGGTACGGTCTTGTCTCCCATTTGCCCCATAATGCCTTTACACTAACACTAATAGTCTCTTAACTATGGCTCCTGACTACAGCGTTATAAAAGGGGAAGCACTATTTCCTTAAGGCACCCGATTGTCTGAAAGACAATAAAAGGTCATACTGTATGGCAGAAAAAAAAAAATTCTAGATGACATATCAGAAGGCTTACCTGGAAATGGCTATAGTAACTCTGACAGCAGATCTAAACCTGGTAAAACCTCTGCAACGAGGTGTTATTATCTCAAGGTTGTGAGACGGCCGTCCACCCATTTTAGCAATAAGGGAGAGGGTAGCCTCTTCACATTCCTGAAAGCCTCCCAGTAACAGCAGCAGGTACTTCTTCTGGTAAATAAGAGCCTTGCGGAAACTTTCTGCTCGCAGGTATTTGCCATAGATCCTCTGGGGATACAAACACATGGCAGGCTATTAAATTCTGAGAAAGATTAATTGCACATCATACAGCACATCATAACTAATGCCAACAGTGTTTTTTCGATTGGTTTTGTACAGTTTTTATTGCAAAAACTGCAGTCATGGTCATTTTAACACTACAAGGTTTGAAGGTTACATATTATATTATATGTACAGCTGATACTGTCTCTTTTGGCATAAGTGTCTTCTCGTGGGCACTGGTGCAAAAGCAGTGCATAAATGCATGCTAAAAGTAACATACCTTTAATGTTACATTGTCCACGTCAGACCCTGTCATATCTCTGTACAACACATCGCTTCTGAGCTCTGCTCTTAGTTTGTTCACTTGTGTTTCCGCCTGCTTGAGTGATTTTTCAAGGTTGTCTTTTTCCCTACTCCAGGTCTCTTGATCAGATGTGAGAACATCAATGGTATCCTGGTTATCCAGGGGCTTCCTGTTGGACTTCACAAAATAGGACATGTTTAATTTTCCGCTGTCATTGTAAAAAAAAAAAAAAGAAAAAATGGAGTTGGATACAACAAATATTACTTGCTAACTGAACTTAAAATAATTAAATATATAATTTCAATAAATAATTGTACAATTCTGACTGACAATTCAGTGAGAAAGCTTACATTTGGTGGAATTGTGGAGCTGGCTGCTGTAGAATGGTTTATTATTATTATTATTATTATTTTGATGAATTAAATTAAACTACTACAAGGAAGATCATAGAGAGATGTGAAACACCTGTTTTATGTTCCCTTGCAATTAAGAAGCAGTGATGGATTTATTTCAGTAAATGTATGGAATATAGTGAATTCCCCAAATTCTGATTACCAGGACTAAAATGGTCTTTTTAGGGACCTAATATACTTATGTACAGTATATACAGTTAAAAAATCTGATTTTGTCCTATAGAATTTATAATTCATATATCGTTGGTGCCTCTGAACCTGCTTTCATACAATTGCTGGCATCAAATTGAAGTTTAAAACTCAGCACTTCAATACTTTGCTATTTTAGAAAGGGGAGAACCCACTGAAGTTTAAATTTCATTGTCAATGGTGTGTTACAATCTCCTGTTACGAACCTGAGAAGCTGAATCGATTTAGTTTTCAGCCGACTGATCATTAACCCTTAGCGGTCCATTTATTCAGCGCATCAGGTCCAATTTATTTTCACATGCGCAGTTTATTTTAGACGTGCTGTTTAAAAGTATTTTTTTCACAGTAAAACAGGTTTAAAAGGCACCGCATATCAACAGGACACTCAGTATTGCATTTCCAGCCCCGCCCCACCACTTGTTCGCTGTATTTTTCACATACCTCTTCAAAGTCGTGCATACTGATAAATCATCTCCTGATCACTCAGTTTATCACTAAATTCCTCAATAATGCGATCCAAATCATTATTTTATTACTATAACATCTCAAAAAGCTCTGCAAATGTCTGTGATATTCTTTTAGCACTGGAAGCAGAAGCAGCTAACTTGTTTGTTTTTGTCTGTGTTATCTCTGTGGTGCCGGGGCTATGTGTATTGCTCAGATCCGGCCCTTTTGTTTTTTCGGCTTCCCTCGGCTCCTATTGGTCTCACTCAGCCACTGAATGGTTTTCTCGGCTTTTTCCAGAGATAAAACGACTAGAGACCTGTGTTTATGTTGGACAGGGTCTGACATCGGACCGGAAAGGGAAAATTGTAATGTCCGACATATGACCGCAAAGGGTTAAGCAAGGACACCAGACACGGATGTTTATAAAAGTCGTATTTGACCGCTTACATAATGGAGCCCCCCGAGACCTGGCTGGCGGGAGTGCCGCACCTCCTCCTCCAGTTTGATCAGAGAGTTGCGCAGGCCGTTCTTCTCCTCGGTGAGGCGGCTCACAAACCCGGTGAGCTCCGCATTCTGCCTCAGCAGCCGCTCTGTCAGGGAGCTGGAGGAACTACTGCCTGTGGGTAGCAGCACACTCTGCTAGAGAAATACGTTATGTTAGATGCTGCCCAAATGGCATGAAATTGGCAAACAAATTGCCCCTCATCATGTGACCGATAGGCAAACACAGCAACCATTACAGCTCACAGGTATCCTATATTTAACTACTGCAAACCAACCATTCATATTTACAGCCTTATTTGTTTTACTCAAAATCAAAAACGCCATACATTTTAACACGTAAGTTGAAATTTAAGCAGTGTTTCAGTACAATGCACGATTAGCAGTCATTGTACATACCCCTGAGATCAAATTTAGCAGGCTGTATCAGACACACAATAACTCCCAGTGTTGTTAAAAAAAAACAAAAAAACAGCGATATCCAGATTCCTATTCAGTAATGCAATTGTTAATTCTCCATGTATACATATATTATATATTCAATAAATTTATAAATAATGGAGCCATCCCACAGGACTGGAAAATTGGCAATGTTGTTCCTATATTCAAAAAGGGAGACACATTTGACTCTGGGAAATATAGACCTATACAGTGCCTTGCATAGGTATTTACCCCCCTTGGACTTTTCCACATTTTGCAGTGTTACAACCTGGAATTAAAATGGATTTAATTAGGATTTTTTGTCACTGATCTACACAAAATAGTCCATAATGTCGAAGTGGGGAAAGAAATCTACATATTTTTCAAAATTATTTACAAATAAAAAACTGAAAAGTCCTGATTGCATTAGTATTCACCCCCTTTGCTGTGACACCCCTAAATAAGCTCTGGTGCAACCAATTGCCTTCAGAAGTCACATAACATAGTTGAACGGAGTCCACCTGTGTGCAATTAAAGTGTCACATGATCTCAGATTAAATACACCTGTTTCTGGAAGGCTATCCAGAGTTTGTTAGAGAGCATATCTAAACAAACAGCATCATGAAGACCAAGGAGCTATCAAAACAAGTCCGTGATAAAGTTCTGGAGAAGCACCAATCAGGGTTGGGTTATAAAAACATATCCCAAACTTTGAACATCCCCCAGAGCACCGTTAAATCCATTATTAAAAAATGGAAAGAATATGGCACAACCGCGACTCTGCCTTGAGAAGGCCGTCCACCAAAACTCAGTGACCAGGTAAGGAGGGCATTAGTCAGAGAAGCAACCAAGAGGCCAATGGTAACTCTGAAGGAGCTGGAGAGATCCACAGCTGAGATGGGAGAAACCGTCCATGGGACAACTATAACCCGGACGCTCCACAAAGCTGGGCTTTATGGAAGAGTGGTGAGAAGAAAGCCATTGCTGAAAAAAACCCATATCAAATCCCGTTTGGATTTTGCCAAAAGGCATGTGGGAGACACAGCAAACATGTGGAAAAAGGTTCTCTGGTCTGATGAGACCAAAATTGAACTTTTTGGCCTTTGCGCAAAACGCTATGTGTGGCGCAAAGCCAAAACTGCTCATCACCCTGAGAACACCATCCCCACGGTGAAGCATGGTGGTGGCAGCATCATGTTATGGGGATGCTTTTCATCGGCAGGGACTGGGAAATGGTCAGGATTGAGGGCAAGATGGATGGGGCCAAATACAGGGAAATTCTAGAGGAAAACCTGTTTCAGTCTGCAAGAGACCTGGGACTGGGGACCCTAAACACACAGCCAAAGCTACACTGGAGTGGTTTAAAAACAAGAACCTGAATGTCTTAGAATGGCCCAGTCAAAGCCCAGACCTCAATCCAATTGAGAATCTGTGGCAAGACTTGAAAATTGCTGTTCACCAACGGCCCCCATCCAACTTGACAGAGCTTGAGCAATTTTGCGAAGAAGAGTGGGCAAAAATTGCAGGATCCAGATGTGCAAAGCTGGTAGAGACCCAAAAAGACTCACAGCTGTAATTGCTGTCAAATGTGATTCTACCAAGTATTGACTCAGGGGGGTGAATACTTATGCAACCAACAAATGTCTTTTTTTTTTGTTTAATTAACTTTTGTGTCACAATAAAAATATTTTGCACCTTCAAAGTGTTAAGTATGTTGTGTAAATCAAATGGTAAAAATCCCAATTAAATCCATTTTAATTCCAGATGGTAACGCTACAAAATGTGGAAAAGTCCAAGGGGGGTGAATACTTATGCAAGGCACTGTAAGTTTAACATCAATCATGTAAAATCTTGGAAACTATAAGGAGGACCAAAATGGAGAAATATTTACACTGCTGTGCAAAAGTCTTAGACATGTTGCATTTTTCTACTCTGATGCATTATGAGCATCAACAATTTACAGAAGGCACAGGTGTCATTGTCCACCCATCAACAGTCCAAAGCACCTTTGACCATTGTTCCATAGTCCAATTTCTGTGTTCTTGTGCATAGTTTAGCCTTTTAGTCTTGTTCCCCTTTCTTAAGAGGTATTTTTACAACGTATCCTTTAACCCTTTGCGGTCCATTTATTCAGCGCGTGTCAGGCACGTCAGGTCCGATTTATTTTCACACGCGCAGTTTATTTTAGACGCACTGTTTAAAAGTATTTTTTTCACAGTAAAACAGGTTTAAAAGGCACTGCATATCAACAGGACACAGTACTGCATCTCCAGCACCGCCCCATCCCTCGTTCGCTATATTTTTCAAATAACTCGTAATAATACATACCGATAAATCATCTCTTGATCACTCGTTTTATCACCAAACTCCTCAATAATGCGATCCAAGTCGTTATTTTATTACTAGAACATCTCTGCAAATGTCTGTGATATGCGTCTTTTTGATGATGTTGGACAGGGTCCGACAATGGACCGGAAAGGGGAAAATTGCGACATAGGACCGCAAAGGGTTAAGTCCTGATTTCATGAGTGACCTTCGTAATGTTGATTTGATAGACGTCACCTGTGCCTTATGCCAGTTCTGTTGTCAATTCAACACTTGTCTCCTTTCTATTCCTTAAGGATATTATCTTCAAGTATTGCTCATCCTTGTTGACAGCCTTTTGGGTCTTCCAGTCCTGGGTTTGTCAATTACAAATGATGTTTCTCTGTACTTGTTGATTATGCTTCGGATACCACACCTTGAAAATCGAATGATGCAAGCTATTTCACTGTTTCAATGTTTTTCCTTCTTTATTCAAGTCAAGGTTGTTATAATCGTAGAAAACACTAGTGGAGGCTTTGAGTAAATTGTTGATGCTCATAATGCATCAGAGTAGAAAAATGCAACATGTCAAACTTTTGCACAGCAGTGTATATAGTAACAATATTATAGGTGACGGCCAACATGGCTTTAGGAAGGGTAGATCTGGTTGAACTAATTTACTAGATTTCTTTCAGGAGGTGACTACTAGAGTGGCCAAGGTCAGTGCGTATGACATCATCTACTTAGATTTTCAAAAAGCCTTTGACAAAGTACAGCACAAAAGGCTGTATCTAAAGATTAAATCAGTAAGAATAAATGGTAAAGTAGCAGCATGGATTCATAACTGGTTACACGATAGGAAGCAGAGAGTTATAATTAGAAGCCAGGCATCAGACTGAAGTCACGTAACAAGTGAGGTACTACAGGGATCAGTATTGGGACCATTGCTATTCTTAAATCTATATAAATGACTTTGGCCAAGACTTAATCAGTAAACTATGCAAATTTGCAGACGACACAAAACTGTGAGGGGTAGTCAACTCTCAATCTGCAACTTTCATAATACAAAGAGATTTAGACAAGATTCAAGCTTGGGCTGACACAAGGTCTTGTACATAGGGTGCAAAAACATTAGAGGCAAGTACAGCATGAATAGTAATGAAATAGAGGAGGCTATGTATGAAAAGAACTTGAGGGTAGTAGTGGATGAATCTCTTAAGCCAACTAGACAGTGCGGAGAAGCTATAAAAAAGGCAAAGAGAATGTTAGGTTATATAGCCAAGACAGTTGAATTCAAATCAAGAGAAGTTATATTAAAATTATACAATGGTACGACCACACCTAGAATAGTGTGTCCAGTTCTGGTCCCCATATCAGAAGAAAGACATTGAGGCATTGGAGAGAGTACAGAGGAGAGCAACACGATTAATTCCAGGACTGAAGGGTATGTCATATGAGGATAGATTGAAAGAGCTGAATCTGTATAGCCTAGAAAGGAGAGCCAGAGACGACTTAAAAGAGGTATTTAAAATTGTCAAGGGGTTTAACAAAGTAACTGCCGAGAATTATTTTTCATTGGTCACAGAGAACAGAACCAGGGGTCACAGGTGGAAGCTGAAGAAGGGCATATTCAGAACCCAGGGGAGAAGGAGCTTTTTCAAAGAAAGGGTGGTGAACCATTGGAACACGCTACCGGACAGTTGTTGAAACAGAGACCATCAGATCCTTCAAGAATAGACAATGCTGTCACGAACAATACTGTATAACCCTCTCTGTGACCATAATAAGACCTTTAGCTAGCCGCCTGGAGGAAAGGCGGTCCGTTTAGACACGAATTCCCAGAGGTTTCATTTCTCCTACTAACTAAAATGGTTTGGGTTTTTGTTAACAGACCATGCTTGCATTAAGCGAGCGATCATTGGTGGGCCGAATGGCCTTTTCTCGTTCTAGAATTTCTTATGTTATTATGTTCTGTACGCATTAACCAGGTCTGACTGTGTTGGGTTGACAAGATCTTGAAGTGCATCACTGACTTTTATGATAACAGGAAGTCACACTAATTGTCTTATTTACCTCTTCTTTAGGATGGATTGCTGGTAGCTGCTGAAGCTGAGACACAATGTCCTGAACGTTGTTCTGCAACCAAATAAGATTTTCATCATCTGCTGCTTCGAACGGGATCCTAACACAATGCAAAAAACAAAAATCAATAATAGAACAACAACAAAAAACAACAGAAAACAACAGTTTTATTTACAGTTTTATTCACTATTGTCTACATTTAAACCTGGCTTTTTAAGTCTCCAAATCTCCTTAGTGCAAATATCATTAATAATGCAGTTGGTAACATAATCAGAGAACACCATCAGTCACTGAGCCTGTTTCTTAACTGGTTTATCACAAATCTTGAATTCTAAATTCAGTCAATTATCTTACTTGCTAGAAGCTTTGCTTGTGAGCGTTTTCAGCTTAGAAGCAATTAACTGAAGTCTCTGGAAGATGCTGTCAAGATGCTTCGAGTCTGAGGGTGCAGCTGTTCCTCCATTGATTTCATTCACAGAGTGACCGCAGGCGCCTACTTTCAGCACATCAGAAATCTTCTGCTGCAACACCCAATCTCTCGTTCTGTCGACAGGTATGTCTGCTCTACAGAGACTCTGCATTGTAACATAAAGAAGTACAACAAATGTATTCAATAAAGACATTAAGTAACTATTCTTTCATTTTTAGTTGGAATTGTCATCATAAGATTATCTGGCTGACTAGTTTGGTGCATACTTTTCTGTATCACAAAAATGTTAATTATATCCCTAGTAACATTTCTAATAACTGGCTGTGTATTTGTAGCTACTGCTTGCTTATCAGACAGCTCACCGTTTGAGAATCAGGATGATCTGTGTTCTCTGTCTTCTCTCTCTGGTTCTCCTGGTCCTGCAGCTCATTGAGGCTCTCCTGGAGCCGCTCCCTCTCCTGCTGAAGTCTGACGACGAGCTGCCTCTCCCTGTCCAGCAGCCTCTGGAGCTCTTCGTTCTTCAGTTGCAGCTGCTCCAGTTTGTCCTGCACCAGCCTGTGAGCCTCCTGCTCCTTTTGCAGGGCCTTGCAGTGGAGCTGCCTCTCCTCATCCAGCTGCTGCCTCACCTGCACTGCCTCCAGCTTGTGTCTCTCCATGTCCCCCAGCAGCTGCAAGATGCGGGTGTGCTTCTCATCCAACTGGCCTTGCAGGTCACCAAGCAGCTCTTTCATGGTCTGGTCACCATCCTCCACCTGACTACACCCAGCATCGGCTGCCGATTCTCCTGCCTCCAGTCGCCGCTGTGGACTCAGATTCAGCTGGCTACGCAGCTCTTTCTCCTGTTCCAGGGCGCTGTTCAGCTCCAGTGCCCGGGCCTTTTCCGAATCCAGCAGTACCTGCAGCTCTGATATGCGGCTCTGCTCGTGGGAGAGCTGGGCTTTGTGAAGGGCCTTCTCCGTCTCTGTCTGCTGCTTCTGATTGGCCGCTACCTGTCGCTCCTGCTCCAGTGTGAACTTCAAGTCCTTATTTTAAATGGGGGCAAAGGTATGTACAGGTATTTTGTAATGTACATGCTTTGAGTAAAAAGTAAATACAATATTGCCAATGTGCCTTTCAGACCATGAATGAAATGCTTTGCTTTCTTGGACTGTAATTAGTTGAACAATTTTTGGAACAGGTTAACTGTTTTGGAGTTAAAACAAAATATTTTAATGAATGTGGTCATATAAACAGCCACATAATACCCAATATACATTTGCTGTAACTTATTCTTTCCCACTCCGATACTGAGAGATTGATGCATGCTTTTGTATCTTCTAGAATTGATTATTGTAATGCCCTATTCTCTGGTACTCATAGCCATGTTATATCTTGACTGCAACTTATACAAAATGCTGCAGCTAGAATTTAAACCGGGACTAAGAGACAAGATAACATTACTCTTGTGCTAACATCTCTGCACTGGCTTCTGGTCCGATTCAGGATAGATTTTAAGGTGCTGCTTTTAATGGGATTAAATGGCTTTGCACCATCGTATTTAAATGATCTTTTAATACCATATATTCCTAGACACCCACTCAGATCACAGAATGCCAGGTTGCTTACTGTCCCACAAATTACAAAAAAAAAAAAAACACAGGTTGTAGAGCATTCAGTTACAGGGCCCGAAAACTCTGGAATGATCTGCCTAGCTCTGTGCCAAGTGTCACTACTTTTAGAACAAGATTAAGAACACACTTTTATAAAGTAGCATTTTCATGCTAAAATGATGTTCCTTTTACTCGCTGCCTTGTTTTACTGTTCTATGTGTTTATTTTGTTTTCATTGCTTTTCTTGCATTCTTTTATTAATATTTGTCAATGTTTTATTCATTTGAAGCGCTTTGCTGCAATTTAAAAAAAATAATATTAAATAAAATAAAGATTATTATTATTTACCTCAAATTCTTCTTTTTCTCTCTCTTCTTTTCGTTCTGCTTTACACTTCTCCTTTTCAAATGCCCACTGAAGCTCTCTGGATTTCATTTGCTCATTTGCCAGAGCATCATTTAACATGTCCATTTCAGCAGTCTTTTCTGAAACTTCAGTCCTGTTAAGACAGTGATCGGTAATTAGTACAATGTTTTTGGAGAAATTACTCAAATAAATGAGGAATCATTGGCACCCTCTAGTAATAAAAATTGTTTTTATACAAACAAAACAGACAGGCTTTATGAATGAATATTATTCCCTATATGAATCTAGTGCTTGGTATGTTACAGTGTTAAAATCAGTACAATATTGAAGAACAAGAAAGAAAAAGAAAATCACCTGAGAGCTTCCAGCTCTTTCAAGTGTTTCTGTTGCGCTTTAAGGGTTGTCTCGAGTTCCAGTTTTGTTTGCGCTAGCTCATTCTTAAGTTCAGCTATCACCATCTTCTCAGCGTGGAAACGATCCTTCAGCTCACTTCCACTTTCCTTCACACGATTCACCTCCAGTTCTACGACACTAGCCTGATTGTCTTGCAATGTGCAGTCCTGATGTCCATCTAAGGGAGATATAAAAATGTAATTATTACAAAGTATATTAGTCCATAGCTATGGGACTTGCACATATGAGAAAAACCACACAAACCAAGGTATGGAAAAACAAAACCATTCCAGCTGTGACATTAGGCAGATGGCAGCCTAAGCCTGGAACACACGAGCGGCATGGCACCGCTAGTGGGGAACTGTGAGGGGCGATACCGCAAAATTGGTGGACACACAACAGCGTAAGCGGCGGCGGTTTCTAAAGTACATCGTGCCCCTACCAATACAGCCAACCTGGCCAAAAATTATGGACTGGAGTTCCAGTGATGATGAGACGGAAGAGGAAGAATTTCAAACTAAATTATATGTTGTTTAGCAGTATATGCAGTCCAGTATATGTAGTTCATTTATTAAAGAATATATTGTTATTTACAGACCACGAAAGAAATCGGAGAAATTGTACTGTGCAATAGTATATTTCCCATCATTACAATTACAATTTTCCCTTTCCGGTCCGATGTCTCCGGAAAAGCCGAGAAAACTATTCATTGGCTGAGTGAGACCGATAGGAGCCTGAGAGAAGCCGAAAAAAAATACGCATAACCCAGGCACCACAGAGATAACACGGCCATAAACAAACAAGATAGCTGCTTCTGCATCCAACGCTCAAAGAATATCACGGACATTTGCAGAGCTTTTTGAAATGTTACAGTAATAAAATAATGACTTGGATCGCATTATTGAGGAGTTTGGTGATAAAACGAGTGATCAGGAGATGATTTATCAGTATGCACGACTATGAAGAGGTATGTGACAAATACAGCGAACAAGGGGTGGGGCGGGCCTGGAGATGCAGTATTGAGTGTCCTGTTGATATGCAGTGCCTTTTAAACCTGTTTTACTGTGAAAAAAAAAAACTTTTAAACAGCGCATCTAAAATAAACTGCGCGTGAAAATAAATTGGACCTGACGTGTCTGAGATGTGCTGAATAAATGGACCGCAAAGGGTTAAAGGTTACAAAATTGAAATGTACATGTATTGCTTCACTCTGTTTTTGAGATTTCTTAGTTACATTTTAAATAAACGGCAATGAAAAATGTGTTAATTTAGTAAAGCAACCCTTCATTATGCTTTAAAAAAAATTGTCTTACGTTTCTGAAAGCTTCATTTTTCCCCCTTAAACTTTCTGTTCTTACAGAATTAAATATCAAGAACTGTATTACCCATAACAGGCACCAAAAAAACATGCCAAAATGTTTAGAATGTAATTTGGGATTAACATGTCTTCTTGTTACTTATGTGTGTGATGAAGTAGTACAACACACCTTCCACACTGGCACTTCTACCCAGGTCCGGACCTGGGTTTTGGCTACCCGTGTAGTGTGAAACGATGTACCTGGGTCGTACCCAGGTTAACCCGGGTCCCAGCGACCCACCTCAGAATGTGGATTGACATGCTTTGACCCCAAACAGCCATGCCTGCGTGAAGGTTTCACATCCGCAAGGAGCCATATTTTTATTGCTTGAGACACACCATGAGCCAGATTGCAGCAGGGATGAAGACATGTTTGCTCTAATCAACATTTGGGCCGACGGTTCAATCCAGAGAAACTTGGATGGAAGCGTCTGTAACAAGCTGCTTCCGGGGCACTGATAAGGGCACTGTTTACTTGCGTCTGTCACCCAGGTCAACCCTGCTTTATCAAAAGCAGTGTGAAATCATGCAGCCGACCTGCATGACACCAGGTCCTGACTGTGTGCTAATATCAATCTTATTTAAATAAAATGTGTAAGTATTGTGAAAAGGGTCCTGTATGTATATTGTGTATATTATATACAGTAAGTATATTATGCCATTATACGGTATGAATGATGCCCTGGAATTATTGAAATGCCTCCTACTGTTCCTTTATACTGCACAACAAAATTAATAAGTAACAATACAGTGCTCCCCCTTTATAAGGTGGCCCTTTATACTGCGGAATAGGTTATAAGGCAGTACGGTCATGGCTCCCATTTGCAAAATAATGCCATTACACTAACACTAGTAGTCTCGTTATAAGGCTGAACACAAATAGCACAGTCTCTTAACTATGGCTCCCGACTACAGCGTTATAAAGAGGTAGCACTGCAAATGTATCCTGTACCGTAGAAATTGTGAATCACGTATTGTACTAAAAGCCTGTACCTGAGCTTGTCTGCTGAGCCAGCTGTGCTGCAGCCCTGTCACCCCTGCTATCACCTTGCTGAGCCCTTTGCAGCTGTGCTTGCAGCTGCCCAATCTCCATCAGCAGACTATTCCTGTCAGCATCCTGAAGGATCTCCATGGCATCCCTGTTCTGAGCATCCTGGCAAGGCAAAACATTGTTGGTGTTTGGATTTTGTTAAAAAATAACATAAGAAGGAAAAATAATTCTGCCCCACAGAATGGTATTTATTTATTTTTTTTTTTTACCAACATTCAGGGTTCTTCCTAGACTCCAGGTCAGGAGGATATTGTGTTCCAAATGGTGTTATATATCAGCCCCAAAACAGGCATGAGTCACTATAGTGAATGAGCACACCTTCAATCTCTTTCATCAGCCACACCTAATATTCAACTAAACAAAGTCAGAAGAACCTCTACCATTACACTTATTAAAGGGGCCAGTAAAATGACAGAAGAGCTGTAGAACACATTTTGAGACAGTATTCTCTATCATGATATGAGATGAATAAATGTTCCTGCTAAATGATACACAGATTTTTCACCTGTTCACGCAGACGGTTTTCTAGCTGGTTTAGATGTACTATGTCGCTAGTCTCTAGTGATGCCATATGCGTTTCGAGTGCACTCTTAAGAACACTGCGCTCCTTCAAAAAGACTTGCTGGATAGCTTGGAGGAGCGCTCCACGCCAGTCTGCAACACCTTCAGCTGATGCAAAATTCAAAGACGTCTAAAGGGCACAAATATAAACATGTTTTAACATCCTTCTCAATGCATCAGATATATAATTCCGATTGAACAAATCATCCCAAAATGTAATATAAAGCAGGTGATCCTCACCCAGATATTTTATTCACTGCAAAGAAAATGTAGTTGTCTGAACAAGTACATTTTTAACATTTCTTTGTCATTGCTTTTTAGACTGAACAAAAAAACAACCACTTAATGTTTCTTGTTTTAACATTATGTTTTAAATGTGTTTTCATTACCACTATATACATAAAATTCATGAATATATTTTTGTTTTGATTAATACGCATTTACCTCAGTATCGCTGTAAACTTGCATGTTGGTAATCAAAACCTTGAGTGACTCGACTGTAGCCAGGAGTGCCTGCCTCTCCTTCTGCCAGCTTTCAGAATAGTGCTCTGATGTTCCAATCTCCCCTTCAATGCAAGGGACCTCGGACAGGGACAGCACCTGCATTCCCTCCTGATGTACTTCTCGCAACAAGTACTATGGAAAGAACATCAATGATTTAATGAAGTGTTCCCTTATAAAAAAAAAATAGTAGTGCAGGCAGTCCTCACCAAGTACAGGTAGAGGAGAAAGCAGGGTCCATAGTCTAAAAATATTATGCTAAGAGTTCACATTGCTTTGACCAACTGTATGTGTCACTAACTACAGCCATTCCATGTAAAACTGTACTCAATTCTGTATTTATTGCTCTGGTATCCAGTGTTCTACAGTGCATACTTCAAAATTCTGCTATTGATTTGGAAGTCTGTCGATGGTCTTGCCTAATCCCTGTAAACCTTAAATCGTAATTGCTTAGGAAGAAGACAGGTGTAAGGAAATTCATTTGGGGCAGACAGCAGATTGTAAACATTTGACAGTTCATTCCAACCCATCCTTACCTTTATTCTGTCAGGTAGTATCTCTGATGAAGCCTGAGGCATTTCATTGTCTCTCTTGGCTTCCTCTGGAGTGCTTCTGTACTCCTGGTTTTGAACGGAAAAGTCATAATACATTCTCTGACTCCAGTCTGAACTGCTATCTGAAAGGGGTTGATAAAATGTTAATAAGAACTTAACAAATTAACTGCAGTAAATTAAATAACCTTATTACTTTACGTATACACTAAAGTATATATAACATAATATAGTTTCTGTACACCCCCTCCCTGCGGCTTTGAATTTAAGATAGCCTTCAATAGAATAACCCAGAAGCCAGATAAGTGGTTCGAAATAAAAATAACTTACCACTAGTGTATCCATCTCTAAACTGGGAAGAAACAGGTTCCAAAACAGAAGCAGGGATTCCCTAATGTAACATTTACAAAGTGTGGTTAGATGCATTTTAAGAGACACAAAATAAATAAATATAAAAAAGGTAGAGCAGTGAATGAATAAATTACACAAACTAACCCCAGTAGCTCTCATCTTCTCTAAAAACGCATTTAAGGCCTTGCATTGCTCCCTGAGAATCTGAGATTCACTCTTCAGAGTGTCACTCTCACAAATGTGTCGTGTCTCCATGTCCATTATTTCAGCAGCATGAAGTTCCTGCATCTGCCCAATCTTCTCTTTGTACTGTCTGATCACTTCTGCCAGCTGCTCTGAAGAGCTGCTATTCTGTTTAATGAGATCGATTTGGATTTCAGCATCTTTACACAAAACATTTAGAGTCTGGAAGCTCCTGTTCATATTTGCAGGCTTATCGGTTTGAGATGCAGAGTTCTTCCTCACCAGCGAAGATTTCTCTTTGGTTGAAGTGTGTTTTGCTTTATCGCCAACAATGTCAGGTTTTCCCTCAAAGAGTTTGGTGTCTCTTTTCTGATCACGATGGCCCAGCTCCTCCTCTGCCTTTGCCAAAGCTTCCTTTACTTGTTTAAGATCTTCCTGAAGCTGTGGGATTGTCAAATCCCTCATCTAAACAAAAGTAATTTGTAATTAAAAACATTTAACCAGTTAAGTTTCTTTGCTTTTGTGTTAATTACTCCGCTTTCCAAGCTTAATCAAGCTCACAGTGTGGTGCATATTCCCTGAATATGATACTAATACCTGAAGGTGTATTAGAAATCTAACTGGACTAATTAATGAAATCTCTGTGTCTTGATAAAAAAAGGGCCTCCAGGCAGACATACTGAACTGTGTGACCACTGAACTGGGTGACCAGGGCTAGGTGGCATCTGGACTGGATTAGGCTGAAAGGACAGTTGAATTATGTACAGATAATTCACAAATGCAACAAGCGGTTAGACGCAAGGAATACATAAAGTATCTATAACCCGAGCAGAAAGCAGAGTGAACCAAGAAGAGAAGGCAAGCTGCATGCGAGGAGACGACCAAAGGCAAAAGAGACATGAGGCCCGGCTGGAGGACTGCCGTAAAACTTATAGACTTTATCAGACAAACATGTGACAGAAAGACAATGATTCTTGGCGGTAAATCTCCCTCATGACCTGTGAGGGTGCCAAGTAACAGGAACAGAGTACTCTGGACTACTTAGCCTGACACTTTGTTCCGAGGGTTAAAAGGAAGCCGGTCATGTAGAAAAGAGACGGAGCTTCGGTACACTAACTCATTGACCTGGAAGGGAAATGATGTGGCAGCCGTGGATTGGAGGAGCGGCTGCAATCGTCTACCAAGGGGTCATGAGTGATGGTGTAAATAGGGGTCGAAGCAATGTTATCTGTTCCTTCGTTTTGGTTATTATGAAAGTGACCTGGAAGGACCTGTAGTGTTGTGAATAATCGTGAGTGTTCTCTTTTTTGTTCTGCCTTATTTTTTTTTATGTAATCACTGGACAGCTAACACGTTCCAGAGCTGTCGCCAGAGGCCAGCACAAACCCGGAACAGCACTGCACTCGTATCACTATAAATTGTATCCGTATCACCATCACTAATTCATGCACTAACCGGACTTGTGTATGTGTTTTGTGTTTAATGTGGGAATACAACAACAGGACTATTATTTCGGGACTAACCAGGGGATTATAATGTAAGTAATACACGCTGCTGTATTACTTACCAGCATTATTATTTACTGTTTCTTTTGCCGTCAGGCACTGGACATAAAAAAAAAAAAAGCTTTGCACCTGGATTACAATTGTCTGTCTGTTCTTTGATCACCTGCACCTGCACACTATTAACCACTTTGCCACAGTCTGCTGAAGCCGCAGTATCCAAAAGAGACTGTGCCCTGCTACCTTCGTAGCTATTATTATTTGTTTACTTAGCAGACGTCTTGATCCAAGGCGACTTACAGACACTAGGGTGTGTGAACTATGCATCAGCTGCAGAGTCACTTACAACAACATCTCACCCGAAGGACGGAGCACAAGGAGGTTAAGTGACTTGCTCAGGGTCACACAATGAGTCAGTGGCAGAGCTGGGATTTGAATCGGGGACCTCCTGGTTACAAGCCCTTTTCTTTAACCACTGGACCACACAGCCTCCTGTGGATTCAGCTAATGATTCAGCATAGAGGACAGAGCGGACGGGTGCTGTTGTTGATCCTATCGGTATTGAAGACTTTTTTGCAGCTGTTTGTTGATCCTACTGGGGATTGAAGACTTTATTGCTGCAAGGAGAGTTTTTTTTTTTTTTTACTGGGCACTTCAACAGATTGAGTTCCAAACCAGCCAATAAAGAGTCTAAGCTTCAAGGAACCGTTAAGTATAATTCCTGTTGCATTTTCCTCTCATGGAACGCATAACATTTTTGCTGCACAGCTTGTCTGCCTCCCCTCCTGCCTGACCGAAAACTTCCATTAACAACTACATCGTCTTCAATTACTAGGAAACTGAACAGAAGAAAACCCAATATACATTATCCAATCTCTGGCTAGCCCTGTTGTCTCTGCAGCCAATCACAGGTTGAAGCGTAAACACCTCAGTCCAACTACAAATCCAACTGCCGGACAAAACGTATGCCCTGGTGTTACAGGTGCATCCAGTAACGACGCATTGTGTTTGTCTGGTACTCGAGCCTGAGATGCCTTCTTCCTGCCCACCGCCTGACCATTATTCGCTTCTTCCTCAGCAACATAAGCAGAATTTGCCCCTTCCTCACCAACTACTCCACGCAGCTCCTAGTTCAGGCCCTGGTACTGTCCCGCCTTGACTACTGCAACTCCCTCCTGGCCGGCCTTCCTGCCTCTGCTATCCATCTGCTTCAGCTCATCCAAAACTCTGCTGCTCGCCTTGTCTTTTCCCTTAACTGGTTTCTCCCACGCTACTCCGCTGTTCCGCTCCCTCCACTGGCTCCCCATCGCCGCTCGCATCCAATTCAAAACTCATGTACTCACCTATTGCTGTCTCAACCTTTCTGCTCATTCCTATCTCTAGACTATTATTTCTCCCTACACTCCCTCTTGCGCCCTCCGCTCCTCCACCACCGGCAGATTAGCTGTACCCCCCCCTCCGCTCCCCCGCTTCCAGATCCCGCTTTTCCACGCTTGCCCCAGTGGTGGAATGACCTACCCATGGATATCACGACTGCTCAGTCCCTGACCACCTTCCGACGCCTCCTAAAGACACACCTGTTGACAGCATCTGTAAATCTCACAACTCTCGACAATACAGGACTATTTGGCACCCAATAGTACCAGTGCTTGCATCACCTTGTACTCGCACTGAACTGCTCCGTATTTTACTACTGCTCTTAATTATAACTATTTTCTGTATCTTGTACTTGATGTTGTTCTTAAAGGTATCCATATTCACTTTTTTTGTAATTGCTTATTTGAAATCGTTCTTATCTATTTATCGTACTTATTTCTTAATGGAATTTACTCTTAAACAAATATTTTTACTATAAGTTTAAGTGCTCTTTGTCGAACTTGCTCTTAAAATGTACTGTAATTATGTACTGTATTCTTTATTTTGCTCTTATTTGAGTATGATCTTATTTTCTACTGATTTTACTGTACTTTATAACTGCTCTTATCTGTAATTTGATAATGTGTAATGTCATATTTTTTAACTGTAAGTCGCCCTGGATAAGGGCATCTGCTAATAAATAAATAAATAAATAAATATATTATTATTATTATTATTATTATTATTATTAGACAACTGGAGCAGTTGGCTGTTGATCAGGCTCAGCTTGTCCAACTGGAGGGGCGAGGGCCTATGGCCCGAGGACAGCGACTGTAGCAGCATGGACTGGTAAGCCACCAGTATGCTACTGTAGCTACCAAGATGTGAGCATAGGCCTTTTTCAGTATCCTTTAAATGACGCTGCATTGCTTATTAGGACATGAAACGTCCTTTTGTAGCAATGCTAGATTAGGCATCTGCACCAAAGCGGAGATGGAAGCCTCAACAGGCTTGCATCGTGCACCCTATACAAACTGTCCAGTGACCTGGAGCAGCCGGGACAGTTGCTGGTTGCTCCCAGGATGATTTCACCTCATGCAAAAAATACAGGAGAACTGGGGGACTGGGCTGGTGCTGAAGCACAGCAGCAGGCACCCTATCAAGTATAGAGCATTTAGGCTCATCTTCCGCAACCAAAGGCACCTTCAGGGCCATGGTAGCATGGCTGATAATCCTCCGACAGGGACATCTTATTCCGCGTCCTCAGACAGGATGATTATTTCTTGGGTGTCCATGCCCTCAGATGCAGTAAGGGACATGGCGTCCTCCTGCTCTGGTTGAGGGTCAAGCAATGGTGCCTAAACCCTGGGGACGACAAACAGGTAGGGGGCGGTGGGGTTGTCTTGCAGCAACTCCGTCAAAAGGGACTGCTTCTGGTTCATAGCTCAATTTGCTTCGAACCTGGTCAGTACCAGAATGCCTGCTATGGCGGCTGCTGTTCCTCTTCCTTGTTGCAGAAGAGGGGGAGCTCTCCGAGCCAGATGATGAAGAGGAGGATTTAGAGGAACACAGGCTCTTTGTCCTGCTCCTACCCCTAGAGGATTGTTTCCTAGCTCCCGGTGTAACAGGGAGTGGAGGCTCTGTTGACGGTACTGCAGGTGACGAATGGGGCAAGTTATGCTGTGCTGATGTCAGAGATGCAGATCGGTCCCTGGAACAGCAGGACAGCTTGCTTTCCAGAGCTGTGGTCTTTAACTGCACCCTCTGCAAGCTCCCTTCCCAGGCAGTGGATGCACTGCTCGTGCTTATCGTCTGCTGGAATGTTCCTCTTGCAACCTGCACAAAGGTGAAACCCAGGCTGGTGCGAGGCTGAAAAAACAGTTCAGCCGTGCAATGAAAGAACAGATAGTAAACTGACTGGTGTTGAAAACTGTCGTGTACACAGAGTGCACAAAAATGGAACAGTAGTTATGGTCTTGGTGTCAAACCGGGTCACTGGTACCTATTCTGGTATGAATCAGATGACTGGTACCGACCTTGATACTAATAAAGGGGACTGGTACCTACTTTGGTACTGACCATGTTACTGGTACCGGGATACCAACTGTGGTACAGGCTCAGGTACCTACCAGGTCGTTGGTACAAGCTCTAGTACTGACTGAGGTACTGACCTGGACACTGGTACAGGCTCTGATACCGGCTCTGGTACTGGCAGAGATAGTCACTGGTACCGGGCTGGTAACAGGACATGTGGCGAGCAGGTAAAGACCTGAAAAAAAGATACTGGCAAACTGCAAGCACGCACTGAAAAACAGACAGGGGCTGCAGTTGCCTGCTAACTAGAAAAAATCTAGTAGCCTTCGCTGGCAGTGCAGCAAATCAAACACAGCAACAGCATAGAGACACTCTGAATATTCTCCGGTCGATAAGGCTCCTGCCAATTCAACAGCGCAGTGTAGCTAAAAAGCCATTAACACTGACAGTGTCTCTGTAGCACGAAAAACCTGACTGGAAAAAAAAAGACGGCAGTATACTGTCTGTGTACGAGGCGGACTCTAGTACAGGGAGACATCCTAAGCGTGCGCTGGGTTTCTGAAGGAAAAACAGAAAATAATTCTAAACTTCCTATATATATATATATACACACTACCGTTCAAAAGTTTGGGGTCACTAAGAAATTTCCTTGTTTTCGAAAGAAAAGCAAATTTTTTGTCCATTAAAATAACATCAAATTGATCAGAAATACAGTGTAGACATTGTTAATGTTGTAAATGACTATTGTAGCTGGAAACGGCTGATTTGTAATGGAATATCTACATAGGCGTACAGAGGCCCATTATCAGCAACCATCAGTCCTGTGTTCCAATGGCACATTGTGTTTGCTAATCCAAGTTTATCATTTTAAAAGGCTAATTGATCATTAGAAAACCCTTTTGCAATTATGTTAGCACAGCTGAAAACTGTTGTGCTGATTAAAGAAGCAATAAACTGGCCTTCTTTAGACTAGTTGAGTATCTGGAGCATCAGCAATTGTGGGTTCGACACAGGCTCAAAATGGCCAGAAACAAAGAACTTTCTTCTGAAACTCGTCAGTCTATTCTTGTTCTGAGAAATGAAGGCTATTCCATGCGAGAAATTGCCAAGAAACTGAAGATCTCGTACAACGCTGTGTACTACTCCCTTCACAGAACAGCGCAAACTGGCTCTAACCAGAATAGAAAGAGGAGAGGACAAATACATTAGAGTGTCTAGTTTGAGAAACAGACGCCTCGCAGGTCCTCAACTGGCAGCTTCATTAAATAGTACCCGCAAAACACCAGTCTCAACGTCAACAGTGAAGAGGCGACTCCGGGATGCTAGCCTTCGAGGCAGAGTTGCAAAGAAAAAGCCATATCTCAGACTGGCCAATAAAAAGAAAAGATTAAGATGGGCAAAAAAACACAGACACTGGACAGAGGAAGATTGGAAAAAAGTGTTATGGACAGACGAATCTAAGTTTGAGGTGTTCGGATCACAAAGAAGAACATTCGTGAGACGCAGACCAAATGAAAAGATGTTGGAGGAGTGCTTGACGCCATCTGTCAAGCATGGTGGAGGCAATGTGATGGTCTGGGGGTGCTTTGGTGGTGGTAAAGTGGGAGATTTGTACAGGGTAAAAGGGATCTTGAAGAAGGAAGGCTATCACTCCATTTTGCAACGCCATGCCATACCCTGTGGACGGCGCTTGATTGGAGCCTATTTCCTCCTACAACAGGACAATGACCCAAAGCACAGCTCCAAACTATGCAAGAACTATTTAGGGAAGAAGCAGTCAGCTGGTATTCTGTCTATAATGGAGTGGCCAGCACAGTCACCGGATCTCAACCCTATTGAGCTGTTGTGGGAGCAGCTTGACCGTATGGTACGTAAGAAGTGCCCATCAAGCCAATCCAACTTGTGGGCGGTGCTTCAGGAAGCATGGGGTGAAATCTTTTCAGATTACCTCAACAAATTGACAACTAGAATGCCAAAGGTCTGCAAGGCTGTAATTGCTGCAAATGGAGGATTATTTGACGAAAGCAAAGTTTGAAGGACACAATTATTATTTCAATTAAAAATCATTATTTCTAACCTTGTCAATGACTATATTTCCTATTCATATATATATATATATGAAAAGGCGCATAGCAAGAATTTTAATATCGACTCACGAAGAGCCGAACAGCAAGGGAAAGAGTGTGAACAAGGGACTGAATCCCGGGAAGGGAAGGGGCGGGGCGGGAGAGCTGCCGGCTTCGTGCAGGGCACAAGGCATGGAGGGGACTTAAATCAGAACTTAAGCGAAGAAGAATTATATGCTTAAAAAGCGAAATTATTAAAATATGAAATTGAGAGAGAAAAAGTGAATTAAAATCAGCTTATCTCCGTAGTTATGACAAAGTCAAAGCTCACAAGAGACAGACAGAGAAACTGACAGAGAAAATGGTGCTGAGCCTTATGCGTCAATCGTATTTATCTCCTGGGGCGGAGACAACGTCCGACGCATATGGGGCTCTTAAAGGAGCAGCTTTGATATAAGTGCTCAGGTAATCCGGCTATAAGAGACTATATCCCATTAAGTAATGGTTACATTTCATACTTGAAAGGGAACTGTGTACTGATCCTTACTTGTAAGTCCTCCTTAAGCTTTTCTGCACGTTCCCTGTAGCTGTTCAATTCTTCTTTTGTGGCAGCAGCTTCGGATTTGACCTCCTCCAGCTCCAAAACCAGTTTAGATATAGCAACAGGTTCATTACTTTGTGGTTTGCGTTTTGTAGCCTGATAAAAGATTTTAATGAGAAGAAGATGGAATTACAAATAGTGCTATTTGTTGTAAGTCAAGACGCTAACCCATATTCTGCATTAAAATGGTTTAATTATGACTTGTTTTAGTTTCAGTCAATACAAATGACACTGAGAAACATAATATAATAAAGTCTGAAAGAAAGAATAAACAACAACAAAAAACATCTTTGATTACATTATGATATACAGAGCAAAATGAAATCACGAACTCTTGACCATGTGTTAAAACCCTCTTCAAAATAAATATAGTAAAGGGTAGCATATCATTCAGTACGTTTACATGAGATCAAGTTTTCAGAAAATTCAGAAAACGGAATCAGAAAATTGTTTTTTTTACATGTTTACATGACTTGGATTTAATTTTTCAGAAAACATACAGTATTTGCGCACATGCAGTTGTGACTAGGATGGGAACAGATGGCTCGGTTCAGTCTGCAGTAAAACTGAGGCATGAATTATCAGGTATTTTAGATTTAGCGAAGTTGCTAATTCTTCTGCTGTATTCAACAGATTATTATCCTGTACATCTCTCTTGTTCTTATTCCCCAGCATGTACAAACTCTCCACTCCTAGTGACAGCTCATCCGTTTCTTCAACAGTATAGGCAATTTCTGAGGTAACAGTTTTTTTTGGATCAAATATGTTACTTAATTTGAATGAATATAACAACTTTATCCAAATGGAACTAAACAAATGGATGTGTAAACAGATCGGCGACTGAAATCTGACATGGACTACATATTACTATATAATGCAAAATCATTAAGCGGTTCCCATTTTGTGCCACTAGCCTACTTTTTATTTCCACCCTTACACAAGACAGCGTTCCATAACTTGCCAAGCAAAACTGATAAAAAAAATTGTCATCATCCTTTCCTTTCTCCTCGTCTTGGTCTTGTTTTGTTGACCTTTTTACAATGAAAAAATTAAGTTGTTGGACTGTAATATTTTACAAAACAGTACTACTGTCCCCAACATTTTGATCTATGGACATTTAAATAGGTATGTAACAAAATAAAACTCTCTCTCCCAACTCCCATTGTTCAGTTTAATCATTATTGCCATTGTTTTAGTTTTTTTTCCTGCTAGAAATATGGATATAGTTGCTTTAATAATCATGTGCAAGGGAATGATGTCAACGTTTTCACATGTGCAGTACACATCAGAATAAGTTTTCTGAAAAGTGTGTTTACATGACAAATTATATTCTAGGTGGAGTTTTTTCAAAAACTCACTTTCGGAATTTTCCAATACGTTTTCTGAAAACTGTGTTTACATGACTTTTGATGGAAAAATATGTATTTCTGAAATATTGGAATTCTAATGTTCATGTAACACGCACTGACTAGTTGTAATACATTGTTATGCTTACATTTTTAAATGCTAAAATGTTATTTTTGCGACCATCTTCTAGGTCCAAAACAATTTTAGATACATCAGTTTGTTTAGAAACAAACTCCTCAGTTCCTTTTGAATTCAAAACTTAAGTGTAAAAGTTAAGTTGGAATTCACTTGATGGAGATCATCTCTGATTATGCTATAGCAATTTTATAAATATACTTGCCTTATGGTATGTATGAAGCATACATCTATTAGTCATGGGACGAACACAGGATTTTCATGTTCGAATGTTTGCTCATAATTTAAATATTTGTTCGGATATTCGTTTGTTTTCAAAAAGTAATAAAAGCCATTATATTGCTCAGAAAGCAGGCAGACAGCATAGCAGCGGGGGCAGGAAGCATGGCTTCCGTGTGTGTGCCTTTATTTTACAGCAAGACCTTACAATATATAACACGTTAAAATAGAAAAATATCCCTGGAGTAAAGAATAAGTAGGCCTTAATTTATCCCAGTGAATTAACTACAAAACAAAGGACGCCAAATAGCAGTTAAAGTTAAATGTTGTTTTGCTTATTCCAGAAATAAATAGTACATAAAGCTGACACGGCATTTTATTTATTTATTTTTACTATGTCATTCCTTGCCATTGCCGTTTCTTCGCAGTAAACAGTGGCTACAGACACGTTTTCATAAAGTAATAACATGAGGTTTACTTGTGCCTTTTTGTAGATGGACAAGCAAACGAAAACTGAAATTTAACTTTAAACACTTCAAATAAAACAATGTGGAAATGGCATTGTAAAATGAAGGTAGAAAAAACTCACTGTTTTGGTTCTCGTTTATTCCACATAACAAAGTTGCAACAAAAAATATATTATATAACATCTACATAAAAATCACTACACAACACTTCCAGCAAGTTGGGCACTGTTTAAGCGAGGCATTTCAGAATGACACACTTGCCTTTTTTCTGTCCCATGAGATTCTGACTCGCGCTAAAGCGGCACAACCCATTTTTTGACCACGGTGGCCTTCCATAGAGATCACTATGCGCGCGCACCCATAATCTGGTTTGTTTACTTTTTGCTGTCTAAAACTTTTAAATAGGCTCAAGAGATGCTGTGTTGAACTGTTTTTTTTTTTAATATATTAAATATATTAAAATAGATATTTGTCCCAGCACTAAAATCTATCAAATCCATTATGTTTTCTATCATAAAATATCATAATTGAAATGTTCTATTTACCTGTTGAAGATCATCTTGAAGATTTGAAATAGCCAATTCTCTTTCCTAAACAAAAGAAATGTAATTCAATTTGTGCCATTGGTCATAAAATAAATATCCTGTATCAGGCTGCTTGGGAGATATAAACTTCAATTTGTTTGTAACGGGGTATATTGTAAAATATTATTTTATTTAATTCATTTTTTATTTAGAAAATAGGAAAACATTTTTTTGCTAAATTCAGGGGCTCTTTTAAAGACTTGTGTTTATGTGAGACTAACAAAAGACATGGTTTTCTGATTCTTACTTGCAACTCATCTTTAAGCTTTTCTGCACGCTTCCTGTAGATGTTCAATTCTTCTTTCATTGAAGCAGCTTCAGACTTGACCTCCTCCAGCTCCAAAACCAGCTTAGATACATCAGCAGGTTCATCACTTTCAAGCTTTGTTTCTTTCGCCTGTGTAAGTAAATGTAATATATATTCAATTAAAACAATTAGATAGTTATGGCAGCACCTTGACTCAGTATACAGTAAGTGTCTACCTATGCTGTCTATACCTGCTGTACTACAGTAGGTGTTTCCACTGTACTAATCACAAAAACAACAATGAACTGTAGCTGTCATTGACAATATAATGGTGGACAGCTAAAATATTAAATACATGTGTGATACATGATACTGTATATGTGAAACAGAAAGCTATTAAAATAAGTCCATTTTATTTTAGGTAGCCAATGGGAATTCTCTAACCTAAACAAAAGTCCATAAAACTAAATACAATTCAACATTTTTTATTTGTATTTTTAAAGTATAGCATTATTGGCTAGCGCTGTTTTAAACTATATATTTCAATAAGATTATACAATATATTAACAACAACAACAACAACAATATGTTTTTATTTTCAAAGCTATCACAATCAGCACTATCAATTACTAATCATTACTTCCAACTAGGGCTGTCAAGCTATTAAAAAAATGAATTGCGAATTAATCTTGGTTTTAATCGCATATTTAATTGACACAATTACTGTATCCATGTCATTCGTAAATACAATTTGTGAGTGTAACTGCAGAGACGCATGGGCAGTCTGAGCTGTGGCAATCTAAGGGCCACACGTCCAAGGGCAGTCTGAGCTGTGGCAGTCCGAGCGAGGACCTTTTCCAAATCCCTCCCAAATGACTACTAGAGGCCTCATTCCTACCTTGACACCTAACATCTGGATCCCCTGGATAAAGCAGGCTCACTCGTTCTCCACTCCCAGAATGAACACTGGTAAGTACCTGCTCCACATATCCTTACTAACTGCTTCTCCCCCTATGCTGCCTTCTACAAAAGAGCTCTGCTTCTCAGCAAACTTATAACCAATACCAATCTTGAACTTCTCTGTCTAGCTGAAACCTGGCACTGTAAACAACATGCACTCGCTGCATCTAGCTACCCCAAAGGGCTATTCCCTCTTTGACAAACCTCGCCTCACTGGCTGAGGCGGGGGCACTGCTGTTATTGCAAATTCTGTGCTCGCTTCCTCAGTTCTTTCTTTGCATGCCTTTTCTTCATTTGAGCATCTCGCCATCAAGCTCCCCTCTCCCATGTCACTCACACTTGCTGTTATCTACCATCCACCTAAGAGCAACTTTGCTTTTATTGCACAGTTTTCTGAATTCCTCTCCCTCGTCTGCACTTCTACTGACAAAATCCTATTCCTAGGTGACTTCAACATTCATGTTGACTTGCCTTCCTCCCCCCTAGTGACCGACTTCAACGTGGTTCTGGACTGTCTTGGACTCTCTCAATCTGTCTACGTCTCCACTCAGCCGAGGACACACCCTGGATCTGCTCATCACCAAGGGCCTTGATATCTCCAACCTTGCCATCTCAGATATCTCTCTCTCTCTGACCATTTCTTAAATCACTGCTAAAATTAATCTTCCTGCTCCTTCCTCCGCTACTGATACTATTATATCCTTCCGTCCTAAGAATCTGCTGAATCCTCGGAAACTCTCGGAATGTGTCTCTGCATTTCCTGTAACTGGTTGTCTCCCGTCCTCAGTTGATGATGAGGTGACCCTTTACAACGTCACCCTTGCTCATATCATCGACACTGTTGCCCCATTTACAACCAGAACCATCAAGAATGATCAAAATTGCCCAAACTTAGAGTGCTTAAGTCTGCCTGCCGCAAGCTTGAGCGCAATTGGAGGTCATCTGGGCTATCGGTTCACAGAGAGATCTGGACCGACCATCTCGCGAGCTACAGGCGTGCACTCGCCACGGCCAGGGTGAAGTTCTTCTCTGAAATCATAACTATGGAACACGGTAAACCCAATGTTCTCTTTAACCCTTTGCGGTCCTTTGTCGGACTGGGTCCGACATTGCAATTATTCCCGTCAGGTGCTTTGTCGGACCCTGTCCGACATCATTTTAAAAGCGCAAAAAACACAAAAAAGGCAGTTTTTCAACGGAAAAAGCCGAGAAAACCATTCAATGGCCGAGTGGGAAAGAAAGGAGCCGAGACAAGCCGATAAAAAAAAAGGCGTATCTCATGAATAGTCATAGTACCCCATTGGCATCAGATGGGGCGGGCGTATGGAAACAACCTGGGAGTACAGTATCAGCGCACAGAGACTATCACGGACATTTGCAGAGCTTTTTTGAGATGTTATAGCAATAAAATAATGACTTGGATTGCATTATTGAGGAGTTTGGTGATAAACGAGTCATCAGGAGACGACTGATCGGTATGTACGACTATTATTATTATTATTTTTTATTTGGTAGCATATGTGAAAGCGATAGCAAACGAAAGGGTGGGGCGGGCTGGAGATCCCTAGTGAGTGCTTTGTTGATATGCAGGGCCATTTAAACCCGTTTGACTGTGAAAAAATACTTTAAAACAGCCGCCTAAAATTAACTGCTGCGAAAAATTAATTAGACCTGGCGAGCCTGACGCAGAATTAATAAATGGACCGCAAAGGGTTAAGACCACTTACCAAATTCTACATCCAGCCACCGACAGATCCATCTCCCGTTCTTCCTCCTACTTGTCATGTTTTCTCCTTTCTTTCGGAACAAAATTAACAACATCTATTCTACGCTCTCCCACCACAAACCCAGACTACTACTTGACCACCTTGACTCCAGTTGCCCCTTCTCTCCTCTCTCCATTGCTGATGTCTCCGGCTTACTGTTGAAATAAACTACTGCCACGTGCCCCCTGGACCCCTGGCCAACTAACCTTGTCTGTCTCTGTGCTTCTGATCTTGCTCTTTCTATTATGCACACTCTCAACCTGTCCCTGGACTCTGGCTCGCTTCTTGCTGCCCTTAAGCTTGTCCGAGTTATGCCGGTACTCAAAAAACCCTCCCTCGACCCGGCTGACTCATCTAATTTCGTCCCATCTCAAATCTCCCTTTTCTCTCCAAAACTCTTGGAAGAGCTGTAGCCAGTCAGCTGATGAAACATCTCACGGATAATAATCTGCTTGAATCTCTACAGTCTGGCTTCTGGTTGCATCACAGTACTGAAACTGCTCTGCTCCGGATTGTAAATTATCTCCTGCTTGATGCTGATGCTCCCTCTGTGCTTGTCCTCCTTGACCTAAACAGCCACTTTTGACACCATAGATCATGGCATTTTTCTTGACCGCCTTCAGAAGTATGCTGGGATCTCTGGAACCTGTCTCTTGGATGTCCTCTTACCTATCTGGACGCATGTAGTCTATTTTCTATGCTGGCTGCAGTGGTGCTGCAAACCCAGTCACTTGTGGTGTCCCCCAAGGATCTGTTCTTGGGCCCCTTCTCTTCAGTATCTACATACTTCCCTTGGGCCACCTCATCCGCCAACACAGCCTCGTGTTTCACTCCTATGCTGACGACAACCAACTCTACTTAAAACTCGACCCTGGAAGTCCCTCTGCCATGGCCCGGCTCTCGGCTTGCATTCAAGACATCGAGGCCTGGATTGTCTGCCAATTTTCTGTTGTCTGCCAAAACACAAGCAAATCTGAACTACTCCTAGTATGATCTAAAACTCAACTTAAGAATCTCAATATAGCTGCCTTGAACCTCAGAAACTGTCTGCTGCTGCCTTCCCCCACAGTACGAAGCCTTGGTGTACTTCTTGACAGCAACCTCTCCTTTGATGCCCACATCTCCTCTGTGGTCAAATCTTCCTTCTACCATCTTCGAAACATCTCCAAAGTCCGTCCCTAGCTTTCCCTCCCGGATGCGGAGGTACTTTGTCATGCATTTGTCTCCTCTCGACTCGACTACTGCAACTCTGTATACGGTGGTCTCCCGGCACGCACCACAAACTGAATGCAGCTAGTCCAGAATGCCGCTGCCAGAATCCTTACCAGATGTAAAAAACGTGATGACATCACCCTCCATCTTGCCCAGCTGCACTAGCTACCTGTAAAGTTCAGGATTATTTTCAAAACTCTCCTGCTCACCTACAATGCCCTTCATCACACAGGTCCAGAGTACCTCCTCAACCTGCTCACCCGTTATGTCCCTGCCCGTAAGCTGAGGTCCTTCGACTCTGGCCTGCTTGTTATTCCCAAGCAAAAGTGCACCTCACTTGGAGAACGCTCGCTTAGCTTTGGAACTCTCTCCCAGTTTTGGTGTGTGATGCTCCCACCGTCGCTTGCTTCAAATCAACTCTCAAGACCCACATGTTCTCGCTTGCTTTCCATGCTCATTAAGCCTGATATCTGCTATTAGCTGCTGTGTTGTTGCTACTATTTCATGTATTATCCTATTATCATGCATTATTATTATTATTATTATTATTTTTATTTATTTCTTTCTTTCTTAGCAGACACCCTTATCCAGGGCGACTTACAATTGTTACAAGATATCACATTATTTTTACATACAATTACATTTTTTTTTTTTTTTTTTTACACATTTTTTACATACAATTACCCATTTATACAGTTGGGTTTTTACTGGAGCAATCTAGGTAATGCACCTTGCTCAAGGGTACAGCAGCAGTGTCCCCCACCTGGGATTGAACCCACGACCCTCTGTCAAGAGTCCAGAGCCCTAACCACTACTCCACACTGCTGCCACTTGCACTTTTCACTGTATTTAATGTATTATGCATTGTCTTTTACTGTATAGCACGTATTATGCATTTCTCTGTATTTAAAGTATTATGGATTTTCTTGTTGTTACTGCATCTTGTAAAGCGCTTTGTAATGGTGGTCCACTATGAAAGGTGCAATATAAAATAAAGATTGATTGATTGATTCAAGTGTGCTTTATTAGTGATGCTGCTATTATTATTATTATTATTATTATTATTATTATTATTATAAAGTCATTCTTATTATTACCTATAAGGCCTTATATGGTCTTGGACCTTATGGATCTTATCTTCAAGATCTGCTTTAGTTACAATGCCCCTCGTCTTTGGAACTTGCTCCCGATTCATATTAGGAATGCTAGCACAAATGAATCTTTTAAATCCTGTTTGAAAACATATTTGTTTGGGTCTATTTATTTGTAGCTGGATTATATATTAGACACAGGCTTTTTTATATTTATTTTGTAAATGGCCCTGGAATGCTTACATGAAGAGACCTATGTAAGTGAAATGTGTATTGTATTGTCATTGTATTATTATTATTATTATTATTATTATTATTTCCTTTAGGTTTTTACAGAATATAAGACACCAACAAAGGAAACATCATACAGAACAGAAACAATAAAGAGGGAGGGGGGACAAAACAAAAAAAAACACAAAAGGCTAGGAGTATTATCGAAATAGAATAGTAAGATTATATAGAGCATAATTGTGTAAACACATCAGAAAAGTTCCATACAGATTACACAATTGACAATTGGTGAAATCATGTTGTTCCTTCTGTAGACCACTTGTTCATGATGCTTTTTGGTTAACAAGTCTACCCAATCCCTAAACGGAATGGGTGATGTTGACTTCCAGAGCCTGAGTACAACTCTACATCCCATTGTAATTGTGAGTCGATACCAGGTAGTTTGTTGATGGTTTAAATCTATCTCCTCGGGTATGATTCCTAATATACAGAATGCTGGGTTCTGATGTAGCAACATCCCAAATACTTTATTCAAGAGTTATTATTTTGGACCATAGAGCCTGTGCTATTTCACATTCATATAGCATGTGTAACAGTGTGCCCCTCTGTTTGTTGCATCGCCATCACAGGTCAGTGGTCCTCAGGTTTTAATTTATCCATTCTACTGGGGGTCCAGTAGCACCTATGAATTATTTTGTAATTTATTAAACGTGACTGGATTTCTCTGGAGGACACATGCCATGATCCAACCACCTCCTGCCAGTTGTCCTCTGAAATACCTGCTCCAAAATCCCTTTCCCATGCCATCTTGAGACCCTGTCAAACAACTGTAAAATTCAGATGCACCTCCTGTCGATAGCCATGTTTTATTTAGGTGTGAAAAAATGCTGTAAAGTAAGAATGCTTTCAAAAATAGACATGTTAATAGATTATATTTATCAATTAACTAAATGCAAAGTGAGTGAACAGAAGAAAAATCTAAATCAAATCCATATTTGGTGTGACCACCCTTTGCCTTCAAAACAGCATCAATTCTTCTAGGTACACTTGCACAAAGTCAGGGATTGTGTAGGCATATAGTCAGGTGTATGATTAAACAATTATACCAAACAGGTGCTAATGATCATCAATTCAATATGTAGGTTGAAACACAATCATTAACTGAAACAGAAACAGCTGTGTAGGAGGAATAAAACTGGGTGAGGAACAGCCAAACTCAGCTAACAAGGTGAGGTTGCTGAAGGCAGTTTACTGTCAAAAGTCATACACCATGGCAAGACTGAGCACAGCAACAAGACACAAGGTAGTTATACTGCATCAGCAAGGTCTCTCCCAGGCAGAAATTTCAAGGCAGACAGGGGTTTCCAGATGTGCTGTCCAAGCTCTTTTGAAGAAGCACAAAGAAACGGGCAACGCTTGAGGACCGTGAGACGAGTGGTCGGCCAAGAAAACTTACTGCAGCAGATGAAAGATACATCATGCTTACTTCCTTCGCAATCGGAAGATGTCCAGCAGTGCCATCAGCTCAGAATTGGCAGAAAACAGTGGGACCCTGGTACACCCATCTACTGTCCGGAGAAGTCTGGTCAGAAGTGGCCTTCATGGAAGACTTGCGGCCAAAAAGCCATACCTCCGGCGTGGAAACAAGGCCAGCGACTCAACTATGCACGAAAACTCAGGAACTGGGGTGCAGAAAAATGGCAGCAGGTGCTCTGGACTGATGAGTCAAAATTTGAAATATTTGGCTGTAGCAGAAGGCAGTTTGTTCGCCAAGGGCTGGAGAGCGGTACACGAATGAGTGTCTGCAGGCAACAGTGAAGCATGGTGGAGGTTCCTTGCAAGTTTGGGGCTGCATTTCTGCAAATGGAGTTGGGGATTTGGTCAGAATTAATGGTCTCCTCAATGCTGAGAAGTACAGGCAGATACTTATCCATCATGCAATACCATCAGGGAGGCATCTGATTGGCCCCAAATTTATTCTGCAGCATGACAACGACCCCAAACATACAGCTTAAAGTCATTAAGAACTATCTTCAGCGTAAAGAAGAACAAGGAGTCCTGGAAGTGATGGTATGGCCCCCACAGAGCCCTGATCTCAACATCATCGAGTCTGTCTGGGATTACATGAAGAGAGAGAAGCAACTGAGGCTGCCTAAATCCACAGAAGAACTGTGGTTAGTTCTCCAAGATGTTTGGGCTAACCTACCTGCCGAAGTTCCTTCAAAAACTGTGTGCAAGTGTACCTAGAAGAATTGATGCTGTTTTGAAGGCAAGGTGGTCACACCAAATATTGATTTGATGTAGATTTTCTTCTGTTCACTCACTTTGCATTTTGTTAATTGATAAATATAAACTATTAACATGTCTATTTTTGAAAGCATTCTTACTTTACAGCATTTTTTCACACCTGCCTAAAACTTTTGCACAGTACTGTATATATATATATATATATATATATATATATATATATATATATATATATATATATATATATATATATATCATCATACTTAGCTTGATACATGGGCTTGCAGCGATCCTGAATTTCTAAAAGTGTACTCTGTCGAAAATGACGGGTTTAATTTGTTGTTGTGTTGTTGCTTGAAAACGTATTTTGATAAGTGAAAGCATGTTCAGCACGCAGGAGTTAACTGCAGGTGACTGGCAGCCTTACTTGCAACACATCCTTAAGCTTTTCTATCTGTTCCTTGGAGCTGTTCAATTCTGCATTTATTGAAACAGCCTCAGACTTGACCTCCTCCAGCTCCAAAACCAGCTTAGACACAGCAACAGGTTCATCACTTTCAATATTTGATTTTGTTGCCTGGTAAGGAATTTAAATCAAGATATGATAGTCTTTGAATAATAAAAAGCAGACTTTTATATGCTGTGAGCTACTGAACAAACAACTCATGAATGCAGGAACACAGTAAATCTAAAATACCTCCAACTCGCCCTAGCAAAATAAACCTTTAAAACACATTTGTATGGGCACAAAACAAATAGTAGCATGTCCTTACCTGCAACTCATCCTTAAGCTTTTCTGCCTGCTTCCTGTAGCTGTTCAATTCTTCTTTTGCGACAGCAGCTTCAGACTTGACCTCCTCCAGCTCCAAAAGCAGTTTAGATACAGCAGCGTGTTCATCGCTTTCAAGCTTTGATTTTGTTGCCTATGTAAAGTAGTTTTATTTTTAATTTTAATTAAAAACAAAAAATAATAATTACCACTTACAGTATATTAATATGGCTCGGTATACAGTATGTTTCTATCTTAAGCAGTCAATACCTACTGTAACAGGCTTTCCACTGTACTGATACAAAAATAACAATGAAGAGAAGCAATCTTTGGTGATATTAGGGGGATAGATTCATAACATATTACTAATCGTACATTATTTATTAATATAAATATACTTATGGAATATGTGAAGCAGGGTGCTGTTAATTTGACATTTTATATTGCAAGAAAAGAGAAAAACAAATCTATAAAGCATTGTTTACCTCTTTAAGATCATCTCGAAGCTGTTCAATAGTCAATTTTCTTACCTGAACAGAAGAAATTAAAATTAAATCTTATTCAACTGAACACAATTTTATTGGGAAAACCTTTGGAATAAATTATACACTGTATCAAGCAGTTTTAAAAGTATATAATAAATACTGATTAACTGCAACTCTATCAATAGTAAAAAAAAACATTGCATTTTTTATTGACCCTTACCTGCAACTCATCCTTAAGCTTTTCTGCCTGCTTCCTGTAGCTGTTCAATTCTTCATTTGCGACGGCAGATACAGACTTGACCTCCTCCAGCTCCAAAACCAGTTTAGATACAGCAGCGTATTCATCACTTTCAAGTTTCGATTTTGTTGCCTATGTAAAGAAGTCGTATTTTTTTATATTAATATGGCATCACTATGACTCAGTATACAGTATGTTTCTACAGTATGTTTATTATTATTATTATTATTATTATTATTATTATTATTATTATTATTATTAATTAATTTATTTATTTATTTATTAGCAGACGCCCTTATCCAGGGCGACTTACAATTTTTGCAAGATATCACATTATTTTTTACACATTATTTTTATACCTTAGCAGTCCATACTTACTGTAATAGGTATTCCACTGTACTGATCACAAAAATAACAATGAAGAGAAGCAATCTTTGGTGGTTAGGGGGATAGATTCATAACATATTACCATACTACTTATCATAGATTATTTATCAATATAAATATATTTTTATATTTATAGAATCTGTGAAGCAAGGAGCTATTAATTTGACATTTTATATTGCAAAAAAAGAAAGGGAAAAATATCAGTAAAGCATGCTTTACCTTTTTAAGATCATCTCGAAGCTGTTCAATAGTCATTTCTCTTACCTGAACAGAAGACATTCAAATTAAATCTTATTCAACACTCTGAACACAATTTTATTAGGAAAACCTTTGGAATAAATTATACACAATATAATACACTGTACCAAGCAGTTTTAAAAGTATATAATAAATACTGATTAACTGCAACCCTACCAATAGGGAGAAAACACAACCTTTCTCATTGACCCTTACTTGCAACTCATTCTTAAGCTTTTCTGCCTGTTTCCTGTAGCTGTTCAATTCTTCTTTTGTGACGGCAGCTTCAGACTTGACCTCCTCCAGCTCCAAAACCAGTTTAGACACAGGTGCGGGTTCATCACTTTCAGTCTTTGATTGTGTGGCCTGTTAAGAGATGGAAGACATGCTGTTAAAAAAACAAACAAACAAAAGAAAACCTACTAGACCAAATATCACAATGCCCGAAGGATTAAGGGAAATGAATAAGTAGACTATTAATATATATTATATACAGAATAAAAAGTATTATGAATGCCCCAACATAGACTTTAATTCAACCATGTGTAAATATCTCTACATTTATCTATCAAATTATCTTCTGTGCAAATTATTATTATTTTAAAACACATTTATATTGGCACAACACAAAAGACTGCATCTCCTTACGTGCAACTCATCTTTCAGCTTCTCTGCCTGTTCCTTGTAGCTGTTCAATTCTTCTTGTGTGGCAGCAGCTTTGGATTTGGCTTCCTCCTGACCAGAAGCCAGTTTAGATGCAGCAGTCGGTTCATCCCTTTCAGGCTTTGTTTTCATTGCCTATAAGTGCAAACCATTAAAATGTCATAAAACACTTCTATTCAAATGGCAAGACTTGGTATACTGTATGTTTCTAAATGTACATGCATCCTTTACCTGCTCAAGATTCTCTTGGAGCTGTGAAATAGTTAGCTCTCTTACCTAAACAAAAGGAATTTTGAAATGAAATAGAATTAACAGTTTAATATAAAGGATTGCACTCTCAATGCTGTACCTCCTTTAAAGTATTTATTTTAATAAGGTCTTAATATAATTCAAAGAACCATAGTACTTTGGTATATACAGGTTTATTTCCTATTTTCTGCAACCCTTACAATAAGCAACATGTTATACTATACGTGATATAAATAATTAATTATCACAGAGTTAAATCTTGGTTAAATAAGGGGCTACAAATAACTGTCCTGTCCAATAACCCTTAAAAAAAAAAAAAATGAATGAGTACAGTGAATAAACAAATCAGGTCAGTGATCCTTACTTGCAACTCATCCTTAAGCTTTTTTGCACATTCCCTGTAGCTATTCAATTCTTCTTTTGTGGCAGCAGCTTCATATTTAACCCGCTCCAGTTCCAAAGCCAGTTCAGATGCAGAAATAGTTTTGTCACTTTCTGGCTTTGTTGTCCTTGCCTGATAATGGGATTTAAATAAGATCATGTAATTTCAACATGCTATTATTTGTGATTAGTTTGATAGCAGTTTTCACAGTGATATTCTGTCAATTCTTACACTTACTAGTACATGCTGCAGTTTGTGCTCACTGTACCGCTGTAGTGATGGCTTTCTGCATGAGGTATTAATTATGTTATTAATTCTTTTTATTAGCAGAGATTAGCAGAGATAGTGTGAGATGGGGGAGGGGAACTGAAAGACAAGATGGATGCGTCCTGCTAGGCACAACGTGGTATTCAACCCCCTTTCCCACCGCAGCGGGAATGTGCAATGATAGAGTGGAAACCCCTATCATTGGATAGAAGGAAGACAAATGGGAGTGGAGTCAACAATTGCTTACAAAGGTATAAATACCAAACATTGTAAAGTTTTGTCAAATCCCGGTTCAAATCCCACCTCAGCCACTGACTCATTGTGTGACTGTCTCTGTAAGTCACCTTGGATAAAGGCGTCTGCTAAATAAACAAAATAATATGCATTGAGCTGTACTGAGGCCTTGTCCAAAGTCAGTTTAAATCTTGTGTTTATATTATTGTATTGGAGGTATACCTTTCTTGTACATAAAGTATTTTTGAATCAAAAACCATTTGTCAGCTTAATTTTTTTACTTCAGATTGGTGCCGAAAAGCAACCCTTAACGACATTTCACGATGTGCGGTTTCAGATTTGTCAGCGGCATTATATCATCCGGTGAGTCACTTTTTGAATAAATCACACATAGTGAAAGGAAAGAGAAAGGCCAAAAATTAGTCAGTCGAGATACTCAGGGTAGAATCTCTCAGCAGAGAGATCCCATGGTAGAGAGAGTCCAAAGGTGATTTTCTAAGTGTAAGGGACTTACAGGAATCCACGGACAAAATAAAAGAATAAGTAGAAAAAAAAGAATAACGGCAAATTGTAAATCCTGGTGAAGAGCCAGGTGACGTCAAAATCTCGACCGTAAGACCCGTTGAGGCAAACTAAGTTACGCAATTAAAAATCTTGGTGAAGAGCCAGAGTAACGTTAAAATCTTGACTGTAAGACCCGCTGAGGCAGCAGAGTCACGTGGCAAACAAGAGTTACATAAATTTAAAATCCTGGTGGGTGAGAGCTACGGGCAGGTAGGCCTTTGCAATCACCTCCCTAGACTATATTTCCCAGATTGATATATAAGATTCGGTCGCTGAGAGGCCCTATTGTGGCACTTTGAGTATTATATACAACAGGGAAAAAAATCAAATTAAAATGGCCAAGGATATATCATATGTAGAACAAGTGCTAATCAAAGTGAATCAAACACTAAAAGAAAAAAAAAAAAGATTGTATCCATTCAAGTGTAAAACTGAACAGGAATTAAACACATGATGGAAGGAATCTGGCAGTAAAAAATGATGATGAGAAAACATAGAACAGATAAGAGCTATAATAGGTAGTTTCCAAAGTAGAGTAATGGTAATTAAGAAGTTGTTTATTAATGATTGTTTGGGTCAGATTGGTTTTGCTTAAGCAAGGAAATAAAGCAACATCTTAGGAAAAAATAAGGAATTTAGAGAATTTGTTTATTAATGATTGAACAGATGAGATGAGATTAGATGAGATTTAATAATGAAACAGAAACTCAGTACTATAAAAGTACCGAGTTATGTTACCAGCCTCGAACTGCCTTTATGTTGCAGTATGTCGTTTTGTTTGTTTGTCTTGGTGTGTTTAACTGTGTGTGAATCTTGAGTAGGCCTATGTGTGTGTGTGCCTACAATACTGAACTGAAGGACATTCTTACTGTTCTGGATTTTCACAGTCAAGATTGTGACCTAAAATGTCTGACTGATAGGATAGAGCAGTTGTCTAGTATCCACTGTTATCAAGGTAGAGATGGACTGTACTGTAGAAACCTTGTCACTAAAAAAGCAATCTGCTGTCACATCCAGAGAAAGTCAAGTAACGTGTATAATGATAGACAGCAATGGATAGACAATAACAGAATAATAAATGCTGATGAGTGGGAAGAATTTAAGATAACATTAGAAAAAATGAAATTTGGGGGAAAGTACAGAACTTCATCAAGGTGTTGTTCTTGTGCATCAACACACAAGTGGGTGTTAAGTTTGTAACTAATCAGACAGGAGCTTCCTTCACTTCTGTCACTCATCCAAGTGTTCTAAAGCCTGATCAACTAAATGTAAAAGTGTCTAAAGTCATTTTTAATACTGTAGTTACACAATCAACTGGCTAATTGGAAAATTGGCTTGTACTTAACATGCTTTGTAGGATTTATTTAGACTGAAAAGTACCACAACAAACTTTCAAGACTTTAGATGTCTCAATGACATACATGAAATAATATGTCAGCGTCCACTCACGTCTCAGTCGCTCAAACCATCTTCTGAGTCAGCTTTAGTCTGAAAATCTTGTGTGATTTTTATTTTCTTATCCAGGTAAATTCATGATTCGGAATTATGTAAACCATGGCCTATTGCAGGGGTTCCAAACTTTCTTGGCTCAAGGCCCCCATGACATTTCTTGGATGCTTGAGAAACCACTCCACAATTTCTGCACTCGGTGACAACAAATATTTTGCTATTTGGTTTGATTTATTTTATTGACATATTTGTATATACCACAATAGTGGAGGCAAACAAACTATTACACGTGGGTACTGACTCCACACTTTCCTTGTCTATGCTGCAATGCCTAGGTAGAACATGTCTCAGTTAAGATTGATGAATTGTAAAAACTTGACCTCAATGTCCTTAATTTTGTGGGTTTGTTTTGCAAACTCACTGTTTAAGTAGTTTTTTGCAATTAATATTTACAAACTGCATTAATATAGTTCTCCTTATAATCACCCCGTTTTGTTTTATAATGGTACATACTGTTAGCACGGGCACAAGCCGTTGTCAGTAGGACATTTGAAATCACCCTCAGCACCTAACAGCAGCATTCGTATAAATTAAACTTTGCTTTGTCAAGGTCATTTGAGAGAGAACATTTTTGTATGTGCTACGGTCCAACTGAAACCATCTCATGGCTCCCAGGGGTCCCCGGCCACCAGTTTGGGAACCCTCGACCTAATGAATTTGGGTAATGTAAAATACATGCTCAATAATATGATTCATTTCTTTCCATGATTGATGCAACAAAGTTTTTACTCATGAATGATTAATAAAACTGATAAAAAATATTACCAAATTATTAATGCGTTGGGAGATAGACAAGGAAAACAAGTCAAATACTAAACATTTAAAATGTACATTACATTTACTTGCCTTAGATGTTTGCGCATCCTCTTTTTTTACCATAGGCTTCTTCATTTGGTCCAACCGAGCCAATAATTGTGCTAGCTTCTTCTCATACTCAACCACACCCTCTTCTGTGCTGTGGACCAGCTGCCTTTGTAGCTCTCTGTCCTTCTGCAGCTCAGCTAGCTCTTTCTCCAACTCTGTGAGCTTCAGTGTTAAGGCAGATAATTTGTTTTTAGGTTGATCGTCTGTTTTACTGTCCTGTTTTTCATTATCCGTTTTTTTAAAACCGTGGGTGACTGCTATGGCTTCAGCTACTGTCTCGGCTACTGCAGTTTCTCTCTGCCCAACATCTGTAACAGAATGTCCCTGCAGTTCTTCAATTTGACTGTGAAGCTGTTTGGTATGTACTTTAGACTGCTCCTGCACTGCACCAAGTTGTGCTTGGCTTACGAGAGCAATAGCGACCTTCTCCCTGAGTTTGTCTTCCAGCTCAATAACCTTTTGCTTCAGGACTTCAGTTTTGGCCTGAGCTTGCACTTTTTGAGAACGACACAAGTCTAGCTCTGCATTCTTTTCTCGGACAGAAGCTTCCAGTTCTTCCAGTTTAGCTTCCAGGTTGGTTATCTTAGCATTGGCACTTTCTTCTAGTGCCTTTATTTCAGTCTGAATGACTACCACAGTAGCTGTCTTTTCTGGTAAGGCTTCCTCCAGCTCAGCTGTCATGTTGGAGATCTTTTCCACAGAGGTAACTGATCCCTCCTCTTGTAAGCATTTGTATTTCTGCAATAGGTTAAGGTTATCAGCCTTTAGGGTTTCCAGTTCCTGGTTTGCCTGCTGTATTTTAACCTTCATACCTTCAAATTCTTCCTTGGTCAGGTTAATCTCTTTGCAGCCCTTCTCCTCTTGTACCTTTGGAGCTTTCTTCTCTTCTACCATCATTTCCAGAGGGTGCTTTAAACTTGAAGGCTCTTCAAGGTCATCATCCTGTGTTTTGTGCTCAATCTTTGCCAACTCCTGCTGTAGTTTTTCTATTACTTCATTCAGTTGCTCAATTTCATCTTCACTTTTTCTTTTCAAGCGCTCTTGCTCACTCTTTAGACATTCAATTTGAGATTCAAGCTCTCTCATCTGTTCATTCTTTTCTTCTATCACCTAATACGGCAAAGAGAAATGGATACCAAATCTTAAATCAATCCTTACATTAATTCATACTACAGATAGCTATGATAAAGCTTACAACATGTTTTGTTCCGCTATAGGCAAGACAAATTTAAGCGATGCATTTTATCTGAAAAACGTAGATACCTTGTTGTCGGATGCAATTTCCAGTTGCTGTTGGTATTTATAAAGTTGCTCATTTAGATGCTCAATTTCTTTATCTTTTTCTTCCATGATCTGAGAGAACTTTCCAATTACAATTCGATGGTCCTCAATCGAAACATCATCAGAGTCATTAAGAGACTTCTGCAAAGCTTCGACTTGATTCTACAAATACAGAAGAAAGGATTTGTTCAATTGTATCACATTCTCATGTTAAGTGAATTTCCTGGTGCTATATATAGGAGGCTGGCAATAAAACAATATTGAAAAAGGTGGCTCATAAGCAATACATGTGTTATAAGGACAGCCATAACCTGTATACTGAGGTGTTTTATATGTTTTGCTGTGTACTGGAATAGAAATGAAAGGCCACGGCCGTTTACCTTTAACAGTGTATTCTGGTGGTTGTGCTCCTGACGCTGGGTGCTTAATTCCTTTCTTTGGATTTCCATTTGCATGTGTAATTGTTGGACCTCCTCGTTTTTATTCTCAAGTTCCTCTCTGAACTGCTCCAACTGCTCTTCCAAGTTTGAGATCTAAAAACCCAAAGAAACCAAAGCTGCTTTTACAGACAAAAATCAGTGGGCCATTTTCACCATCTTTAGCTGGACAAGCACTAAATAGAGTGCATACAAGGGCAGCAGTGTGGAGTAGTGGTTAGGGCTCTGGACTCTTGACCAGAGGGTCGTGGGTTCAATCCCAGGTGGTGGACTTGCTGCTGTACCCTTGAGCAAGGTACTCTACCTAGATTGCTCCAGTAAAAACCCAACTGTGTAAATGGGTTATTGTATGTAAAAATAGTGTGATATCTTGTAACAATTGTAAGTCTCCCTGGATAAGGGCATCTGCTAAGAAATAAATAATAATACAAGGAGATTTACGTATCAGCGACCATAAAGCATTATATTTGATGTCAGGCAGGAGCAAAACACCAAACTGCATTAAAAAGTGTATATGCAGTATATGCCAACCAACTCAGGTAATTGCTAATTGGTGACAGGGATTCTGCATCAAAAAAGCTAATATTGTGGGTGCAATATGGTTGTCAAAACACAAACCAATACATGTCCTAAGAAACCCAATGTCTGACATAAGATAACTGTTTGCACAATGTATACAACTGCTGGTAATTATTTTCTTGAGAATGTATGGTTTTAAAGAAGAGGATGGAAAAACATTGAAGGCCATAAGCTCATGAAGTGATAAATTGCAGCTATCTGGTAGAAATGCTTAACTAATAGGCTGGTAAGACTGGATACCTCTTTTTCCTTCCTGTCCAAGGCTTCACGTTCAGTCTGCAGTAGTGCTTCAAGGGTTATTTCTCCTTTAACCTCAACTGGTGTATACTGCTTTATTTCTTCCACCTTAAAGACAGATTATTAGGTGTTTGTTGCATTGATAAGGGGGTTGTGTTAAAAGCTTGGTATCTGTTGAGTAACTCTTTGTAAAAAGTTCTGGAAAGGCAAATGTTGTACCAGATCTTGCATGCTCTCACAATTTTAAACTTTAACCCCAAAAAACAAACCTCTGCCCTCATTAATGCTATTATATGATCAAAAATGCATAACTGTACATGCAGGCCAATAAAGTCATACCTTTTGTAACCTGTCTGAGTTGCTTATTAGTGCTTGTTCCAGCTCTCTTATCTGACTCCCTAGCTTTTCAATCTCTTCATTGCGCTCCTGCACATCTCTCTGCAGCTGCTCCTTCCCGAGTACAAGCTCACTGCACCGGTCTGTTTTATCTTTTAGCTGATTGGTCAGAACTTCCACCTTGAGAGAAAAAGTTTTTAAAAGAGAATCACAAAGTAAAAAATGTAATAAAAGAAACAAATAAACTAAATACAATAAAATATTGAGACTGTAAATTGTGTGAATAATATTTAACTTTCGAATTCTAAAGTCTGAGCTCTTAAAAATAATTTATTTACAGTGGAAGATATAGCAAGATGCTTTTTCCCTTTCAGCAAATCAAACACGAAAAGCTCTAGAAGGTTAGGTTATTATCATAACCCTGATTCCCTGAAATAGAAATGTAACCATTACCTAATGGGATATAATCTCTTATAGCCCGAATTACCTGAGCACTTATATCAAAGCTGTTCCATTAAGAGCCCTGAATGCGTCAGACGTCGCCTCCTCCCCCGGGAGATAAATATGAGTGACGCATAAAGCTCAGCGCCATTTTCTTTTCAGGCCTGTTCCATTGGGAGTGAACACAGCGACCTTGAAGGGTAATGGTTACATTTCTATTTCAGGGTACCAGGGTTATGATAATAATCTAATGTTCCCTTTCAAGTACGAAATGTAACCATTACCTAATGGGATACAATACCCAAGCCGTCACAAGTGAAGGACTTGCAGCACCAACAAATAAACAACTGATTGTTGCCAACTCTGGGTACAGTCAACATGCCCTAACCAGACAGAGTGAATAGTACTTTCTCTCCATGTCAGACTGGAAAGGAGGTGGAGAGAAGGCCACCAATTCCACTGACTGGTTTATATAGTAAGCAGAAATGCTTTTAGGGAGAAACACAGGATTAGTGTGGAGAGTAACCTTAGTTCTAGCCTCCGCAAAAAACAAACAAGCTTTCGCTGTTGGGAATGCTTGCATTTCATCTACCTGCTTAGCAGAGGTAATAGCAAGCAGGAAAGCTGTATTTAATAACAGGATTTCAGCTCTGCTGAATGTAGGGGCTGAAATGATGGTTTTCCAGCGAGAGACAAGGTCCTTTCTAAGGGGTCAACCTCCGAACACCCTTTAAAAAATCTGTCCTGCCAGGAAGTGTGTCAATTTTAATATGGCAAGCTGAGATAGATGCCAGGTAGACCTTAAGCATGGAGGGAGATTTCCCTTCATCAAGAAGGCCCTACAAAAATTGCAGTATATCTGCCATGGGGCAAGTTGTGGGGTCCAGTTCACGTGACTGACACCACATCAGGAATATATCCCATTTGTTACCATACTGGAAGTGTGCAAATGCTGCTCTGGCATTCTGAAGCATCTCCACACTAAAATGTCTCCACTCAGGGCCAGACCCAAAGCTGCAGAGCTGTTGGATCTGGAGTCCCCCGCATCTGGCTGAGCAGGTGGCGACTGGCCGGCAACTCCTACTGCTGTTTGAACAGGAGCTGTGCCAGTGTCGAGAACCTTCTCCTCGCACAGTAGAAGCAGTGGCAATGGCGGGAAAGAATAGAGCAGAGTCTTGGGCCATCTATGGGCCAGCGCGTCCATGCCGTGCGGGTGTCCGCTCTCCACTAGGGAAAACCAGTGGGACTGGTGGACTCCAGGGGTCACAAATAGATCTATCTCCGCGGGGCCACATGAACTGCTCGCAGCTCCAAAGCACAAAACAGCTCCAAGCAGACAATTAGCCTCTGGATTCTGTCGTCTCTGCTCACACTTGTGTGCTGCTGCTGCTGCTTGTGAGCAGTGCGCCGAAAATTGCTCTGGCCTCTGCGTTGCGCACCATGAAAGCGGTTCTGCGCATTAGCTCTAGCAGGGGCTGCATGAGCCTGAATCTGCTTTGGGTCTGAGGACGTAAGTTTTGTCAATGCTTTGCTGGCTTATGGGCTGGGGGCTTCTGCTTGGGGAGGAGGCATGCCAACTCCTTGGAAGATTCACATGCTTGGTGAGAGTATTTTAGCATCTGGTGCATCCAGTAGGTAGCGTGTCCGATAAGGGAGGTGAGCTCCTCTGACAGGGAGGAGCTCCTCTGACAGGGAGGGGCCCCTCTGCATGCTCCCTTCACAGGTGGTTTATGCACTGGTCGTGCTTAACCTCTGGTGGAATGTTTCTCTTGCAACCAGCACAAAGGTGAAACCCAGGCAAGGTGCGAGTTTGAAAAACAGTTCAGCCGTGCAATGTAAGCGCACAAGAACAGACAGTAAACTGACTGGTGCTGAAAACTGATGTGTACTGCACAAAAATGGAGCAATGGTAATGGTCGGTGTGAAACCGGGCCAAACCGGGTCACTGGTACCGAATCAGGTATGAACCAAATGACTGTTACCGATCATGGTACCAATAAAGGTGACTGGTACCTACCAGGTTACTGGTAGCGGCTCTGGTACAGACTCAGGGTACTGACCAGGTCACTGGTACAGGCTATGGTACAGACTAGGTTGGTGGTACAGGCTCTGCTACAGACTGATACCGGCTCTGGCACCGACCAGTACTCGCTCTGGTACTCGCTCTGGTACAAATCAAACACAGCAATGGCATTGAGACACTCCGAATATTCTCCAGTCGAAAAGGCTCCTGCCAATTCGACAGCACAGTGTAGCTAAAAAGCCATTGATATTGGCAGTGTCTCTGTAGCATGAAAAGCTGACTGGAAAAATCCAGACAGGTCACGCAGTATACCGTCTGCATACACAGGTGGACTGTAGTACAGAGAGACTATGTGCGCGCTGGGTTTCTAAAAGAAAAACAGAAAACACACACACACACACACACACATATATATATATATATATATAAAAAACTCTACCCAGCTTACTTACCTGTATATCAATGTTTCTTTCTTTCTATTGTGCTTGAGATCCCCTGCCAGAATCTTTCCGTCTCAACCACAGCCAGTTGCTGCTCCTCTCTGCTGCTTCAGATAAGTTCTTCACTGTGCGACACAACTCTTGACCACTGAATCTGACGTCTCTGAGAAACTGGGTTGTAGAGTGTGCCACAAATCCTCGACAACCCACCTCCACTGGGTAAACCTGGACTCTCTATCCTCGCTGTTCCGCTTCAGCGGCTAGTTGAGCAACTGCAGTTTCTTCCTCTCATACGCCTCATCTACAGCATCCTCCAATGGCACTGTTAACTCTACCAGGCGAACAAGGCATGCCGATGCAATATCTGGTCGAAGGTTAGTGTTGGCAATCTCAGGTGAAAAATAAGACATTGACCAACACCTGCCAGCATTTTCCAGTCTCTAGCAGCTTCAAGTTGTCCTGGGCAGGGTTTGAATTTAATTTTTGTGTGCTGGGGATTTCCCCTATGCTGCTGCCAGTGCGAGGGAATTCCAAAATTTTAGGGGAATGGCATATAAAAAAAGGTACTTTTGCATATAGAAAACTATATATATTTTTACTGCATCACCATTCACACTGGTGTTTCTTTAAAATAAGTTGCCTTCAGGAGACCTAACAGCTGTTCATCACTGTGAGACAGAGCACTCTCCATTGCTTTTGTCATTGCCTGATGTGAAGTTTTTGCATGCAGCAGAAGAAAAAAGGTGCTTTTCCTTTTTAATCAGCGCTCCATTTCTTTCTTTTTAACTCTTTACACTCAGCCCTATTTCCGCCTGTTTTTCACTGTTTTCATTTATGTATGTTTAACTACTTGACAGTTTGTATTGCATGCATGTAACATATCAAACGAAAGCCCACAAAATACCCTTTCATATTATATAAGTTACAACAGGATCAGGCATACTATATGTGGTAGAGATGAGAATATATGCAAAAAGAAAGAAAAAGAAACTTTTTTCCAAAATAATCAAATTTGGTCGCTGCTATATATATATATATATATATATATATATATATATATATATATATATATATATATATATTGTAATCACAGATGGCTCAAAAAGCTGAGCTCAAAGAAGCTGACCTTCTAAGCTTTCCAACGATACCACCCCTTTCAGTCTAGCTGCTACAAAGACGGAGCTATAGACTCAAAACAAAACCTAAGCTGTGAACTCTGTCACATCAGAGAGGCTTAACTTCAGGCGATGGTAGTTCCAGCTAGGAGTACCGCATACACACACTAAATACGTCATTGGAAAGCCCCGAGTCTGTACTTTAAAAAAAAACAATAATAAAAATAGGTGGCTTTTATGGTGCCTGAGCAATATGTGCGTAACCTTTGGTGCACTGGTGCCCCAAAATGAATCGGGCTGAGTTTTAAGAGTTAAAACAAGTGTCACAGCTTGCAAAACAACACCTAGATAGAGTTTTCAAAACTGTTTACTTACTGCAGTGTACTGAGTTTCTATAATCCTTAAAGATAGCGGCCAAGAATCACGTACGAAAGAATAAAGTCTCGCGGCACTTAAAATATCCAGCACTACTTTTATTTATTTATTTATTTTAACCAGAACTACTCAGCATGCGGCTCGTAGTGCTTTCGTCACTGACACCCACTTCTTTAGAGACTGTTGTAGCTTTTCAGGCATTCTAAATTGGGTGAAAAATACAGTAGCTTGGTGTCTTAAAATATCTCTGCAGGATTTTCCCGCACTGAAAGTTTCAGATATGTGGGAGCTTGGAAAATGCACGATTCCCACAATCCCGCGCTGAAATTCAGGCTTGGTTTTAACACCTTTTCTTGGCGGTTGCTCTCCTGACGGAACTGGTGGCAACTTATTGGTCATGTTACGCTTGTCTTCCAATTTTAAGGCCAAACATCGCAGCACCTGGTCATGGTGCCAAGTAAACCGTCCCACCTTACATCCTGTCAAAATGTGCCTTAAATGTTGCAGGTGATAAACACAAAGGACATGAGGCATCCTCTCCTGCCCAGAGGTTTAGGTTATGTGGTGATGGGAGAACATCATATGTTGACCTGTTGAGGAAACTGATCCTGCTTTATTCCGTTGTCCATAGGTCTTGCCAGCCGATCTTGCGTTGTTCCACAATCTCCCATCTCATCCATTCTCCCTGCTTGACCTGGGAAACGGTCTTTACGTACCTCATCCTCTCCTCCTGCTTTTGCACCTCGTTGACTGCCAGCTTCCTCCATTGAGCTTGGGCTGTCTTGTGCCATGTAGGAGGAGCTGAACTGAGACCAAGAGCCCCTCTTCCATGCTGAACTTGCCCCATGATATCACAGATTCAAAGGGCAGCATTTGCACCTTCACGGCTTTTTTTGCCACCAACTTTCTTCCAGTTTTCAACAAAGGTGCTGCCTCCCTTACGCATTTGTCGCGTGACTCTACTAATGTCATTTCCAATCGAACCTTGGTGCACTTAAACTCCTCGGTCAGAGCAGAGACTGGCAGCTGCAGTATCCCTTTACCATAAAGTCCCACTCTGCTGAGGCAGCGTGGAACTCCCAACCATTTCCTGACCTATGAACTGATTAAAGCTTCCAGCTTCTCTTCTGTTGTCAAAGAAACCTTGTACACAGTCAGTGGCCACAGCAGTCTCGGCAGTAGACCAAACTGAAAGCACCAGAGTTTTAGTTTGCCCGGTAAAGCACTGCTGTCTATGCTCTTTAACCCTTCCACTGCTTGTTGTCTAACTTCTCTTATATATGTGTTTGTGTGTGTGTGTGTGTATATACACACACACACACATATATACATATACACACACATATATACACATACATATAGGAAAAAGCGCTAGCAAGAATTTTAATATCGACTCATGAAGAGCCGAGTAGCAAGGGAAAGAGCGTGAAATTAGCCACAACAAGGTACTGAATCCTGGGGAAGGGGCGGGGAGATCTGCTGGCTTCGCGCAGAGCACAAGGCAGTGGAGGGGACTTAATCAGAACCTAAAGCTATGGGCTGAAAGAGAAAATGGCGCTGAGCCGGAGATGACGTCTGACGCATACGGTGCTTTTAAAAGGAGCAGCTCCGATAGAAGTGCTCAGGTAATTCGGCTATAAGAGATTATATACCATTAGGTAATGGTTACATTTCATACTGGAAAGGGAATTGAAGAATAAGAAGCCTTTTAAATGTACTTTTCTTTACTTTTTAATTTTTTTTTAATAAAATAACTTTTTGGCTTGGTTTCCTCCCCACAAACAAAACAAAAAATGTAATAATGTCAATAAGTTTGTTTGATCAAAAGATCCTGCAGTTTTAATACCTTAAATATGGTGCTGTCATCAGCCAATGGTAATGTTAATGGTTTTGTAAGCAAACATGAATTCACAAAAAAGTTTCAACTGATGCAAAAATATGATCTTTTCTTTA
>CM060250.1:59677375-59777375 GCA_030684275.1 Acipenser oxyrinchus oxyrinchus
CAACATAATTCTAGAGTCCACTCAATGATTTAAGAGCCCTTTTATAAAGTTTGCATCTGCGCAGATTTAGAAAATCAGTCAATTGTATTTTCAGATAGGCTTTTTTTTTTTTTTTGAGGATGCTGAATATCTTCACTTAATTTATTTGCCAAAGAAATTTCAAATATTTTCCCTAAATCTGGCTCCCCAGACATTTGGTAAACCATGGTACTGTTGATGACTATTTTTTTTATGGTACTTGTGGGTTAACAATGATGATGATGTCAAACCATGCATTAATCCTCCATTGTCTGACAAAGAAATTCTGTTGAACATGGTTTGGCTCTGGTGCCATATGCCAAGCAAAGCAAGTGTAACATGCACACATACATAAATACAATTCTAATCATGCCATACAATTCCTTGACTTACTGACAACATACATCCCAATAGGAAATGTTAACAACTAACTTTGAGTTCATTATCTGGATTCTTTTAGCAACTTAAGCCAAGAACAGCTGTGGTAGCCTTTATCAGAAAAATTAAAGGGACAGTGTAGCCCCCCCCGATTCTGGAATATAAATATAAATGCTTTTACTATAACAATGGGAGTTTCTTCAATAAAGGGACATACAGTTAACCTTTCAAATCTAAAACCATATTTGTTTATATGCTGTCAGTTTTGTTTTAGTCTCTTGTTCCACTCGTTTTCCTACCTCTCCCGCTTCAAAGAGGTAAGAAATAGAATATTTGAAACATGTAGATGTTATAAATGATCCCTTTAATTAAAGTTGGCTACTGTCGCACAAAACCGTCGTTCATTTGTAACTACCTGTTACCAGAATAGACCATTAAAACAACATCAGTAACATACAACCCCTTTTCTAAAGCTGTACATTCATAATTTGAGCAATCAGTATGATGAAAAGTAAATAAATAAATAACATCAGATTATAATGTTACTACAGTTTCATGACAATTGGATAAGTGGATCTCCAGATATATGCAACAATGTAAGTGTGACATACAGACGGACAAATGTACGGACAGACAGACACTCCAGTATAACCAGCATCTGATATGTTCAATAACTTATTCTAAATAGTGGTAATACAAAGTTTTATAGCAATTGGATAAAATATGTGAAGTGTAATATGCGACTGCCTTCATTGTATCTTATTTGCAGAGGATTTCATCCCCGTGGTCATATGTGGCACCCAGGATGTGGTTAGGATCTTTTTGTTACAGACTTGAATTACCAGTGCTGTTTCAAGCTTTTTATTTTTCAATTGGGTTTCAATACTTTGGACACAATATCAGAATTTCCTCTAATTTCACTTCAACTGAATAAACTGACTGCCTTTAAACATACATAAAGTTCATTTTAATTTTATTTAATACAGGGTTGTCAATAATGCATGAATAGACAGAGTGCTGTAATTAGGAAATTACATATCTGCATTTCAAAATCTGCTTTCAGTGCCTGTTGTGAATGACAAGTGCCTGTAGCCCTACCTATATATTCATAAATAGGATAAATATAGAGCCTTGTTCATTTGTCCTGTAGTTTTGTGCTTAATAAAAACAACACTAACAGAGTGCATCCCCATATCTGCCATGTAATGCATTGGATTACAGTTTGGTAATGTAATGAAATGTCTTCCAAAATGACAAGACAAACCCTTTAGACTTTGAGTAATATCGTTTTATTTTGTTGCTTATTCCTTTTCAGGTAATCAGGTCACACATTGTTTTATCTGGACTGGAATTGTATGTACTGTACTGTGTTATTATAGAAACAATCATTATACTAAAATTTTATAAAATGAGGAATACTATATAAAATAACTCGCCCAAGAATATAAGATTTTAAAAAAATAATACATTGTATTTCAGTATCTACTACCTGTTATGGACTTTTGATACAAAGATAATTTCACACGTTTTGAAAAAATCTGCAATGTACCTTCAATTGCCTTTATTATCTATGTATAAGTAAAGTAATGTTGGGATTGTCTTTGTTTCGGTCTTTCAAACTTAGTCCCTCTAATATGACACATAAAATTGCAGTTAATTTTTAAATTCTAGAAAATAGGCATATAGATTAGAGAAGAGATAACATTTCTTTCATATAAAGAGAGGGTCCCTCTGTTAGCTTGTTCTCTCTTTGATCGGCTTAAGAACCGGTTAAAATATAAATTCCTTGAATTGTATGAATAGCTTCAAATCAATATATAGCCCAAGAGCTTATGTTTTATTATAGTTTGTATTGTAATGTGTTAGGAGAATACTGTAGAAGTCTTGCTCTTACTAATGTATTATTTAGTTTGAATCCTCTCCCGTAGATGGTCTTAAGTTCTTTAGCTGGGATAACCAGACTTTCTGAAGGCTTTTATATTTGCGGAGTAATCTAAGAATCCATTCTTTTATATTTTTCTACAAGGTAGGGAAATAATTGAATAAAAACTAGTGAGACATGAACTACAAAAGTACAAACATATTTATTGTTTACAAATAAGAAAAAGGAAGCATTTAGCATGAACCATTTCTTTTTCAAAATACAATGCTGGGGCTCACGAGTGGCGCATCCAGTAAAGGCGCTCCACATGGAGTGCAGGATGCGCCCTATAGCCTGGAGATCACAGGTTCGAATCCAGGCTATGTCATTGCCGGCGCACAATTGGCCGAGCGCCGCCCAGGTATGGAGGGCTCAGGTCGGCAGGGCAATCCACGGTTCACCACGCACCAGCGACTCCTGTGGCTGATAGGGCGCCTCTGGGTCTGCAGTGGAGCCATTCAGATCTGTGTTGTCCTCTATCACTATAGGTCTGATGGCTTCGCTGTGGATCTGCAGTGCGAAAAAAGACGGCTTGACAGGGACACGTTTGAGGACGCGTGTGTCAGCCGTCGTTTCCTGAGTCGCCAGGGGGTTGCAGTGGTGAACCGGGATTAATAACACAATTGACGATTCCAAATTGGAGACAAATGGGGTAAAATCATTGGCAACAACTGCATTAATAAAAAAAATACAATGGTGGGATTGCAAAATACAAGCTTTAAAAAACACAAAAGATGCAATACTTCCGAGCGCCACTACAAGGGGTTTGATGCTATTAAAAGCTTGCTTCAGAACCTTAGAAAAATAAAGGGAGGGGGTCAGAGACACGTCAGGCACAACTCTCCGCCTTTCACTGAAGGTGCCTAAGAGAGAGAGAAAAAGTGCACCATGCAACAATCCTATAACAAGATAAACAAAAGTAAATACAAAATAGAGAAAAAACGCAATCCAAAGAATTTAAAACATGGCAAATCAAATTGAACAAATCATGCAAATCATATGTAAAAAACTACCAAAAGTAACATAAACAAACTAATATGCTTCAGTAAAGGTCTCCACACCTGTGAGAGAAAGGAAGAGGGTGCTTGAAACCTGAACTCGAACCACCTCGGTTTATTCTATGCAGCAATACAGACAAACATTAGTTTAAGTAAGATGTATTCACTACTTACTAGGTGTTCTCAACTTATAGATCATTAAAAAGCGAGAGCACCCAACAGAATTATAGATCACACGGACCAGACTTAAATTACTTGCGATTTTTAGAAAAACAAAATGAAAATAAAACCCTAGAAATCAGTGGCTGGTACTAACCGCTTAAAAAAAAGACAAAATGTACATTAGTGACAATCCACAAATCACGTTGTCTTCAAATTAGCCAAAATAGCTTAAAAGACATATTTTCCTGGAGGTTTAAAGTCCAGTGTCACACGATGGCTCGTCTTAACAATGCAACTGTGACTCATCCTAACAAAACACATTTCATTAAAACCCAAACAAAACAAGCATTGCACAGGGAACAAAGGTAAAGGTGGTGCAGCAAGCCTACCTCGTCACAGGTGGAACGTAAGTCAATTAAAATGCAGACCCTGGGACAGCGATGGCAACTCCAGCAGCAGCTAGCATTCATTAATAAAAGAGTCAGACAGCTTTTATAGAAGAAAACATATAATTTGTGTATGCACCTCATTGTAGTTCATCCACAAACTTTAAATTATGCTATAATATTGTTTCAGCTCCCCTTGGCCCCTTGTTCCATATAGCTAGTGGGGGCTCTCCTTAGAGATTTTCTTAGCTGGAGGGCTAGATGCTAGGTTCCTGAGGTTCTAGCTCCTCTCCTCCTAATGTGTTTAATGAACTGCAGAACAGGATCCCACTTTAAAACTGCTGTTGGGCTGGGTTGGACCTGCAAGCTGTACTAAATGTAATGGATGGAATTGTGCAACACAATCATCTTAAAAAAGCCCTCCCTTGATCACATTGAATTAATCGAAAAAAAATAACAAATAATGGTCAATTTGTTAATAGTAAAACCTATTAACCTTAGTATCCATTGTGAGGATGTGTTCATTTTTTCTGTTATTATTAGCAGTCCTTGCAGGGTTAGCTTCGCTGTAACCTCATCTGTGTTCTGTGTTTGTTTTTATCCTTGAAATATTCAGCCATTTGATCATTGTTGTGGCTAAATGCCAGTGTCTGGGCTTTGAATTATGAATATTCGAATTTAACTTTGCTGTAACCCCGAATGCAAAAAAACAAAGCAAAAAAAAAGAAAGGAAAATGATTTCTCTGCCCAGGAAAGCAAATCAGAATACATTCAGGAAAAGCTCTTAGAAACAGAATAGCAGGATCACAGTACGAAAATTGCAGATAACAAACTGACAGGCACCCATGGAGCACTGGAGAGCTGAGTTAAAGGTCTAACTTGCTGGAGTTTTAAAATGCATTTCCCAGAAGTGCAGCAGTGGGGGAGGAGAGGAGGACTTTTAAGCTCTTCTCTTTTTTTGCAGTTGTGTACTTGCTTGAAAGGTAGATGTGACCCGATTCAGAAACTAAAATAATGCAGGTAAATATTCTTCCAAGTAAACCTTTAGTGGAAAAAAAAATATTCCCCCTTGGCACTGATTTATAAAGATCTTTTCTCCGAAGTGCAATTTTAAACATGTTCTGTAATAGAAAAATAAATGTACAAAATTGTGTCAATGGTTTTTGGAATCGCTTTAACAAGACAAATGGTGCAAATTGCTCTCAGGTGTAAAGACCTTACTCACTGTGACCTATTTTTGGCGATTAACTTGTTACTTAAAGTTACTTTCTTGGATTTCCTTGACTTTTTGTGGTAAACGCAGAGGTTCTGTATTACTAAGTGTAAGTTAGTGTCACATTTACTTTTTGTGCTTATTTTCCACACAGCAATTACAAATCTTCAGAGAAATTACTATCTGTTCTTAATATTACTAGAAATACTGAACAAGCATTTACCAAACACATTAAAAAATCTAAAGATCAAAAGCCAGCACAATAATAAATATATTAAAAACCTGATTCTGCATAGGAGCATGAATTAAAACAGCCTGACTGGAATTTGCTGCATTTACACTAATCGCTAAAACCTTTAACATGGTTTAAATCATTTGTCAAGTGTATAATCAGTTTAAGATGCCCTACATTTAGAAACAATCAAGGACATATTTTGTTTTATTTGGGGAATTGTATTACAGCTTAGAAGATGAGCACATCTGTCAAATAGACACTGTTATAAAATGGTGGATGTTTGCCTGGCTACTAAGCACAAATTGATGAACATGCATGCTTCTGCATTAGACTGTGAGCTGAGAAATAATGAGGGATGCATTGAAAATGGAAGTGAAGATATTAAAGGGTATGTAGGGGCGAGGTGTACAGCTAAATTATATATTCTAATTATTAAACAATTTAACTATTAGTATTAATTACAGTATATAAATCATTTGTGATGTCATCCTCTGAAAATAAAACCAGGTTTATATGCTACAACAAATAGCAGGCTATTATTCCCCCTTGATTCAAGTTCCGGCCTGAGGTTGATTTTATATATATATATATATATATATATATATATATATATATATATATATATATATATTCTCTGCTTGAATTGAAAAATAAAGATCGAAAAAAACGGTAAATTCTTTCTAAAATAAACGCTGATATTAATCGTCGATTTTTCTTTCTCTCTCACATCCACAATGTTTTAGAATTATTTTTACATCCTAGCCTTTTATTTAATATATTATGCATTGTTTTTCACTGTATTTCATGTATTATGCATTTTTCACTGTATTTAATGTATATGCATTTTTTTTTTTTTACTGTATCTTGTAAAGCACTTTGTGATGGTGGTCCACTACGAAAGGCGCTACATAAAATAGATTGACTGATTGATTGAAAAATAAAAATCAAATAGTAGCAAGCCTATATATATATATATATATATATATATATATATATATATATATATACAGAGAGAGAGAGGGAGAGAGAGAGGCTCCCTTAAGAAAGATATGTACAACATATCGAAACGATAAGCAGGCTTGCAATTGAGACTATTCGGTTTGTTTAAACAATAATGATTTATTTATACAATATGACAGAACAAACAATAACAACATCTGAGTAGTCAAAGAAACATCTATCAAATCAATTAGAAGAGAATCTATCACAATTGCTTAACTTAACTGTAAGTTTCATGCAATTACAATGAGAACTATTTCCTAGTTTCCCATAAACAAAAACAAACAATAAATAAACATTGAGTTATTTAGATCCTCAATAGATAACCTTGATAAAGACTAGTCAGGGTGTCTCTGAATTTGTAGTCTTAAAGTAGTTACTGACATTACTTATCTGTCTGTATTGTTAAAATAAGGCAATATGACCCACAGGTGGTCTAGAATCGTTATGGACTACACCTCAAATGAATGATTATGAAATTCAATTGTTATGTCATTTAATACAGTATGTAGCCTCTTCTACCATATTTCAAGATTTAAATTGGAAATAGGAAGGGAGTCTGGCTTCTATCAAACGGTCAACTACCACACAGTAGAGCTTACATCGACAGGCACTAGCGATTAGTAATACACTTCTCCATTCCACTGTCAAACACCTGATTAGAAAAGTATACTTATCATGCTAGACCAGTTTTTCCAGCTTTTGCTAGGGCCAGCATTTGACTCTGGACAATAGCGGTATAGAGACAAAAATGGCAAGTTATTTTAATACCAAAATAAAGAAAACTTTTAGATAAATAGTTTGCTATTTGAGTGGAACATTTGTTGAAGTAAAATTCCATTCCATGTTAACCAAAAAGGCCAGCCATTGAGATGTATGAAATGTATCTTAACTTCAACTGCTGTAGCTCAAAATCACAAAGCTATACAAGATGAAAATGACTTCATGATCATTTAGAGTGTAAGCTGTGAAAGTTAGATACATACTCAACAAAATACTTTATATATAAAAAAAAAAAAAAAAAAAAAAACTTTCTCTGACTTCTCAATCAAGAAAGTCCTGATCAGTTGGTAGCCATGACAACTATCTGAATGGGATGTGAGCAGTTCTAATAATTTCATGTAGCGAATCTCTGAGATGAGCAAGTCCTGATCACCCACTTAGCTTCATCCTCTCCTATTGATGAGGGTGTATGTGCATCAAATATGACTTGAATACTGATTGTGCTAATCTGTTTCTACCACACATGGTGATATTAAAACAGATTTTATTAAACGTACGTTTGAGTTTCAAACATGGATTTGTTGTCATATTCTAAATGAAAACCCTGATCTATTCGTGATTTAGTATCAAAGAACACAATCAGCACATGCTAACTTTAAACACTGATGAAGGTCTGGGACAAAAACTTGGCTTTTTAAAGAAACATTGTAGGAAGTGTTTAGTGAGAACATTTCAAATATGCTTGATTCACTACAGGATTTTATTTTTCTTTTAAAACTGGATTCATTTCTACCTGCACTTATCATGTTGTCAATTCTCAGTTGTATTGTTGTTGTTAGCAGGCATGTGTTGTCACTGATGAAATTGATAGCCAGAATATTAGTCGACTTCACTTAAATTGTCAATATGAATAGCCCTTGGAATAATATTAATTTCCCTTATATTCAATTGTACATTAAAATTGGCAGTTCATAACATTCAGCAATCAATATTTACAGATCACATAAACCGCTGGTCATGAACAGTACATAAAATATCAGCTTATGAACACATACAACTACCAGCTCTCTAAAAAAAGCCTCTGTAACCAAATGATTGACTTATACCTCCTGCATTTCTCTGTGGGAGCCTGCAATTATGCCAAAAGCAAGTACATACAGTTAGAACTTTCAGTGCTGTTTGTTCATCTAAATTCTATAACAATTCATTACACAAATCTGGAATGATCTGCATTCCAAACAGTAACATCATAATACATGTGTCGTCTGGAAGTCAAGATAGCTTGTCATACCTCTATCTCATTTCTTGTAAAAATTTTAATTGTATCTTTAAAAGGTTTATTTTTAACTTGCCGAATATTGCCCATATGGAAAATCACCACTTGCATAGAATTAAAGTTGTAGCACCCCAGATACAAAAAGTGCTGGTGACGAACATCTGCAATGCCATTAGCTTTTTACCTATAGGCATATAAAGTATCTAGAGCAGGTCTGTAATGTGTATAGAGTTCTGTGATGGATCAAAGGCACTGCCAGTCAAATTATGAATCTGTCCATTGTTGTGACAGCTTACTGAGCTTTTAAATGTGACTGATTGTGAAGTTTTTAAATCGCAAAATAAACTTTAAAACACTAAAAAGAAATAAATGAATTACAAATTACATATCATGTAAAATGTAGTATTAAAATAGAATAGAAAAAAAGGACTACTGCAGTAAACTTCTTCCCCGTGTCTATTGCAATTTACTGATAACAGTTTGCATTGATCCATTTCCCTACATCTGTAATACCAATACCAGGGTATTATATAGAAAATTCCATCTTGGGTCCTTGTGAATTGGTTTTAATGCAGGGTGACCCTCAGCCTGCCCCAGTGACCCTCAGCCTGCCCAATGGGATTTCTTCTAGACAGAAAGGTTGTATGAAGAACGTACTCAACCCATACATCAAGCATGACACTTGCCCCAGCTAAAGCCCCTCTGCTCATCATAGGTCTTGTGTAATTCTCTAGGAGGACAGTAATTTTATTTCCCTTGTTACCAATAAAATCCACATTAGCTCTTACAAAGGGCACTGGAGATAAACTTTGTGTCACAATGTTTACAGAAGAAAGGGATTTTAAATGCGCATCACCGATATCAAAATAAAAGACAGCAGCTTAATGTTTTTATTAACAGTAAGGACTAAAACTAAATTTCTCATTTATCAAGGGAGTGCAGGAAATGCAATCAATAATCCCAAGCAGGTCTATCATCGCTGGAAGCAGGGCCGGCTTTAGGCTGTGCAGGGCTCTAGGCGGTGATGATTAAGTGCGGGGTCCAGAACATCAAATGAATGCTGCAGTAGCAACCGTATCTAAAAGTTAGTATATAGGTGCATCATGTAATCATATGCACCTACATATACTAACGTTAAGATACGGTAAATACTATTAATTAGGGATTTTAATCTTGGCATTTTCGATTAATCACCCCATCTGGACGATTCATTAATTGATTAATCACACTCGTTTGCTATAATATGTAATTGTAGTGAAAGACAACTAAAAGTAACACTTGGTATTAATGCTGTGTTTTGCAGGCATTTTTAATGACACCTAACGTTTTACAAGAAACTTTAATTGAACAATTTGACAATAAATGAAAATGTTTACTTGCATGTAATCTGAAATTAACCAAAGTCAGTCTTTTAATATTATACACAAATGCTGTGCCATGCGTTACTGTAAATTAGCAGCGGTACCACAACCAATACTGTGTTGAATATGTTGGGCCGTTTTTCATATAAACTTAAACTAACAGGTAATTTATTGAATTGAGCACTATTTTATTTTAGTTTAATCTAGTTAGCTGAATATGCCATAATTAAGACTTAGATTTAATACTTGGTATTAAATCTGGAATTTCAGCTGTTTTAAAAGAAATTAAATAAATAACATACTGGTGATAAATAAGCTGCTGTTTTTACAAAAAAGGATCAATGTCGTCAGACCCCGCAGATTTTTTAGGGTCGTTCTTACTTAACACGTCAAAAATTTCCATTTCTGTTACCGGTTGCAATGAGAAGGTGAAAGGACTTCAAACTTGAGAATACATTGTTAAAAAGAAAAAACAACTTACTTGCAACTCAGATGACAAGATAAACTCATAGTACTGCCGTGAAAGAAACGTCCCGAAGAGCAAATCTTGCAAGTTGTAGTTTTTTTCCTTCCTTCTGAGCCAGTGGTTCCCAGACTTTTTTTGCTGCCCAAACACTTCTAATAAAGCGTAAAATAAAATTATAAAAAACTAGTCACTTAAATGTTGCGCTCTTGTTTTCCTGTTCATCATTCCACTTTTAAATGAGAAAGTAAGGACATGGAGGATTTAAAAGGCCATTTAATTGTTTCACAGCAAAACCCTGTAAATGAAACAGATTTTACTATTATTATTATAGTATACCTGTGTGGGAGGGCAGTGGCCAGAGCTTAGGGAAGGACCAGAAATGACAGCACACAGGAGCCGGAAGTGACGTTTAGTCCTGGAGCCCTGTACCAACAATGGTATCTGGGCAGGATTTTATTTTCACAAGTTAATCTTTAATCGATTAGAACCACTAATATTACTGATATTCAAATGTTAATGAATACTTGTTTCAATTTGTTTGTTAGACTTTATCATTTTATATAATTCACAACTTCAAATCACTCAGAATTCCAGTCTACTTCAAAAATATCATGTACTAACTTTTTCTAAAATGACCATGCCCCAGTAGGCCTATTGAAATATACTGCAATGCCTGCCTATAAGTGGGTTCTGACAGGTCGGTGGCAAGACTAACAAGGCAGAAAATAAATAAATAAATAATAACAACAAAAAAATCCCTCTTTGACACTTGACAAACATGTTTACAAATTAACCCCTGGGCATTATCAGATCCTTTTTTTCATTTGAAGTTCTAAATTACGTAAGAACAAATATTACAATGATTTTTTCTAGCTTCAGCTGCAGCAAAGTCCTTTATCAAATCTAAGTAGTCTAAATTCTTCACAACTTCAGTCTCATTTAACAGTATGGCCAAATTTGACAATCTTTTTTGACTCATTATTGAGCGCAAATATGTCTTGATCAATTTCAGCCTGGTAAAGCTGCGCTCACCAGAAGCAACTGTCACTGGAATGATCTGTCGGCTCATCTGTTTCCATGCATGTACTGCAGCATTTTCACAGGACTCTTACCTGCGAGGTGTCAACATGATGAGCTGCAGCTACAGCGTCAGGGCTGCAAATCATCTTGACAGTTGGTGCTAAACTGTTTTGAAAGTTTAGCACCAGAGAACCTCAATGTTTTGTGTTACAGTACATTTTTTTAACTAAATGTCCCCGTATCTAATCACCTATATTTGTATAAAGGAAATTCTGCCACATCTCTCTCATCCTCGGCAAGACTCACCAGCCTGTAATATTATTTAAATTTTTTCTTAGAAGAAAAATAATTCGTAAACAAACATGTTATTATAGATGTGTGTAGCTGTAGTTTAACTGTCATTATTATTATTATTACATTATTTCATCCAGAAATAGAGGGCAGGATTTTCAAAAAACAGTGTTATTGTATCGAACTCATGGTATAGTAACAAGAGCTTTAGTAGCAAGTGATTTTCAAATGAAATGTGTTAATTAAATCAATGAAATCAATGAAATTGAGTCGATGAGGTCGTTAATTAACGTAATTCTCATTAAAAAGCTTCATTGCTGCAGGTCACGTACATCACTTCCTGTCTCAACGAATAAATAATGGAAACTCCTTAATCAAAATGCATGTTAACAAGATCAAGAAAAATGAATGGAAGCATAATTCGCTTTTATGGAAACTACCAGACTAAAGGCAGACAGCTCCCACCAGCCAAATAGAACTAAAAAATAATGGGAATATCTATTTTGTGTATGATTTCTAAGTTTCATTTAAAATTCTGCATTTTGTTTTGCAGAGTGTACATTTATTTAGAACACCACATATAAAATGCTGATTTACGATTATCTGGCGTGTGGGTAAAAATTGGACAGCATGGATAAAAAAAAAGAAAATTAAACCCCATTAATCATTTAACCTTCACTATATTATATATATATATATATATATATATATATATATATATATATATATATATATATATATATATATATATATATATATACTTCAACTACTATATACTCTTCTAATGTGCACTTTGCAATCTTCTTTTGGTTAAAAAGAAAAAAATACCATAAGCCATCTATGTATATTGAATGGAATTTATTTTCTTATGATGACATCTACTTTTGTATGTATTTTAGTATGTACGATTGTAGGCTATAAATACATATGTTTCAAGTGCCATTGGTGTTTGTAGTTGTTAGTTATTATACATGTATACCATGTATGAAACTTTTAAATTAAGCTTTTAAAATTACGATAGAGCTCCCTAACCCAATACACAATTTGTTTATAATTAATTGTTCGGTGAATTCCTCTAATCATGCATGTTCTCTGGTACTCTTTGCTCGCCTCCACGATAAATAAACTCAACATGATTAGAAGTAGCCATTGAACACTTACAGTATTATAAGAACATTTTATATGCATACAAACATGTGAAGGTGAAAGGGTACATTGTACATAAAGTGTGGGGGGAGTCTGACAACATTGGCAAATTCCATGTCAATGATCTCGATCACATTCCTAATGCATCGCTGTGTGTCCTTGATGCCTGTTCTTCGTTCTTGTGTGGATAAGAAGGAAACTTTACTGTAATATCCAATACGCCGTTTTCTATACCAAGATTTCAGTTGTATAATTCAAATAAAATCTACAGTAGATGTCAGCTGTCATAATGTACGTATGCAGAATTTCAACAGGCTACATAAACGATGAGAATTAACACGGATTTGCTTTTAATTTCCCATGCTAACAAAATAAACAGTCGCAAGAAGCACTGCTCCTTAAGATATTAACATTATTTCGTAAATCAAAATTATTTCAGAAATTACATTAGGACAATTATTTAATAACGAAAATAGGCATAACGACCACTTGAAAATGCCCAAATCAATGCTACACAGCAATTTCTTGATTAACACTGGAGTTATCATTTATAAACTTTTGAAAATCCTGAGTTTTTTACTGGGTAAAAATATATATATATATATATATATATATATATATATATATATATATATATATATATATATATATATATATATATATATATATATATATATATTAATTTTATTAATATATATATTAATAAAATATTTCAACACCAAAATTGCTATATTAAGAAACCTAAGACCGAGTAGCCCTAATGTTCGACATTACAAAAAAATAGCTTGTGAATTCAGCTACACTGAATTTTAATAGATCAGATTAACATAAACTGCAACAATTGATTTGGTTTAAACATAAATCCGTGATTATATGCTTCTAACCAAAGCATATCAAGCAGTGTATTTTTTAATCAACAAAATGTATTTATAAACTAGCAAAGCTTAACTTGCACGGTAAAATGAAGAGGCTTGCGAACGCGAAGCATTATTTTACAATGTACTGTTACCTGTTAAGTCGACTATCGCCCACATACCTTTTTGACTTGCTGAACAAAGATGTGTAAAAGTGCGCTACGACATGTTTGCTACCACTTTCCCACAAGACACGAACCTTCTCTCCTGTGTATGTGGATTAGTGTGGGTGAGTCTGGGTCGTGTGAGTAGTCCAGACCCAATGAGAAACTATCATCGTCTATGGTTGCTAAGGAAGAAAAAACAATAATAAAAAAACGAATCTAGCACCATAACGCCTAATTTGCACCCCTGAGCGTTTTGCTTGCATGTAACGAACACACTAAACCTCACAGCAGTCCAGTTCAGCGCGGGGCCCCCTAAAGGGTGGGGGCCCTAGGCGGCCACCTCACTCACCTGGCGTTAAGGCCGGCCCTGCCTGGAAGAATGATATGTACCCAGCCGCCCATGATGACACAGCATCAGCTGTGCTAGGAGCAAAAGCAATTGGTTAGATAAAAAAGACCTACTGGGATATTTGAAAACAGGTTAAGCATTGTGGCTTTGTAACAAGTTTTTATGCATTGGCAATCATGCAAGGAGTCTGCGTTGACTTCAAGGTCAATTGTTTGGCAGTGATTAACATTATTTGACCTAATACTTTAACTGCTAATTTGTTGAACATTATAATAAATGCAATGTTTGGGTCTGCATTCACTGCATTGTGATTAGGTCTGCTTTACAGTACATACAATAAGTTGCCTTTTAAAGTTGGTGCTTTAGGATGTACACAACTGTAATATAATGGCACCCTTAATTCATCATTTATTTTCATTTTAACAAAACCAGTAAACCTATTAAATCAGTGCATGTTTGTTTTTAAAGATAAATGTTGCTACATTCATTTTTGCTGCCACTAAGTTTTTATAAAAAGAAATACCATTACAATGCTATCATTGAACCACTTTTTAATTGTCTTTTTTGTCTGTAAAAGTATGTATTAATTTAATGTTTAATTCTTAAGAATTTAATTATTTAATCACCAGTTGTGTTTAGATCTACCACAATGGATTCAGTACCATCATCCAATCAGCTTCCAGTTCCATCATCCAATCAGCTTCTATCAGATGGTAGATGCCTGCTGTAAAGTCACAGCATCAGCTGAGAATCAAACTCAAAATCAATCTACACAAGTGGTGGATTTTTCATTTTGACTTGATGTATTGAAAGCTCAGTTCCCATCTATTGGAAAGCAAATACTAAACAAAGACACAATTGGTCAAAATTTATTTTATTAACAACTAAAACCAGCCAATCAATACTTTGCACTGTGAAGTGTGACTCTAGTCACGGTCACCTACCACACAGTAGACACACTTCATCGACCTGCACTATCACTTACATAATATCCCACATCCCACATTAATACAAAATGGCATACTTAAAACAAACTCAAGAAAATAACTCAGGGTAACATTGTATTATTAATGAAACACTTTCATGTTCTCATTTTCACAATTATTTATAAAGCAGTTGACTGAGGTCTGAACCCATTCCTAACCCAACACACTCCATATAAGGACCAGACAGACATAAATACTGCTGTTGAATGCAATCTGCAATTCATGGAATATCAGGTGGTAAGAATGTGATAATGTAAATCAAAAGAGTGTTAGTAATATCACATGTTTAAGAGAGATGAGACAGGGGTCAACCTTATGATGTCTTAATATAGGGTGAGCAGTTGTTTAGAAATAGGAGGGTGGAAGATAGTTGAAGTATTGCAGCCAGTCATGTGAGGATATCGTCTTAGTTAAGATGCATATATAAACTGGACCAGGATACAATTCTTTGGAATAGTGACGACATCTTCCAAATCCTGACCTGTGAGAATGGCTCCCGGTTCAGGCAGGTATTGCGCACCTATCCTGACCTGTGAGAATGGCTGTAACTGTTTAAAAGTAGGTGACTAATATATTTCGCCTAGGAGTATATTTTGCAATTACTGTGTTTTTCTGTATTGTCAATAACCAATGGATATTTTACCTTTAATAAAATGTAATTTGACTGTTAACATTTACCATTGTTCAAGACTTGTCATTGATGATAAATAATTCATATTAAAAAACTATTAATATTACAAGGCTGATGATATTTGATTTAACTATAACTAAATGATACCACAATACCCTACAATACTAAGAATGATTTAAGTACAACTTCTGTATTCCACATGGCTGTAGAGCTTTAAACATTTTGTTTGCATTCCTATAGCTTTAAAAAAAAAGTCTCTGGAAAGTTTGGTTGAAGTAAAACACTTATCCACAGGAAAACAGTTTTTCTATTACCTTCAAAAGAGTTGTTGGTTGTTTAGTTTTTTCTCAAGTAGCAAAAGCCTTATTGTATATGTAATTGCAAGAGAGCTTCACTTGACCTTGAGGTATTGTATCCAAACACCTGATGTGAAGCAGAGCAACAGAAATGTGGAGTGCCCCATCTGCTCAGTTGTAATGACTGTACTATTTGGAAGAAAAAAGGTTTGTCTGGAGCAGCTGGTTTCTCTCCAAATGACCTTTTAGCATTTCTCCTCTTGCCATCTGACAGATGTGTCAACTCGATAATTTCAAAAGGCCCTGAATAAATAACCAATTGTGAGCAAGGATGACCCACAGCGATGACAAAATGGATGCGCACACAGCACATTACAGCAACATATAATACCTACAGACGAAGCTAGAAAACATTGTGGAGGCAAAAGGTTTTTTTCTTACTTTCTCTTTCTTTTGTTTCTTTTATTTTTGACAAAATAGCTTTCCCGATTACAGATCGGTTGTTCTCTGAGAAAGGGAGACTGAAGTGAATTGAAAGCTATTGTGATGTGTTTGCCCTTGGAGTGCTGCTATTAGCTGCTTGCAGGACTCAGGTGGTGTGTCAGAACTCCAAATTGATTCCTTCTCACTCACTTGGCTCACAGCTGAGGAGAATAGAGTTTTAGGCTGAAGCTAATTGGCTCGGTGAGTGATAGGACAGCTGTGAAGAGGTGACTACCATCAGACCTGGTCTGATATAGTTTAATGCCTTAAATAGAAAGCAGGTGCTGTTGCTTTTAAGACTAAACCAAAGGTGCATTGAAGCAGTACTTTTTAAAAAAAAACAATGGTTTATGTCAGTTATTCAGATAGCTCGTATGAAGAAATATTCAGAAAGCACTGTGTATTATAACTGACTGATTCCTCATGATGCCTGTTATTCTGAATATGAAGGCAGAATTGTTTACTAGTTTGAAGAGTTACAGTCTCAAGTCTACAGATTAGAAATTGTATTTATGAGCTGGATAATGAACCCCAATTTATTGGTTCTTTTTTAATTATTTGAAATTTCACAATTCAAAATTCTCTGTGTGGATGAGTATTATTTGATAGTGACGTTTATTCAGTTGTTGTGGTGAACTGAACATTTGCCATTACTCTCTCCCGTGTGAAAAAAAGCATAAGATACAGTTACTTACAAAATATGCTGCAATACTCTTCAAAATCAAAGAAACTGTAATCTAAAGACAAATGTTTATAAAATCCTCACAGAGGGAGAATATCTGCAGCTTGGGGTACTAGAAGAGCTGCAGGCTGTTTCTTGATGGAATTATTTGTGGAGTTCACTGCACGTTATTGATTTATAATAGGACCTGTGTTTCTTTTTATATCCAGACATGCTTCAATGATCTTATTCACAGGACAAGCCTGATAGCCTTGGGGACAGACTTTCAACTGAATATCAGTACTGATGCCCTGAATTATAAAGATAGCATGGTTGTGGGTAATGAAGAAGTCTGTATGCAAAAAAAGGTAGAATTACTGATGAATTGTACATTTAATTACGAGCAGTTTTAGTGGAATATTTACAGCACCTGTCATACATTCATTCAGTGGTTCCACGGTTTGAGGTAGTGTTTGTTTTCTTTTGGAATGAGAAGACACAGTTGTGAAATGTATTGTATAGCAGGATGCAGATGTCGAAATGGAGATGGTCACATCAATGGAGATGGTCAAAAACCAAAAAAAACGGAAGTGTTCTGCAATGTTCTTTGAAACAAAAACCTGTGTTAAACCTGACCAGAAAAAACTGCCTTTGTGAGGGACCAGAATAACGATTATCAACAAAAGGCTTAACCCATTACTGCATGACTTTTTTGTTTTTTGTAAAATGTTGTTTGCAAGATTCATTTGGCAAGTTAGGAGTATGTATATTAAGATTTTTTTAAATTACCTTTTGGTTGCTGAGTTATATAGCAAAAACCTTGCGTTTCAATTTTGAAACACTATGCACCACAGGGTACATGTTTTTTGTGTCTAGTTATGAATGTTCTTACATTTATAGTTTATATTTTAAGTTATTACTTATTGACTTATTGTCATAAAAAAGTAATTTAATGTAATACATGGTTGATTTTGGTCAAAGATCAAAATGCTAAGATTCCTGTAGATTGTAGTGAATATGCATTAATTTTCTTATCACTTACAGTATAGATTTAATTTACAGCAGCAAAAACTTAAATATAGAAATGTATAAACCTCTTTTATTGATTGCTTTTACTTTACAAAACAGCAAAAACTTTGTAAAACTGCAAAAGTATAAACAAACTAAATTGTAAATTTCTTCTCAATTAAAACTAAATAAAATATATACATTAATACAATAAATAAAACACACACATAGGTAAACACTATACATTTCAAAATTCTAAATTCAGTGCAACTTATTTTAAAAACAATTATTTGAACAGCTAACAATTCAATAAATAACATTTAATTCAAGGTTAAAACAGATCTGTAGATATTTCATCAATAAATAGACATATTATAGCTTACTTTAAAACTGTCTTTTGAAGTTTTTATTCTAATCAGTATTATTTCTATTGTATTTTATATTTCATTACATAACTACAATTGGATTTGAATTCAAATACAATATTAATAACTTGTACTAAAAATGTTGTTGTTTCTAAATATGAATACAAGATCTCAACCAGTTAGTAACAGACTACAAGAACATTTCTGCCAAACCATGTGAAGAAAAAAACAACACTTATTTTCCCATTGTTATCTTTGACATTCTCCAGCCAGTTTAATGGTGAAATAATCTGAAGAAGAATCGTGGGTGAAGCCCAACTTCGCATTTGATGCATTTATACATTGTGTTTTTGTTGCAAGTAGCACATCTTCTTGGCTTCTCAATTCCATCAACAAGGTGTTCCTTTCCATCCCTGCGCACACTCAGTGGTACTCGTTTGTCAAGGAGCTGTGGTTTACCCATTTGACATCCAATAGCTGGTCGAGAGGCATAGGACAAAATGTAGGTTTTCACTATCTCCCGTCGAAAATCCAAAAGTGACAGTGTTTTGGTCTTGTGAGAAGGTGAACGGCGATAAAGCAGCCAAGCATTCTGCATGGCAACATCAGGCAAAAATGCAAAAAAGGGCCACCACCACTTCTTACTTCTGATGCCAATTCGATAGCTGCCAATATTCTGATCCATGAGATCAGTTCCTCCCATGTACGTGTTGTAGTTGGACACCAATTGCGGCTGAACAATTTCAATATGCTGTTTTTGTGACCGTGACCATCTTCTGGCTGTCTGTAATGTGTTCACTCCAAAGGCTGTACTGGCAATTGTTACAACGCTGTTGTCATCCATCTACAGATAACAAGATCAGAATCACACTTCCCTCCTGAAGTCAAAGCTTCCTCTTTCTTCTTTTTTCATAGCATCAACAGCCTTCAGTGGACACTGTACAATCCTGTTGGCTCTGATTGTACCTGTGGCAAGAATATGTTGACTGTACAGCACATCAAAAAGATAGAGTGAGGAAAAAAAGTTGTCGAAATATAACCGATAATTTAGGTCCTTTGGCATAGATTTAATCAATAACATCACCACTGATCCCCCAAGGCCAAGCTCAGGATGGTATTTTGGTGATGCTCCACAGTAAGGATCAAACTGTAGCAAATAGCCGAGATGCATGTTTAGGCACCAGATCTTGTATCCCCAGCGGATTGGTTTCCCTCTGAGAAACTGCTTGGCAGAATGTCTGCCATAGTAAGGTAGCATGGCTTCATCGATATCTAAGTTCTGCTAAATTAAACAAATAATAAATAAATAAGTTCTGCTCAACTGGCCAGAATTTGAGAAAATGTTTGTTTAACAGGTCGAATACTGGGCGCATCTTTCCCAACTTGTCACCTTGAGGCAGGTTGGTGTTGTCAGCGCAGTGAATGTTAGACATGATTTCTTCGAATCGATTGATGGACATCCCTTGGGTAACAGCTTGATTTATCACATCGCTTTCATTTTCCCAGAACATCCTTCGCCTTGGCAGTGGGACATAACCAGAAATGAACAGAATGGCAAGAAAAACCCGCATCTCTGGTTTTGTGACACTGAAGTTGGCTTTTCCTTTTTGCAATACATAAAGGTTTGACATCTCCACAATCACCTCAATGACTTCATCGTCAAAGAAAAGTTCAAACAGTTCCACTGGGGAGAGATCTTCAGTCAAATGTTTGGCTGTCTCTCCATTCCATTCAGGAGCTGGTTTAGATTTTGGTCTATCCCTTTTCACCCAAACACGATTTGCCTTCTTTTGAGGCAGGCTGTCATTGTGTACACTGATGCAATCCGTGTTGCTTGTGTCATTACAAGGTAGTCTAATAGTGTCAGGTCCACTTGTGCTAGTGCCTTCTACTCCACCTATGGCAACTTTCTCCCCCCCATGATATGTAACAGTGGCAACTGCTGTGGCAAGAAGCTGATTGCAACTTAAGTTATTAATGGAACCTCCACCATCCTCATCACCACTGTCTTCATCTGAGCGGTTGTGATTTTCAGGAGGTGTAATAAAGACATCAGCGTGATTAAAAAAAAAAACATCATCTTCCAAAATATTCAATACTTCATGAGCAGTGTAATTTCTATGAAAAAATACAAAGATTAGTATACCACATGGGCAATGCATAATATATCCAGCATGCTGGCTCACAGTATTCACTCAAATTTACTAAAATTCATCTCTATGGTAGGGGTGGGAGGTGGGGCGAGGAGCAGAGTCAAAAGTACAGAGCCCTGCCATAATAAAATAAGCAGCCTTGACATAGAGCTAACATGTATTGTACCAAACTGCAACACAACAACCAAGCACAAAACAGAGCAGACACAAACACATCAGTATCTGGTAGCTTAGCCTTTGACTAATTAGCCTAATTAACTCTGACTTCCAAGAGAATGGCCAATAGATAAAAATGACAATATCATGAAGTTACATGTTTTTTTTACGAGAAAATAAACGTAAAGTAGTGCACCTCATACAGTTTCAGAAAACCTGTACCCTGTGGCGCATAGCGTTTCAAAATTGAAACACATAAACTAAGTTTTCTAACTTTAACAGTAATTATGATAAATATAAAAAAATGTAGTATTTTGAGTTCTAGAGAAGTAAAACGAATATTCTACATCAAATAAAAATGTTTTTTTTTTTTTTAATTTATGGAAAAAATCTTACCTTTTTACGGAATTCATGTTTTAGCTGATCCTTCAGACATACACAGTGAAACAGGAAGTATGACGCTGTTGTCATGGTAACCAGCTATGTCATCTGGTAGCAATAGGGGTCAGCTAATATATTAAAGGGGCAATACATATATTTCTTCTGAAATATGAAAGCAAGGTTATAAAATATGCGTGTTTCAATTCTGAAACGCTATGCAGTAATGGAATACGAATTTCTCAAAACTCTAGTAATCAAATAATTGTAATACCAAGTTTGATCCCCTGTGGAGGATAATAAGGAAATGTCCATTCCAGTAGTGTGGAACAAACATTGAATGAAAACCAATGCACATTTTTACATACGACTTGAGAGGTGTTCTGCATCTGCTAAAGACGGCACAGCACTAGCTCTTTTGTCATAAGTGGCCTGTTAATGTGAAAACTGAATGAACGTGACAGCAAGGAAGATGAATACTTTTTTCTATGGGGAGTAAATCGCTCCGTCATTCATAACCAGTAAAAAAAGGTTATGAAATACTCATTTAAATCTCAACAGTACATTATTTTCCATTACAAGCCAAATGTTGGGCAGCATTAAGTGACTAGAAATACAGGGATTGTACCACACAAATAAAATGGGTAGAATTTGATCTAATTTTTGATACAAGATTGAAAAAAATAGCCACTTAGGGTGGTGTATAAAGAGGGTAAAACTGGGAAGTTGTCTATTGTCTAGCATGTGATAAGCATAGAAGGGATTTGGGTGACACCTCTTCAACATATGCTTAACGGGAGACTAGAGCAATTCCGGTGGATTCTCAGTAATTGGATTGGCCTCTTTTACCCAAAAGACGAGAACACAACTGGCTACAATTTCTTCAGAAGTGTCAGAAAGATGACAGTCCCCTATTAGTCATCGCTATTGATCCACCAGTCTTCAACTTACTATCAAGAGATGTAAATCATAGTCTGTTTCAATATCCCAGAATTCTAAGTTTCTTTAATAAAAATGACTTGCTTACTTGTCACCCCACCTCCCAGAGAGCTCCAATGCTGAAAAACAAAAAGGTTCTTTGATGTAGCTGTAAAGACTTCTATTGGGGTAGAACAAGCACAACTTCCATAGAATTGGGTTTACAGCCAGCTCAGCTGTTATGTTAAAATCTAATTTTAACTTAAGATGAGTAGGGTGTTCTGAACCCTTTCTTTCAGATGTCATATGGTAATGGTAAACCTGATGTGTTATTGCTCTGGGGACTTATGTACTGTACCTCAGATGCATTAATATTAATAAAAAAATTTAAAAAAATCATGATTTAAATACTGTAAATGGTTGAATGATTGCTGTAGTATGCCTACATTAAAAGAGTTGTTTGTATTTCGTAATAGATTCAAATATTACTCTCCCAAAACAAAACAAAAAAATGTTCATTGATATGGAGCTGATATTAGCTGTTGTGTCTTTGCTACTTCTGATCTTTCACTGTATCTTCTTATGATTCTATATGACATATGCATCCACAATGTTTTAGAATCCACATCCTGGCCTTGTATTTAATGTATTATTGTAGCAGGGAGGTAGAAAGCCCTGCTGTGTAAATATATTTATTTATTTTTAGAACGGGGTTTCCCCCTCCACCCCTGTGTTATTTTATATTTGTTTTGTATTATTATTATTATTATTATTATTATTATTATTATTATTATTATTATTATTATTGTGTGTAAATATGACGGCAAGAGCCGTGCACTGTATGTTTTGTTGTTGTTTATTTGTATTTATGTATATGTTTGATTGCGTAGCCGAAATACTTTGTAATGTTTGATAGCGTGGATGGGGAACCCCATCCACAGTAATTTAAAGACCTTAAGTGATTAATTTGTTGCTAATCGGGAGATGGTCACCTGCATAAAAGCCTGCAGTGCTCTCAGTTCGGGGTGGAGTACTGAGGAGTGTGGGTGTGTTAGGAGCGAGAGCAAGAGGAGCGAAAGAGAAACGAAACTTAAATAGTAACACAGGAACAGCCTGACCTGACCTGTGTTGTTTTGTTTTGTGTTCGTGATTTTGTTTTGTTTAAACATTTTATTTTTGCTATGTGTTTTTGTTTAAATATTTATTTTATTTTTGTATTTAAATAAAACGGCATAAGCGCCTTTAACTGCAGTACTGCTTGGTGTCAGTGTTCCTTCCTGCTTCTGACCTGAAGTCACCGCCCAGCCACCCTGTCACAATTATGCTTTGTTTTTCACTGTATTTAATGTAGTATGCATTGTTTTTCACCGTTTCTTGTAAAGCGCTTTGTGATGGTGGTCCATTATGAAAGGCGCTATATCAAATAAAGATTGATTGATTGATTGATTGATTGTCTCATTAGAAAGCTTTCTAGGTTTTCAGGCAGGAAATTTATAGTATCATTAATACAAGTGCCTAGTACGTACATTCATTGGTCAATCTACAAGCCAATTACCGACAAGTTCCCATACACCTATAAGGTATATAAACCTACTTCGCAAACTCAGATCTGCCATGCTTTCAAATTACTGTTCGTCATTTGGTTGGTTATGTATCCCCCCCGGTTGTATCGATGTTGTCCCTTACCTTCACATTATGGATTTGACTCTTCCATTCGTAGACCCAGTTCAAGGATTCAGCAAAAAAAAAGAATTCACAAGGTAGGAATGTAGATTGTGTTACTTCTCCTTGAAATGACATTAAGGTCAGGACTACGACATCTTGTTCATGACACAGCCCTGTGACACATTTCTAATGCATCGTCAGGTGCGCATCAATGCCATGGGCGTAGCCAAATGTGAGAGCAATTACACACAACAGGAGCACAGAAGAAATAAATTAAATTGTTTCATCGTCGTTATCCTAGCACAGGCTCACAACAGAACATCATCCTTTACAAGTCAGTCTTTCCAAACGCCACATGTGTACTTCCACATTTGGACTGCTCCTTTGGCGATGCTCACTCAGTCCTCTTGTGGGGGAAGGGCATCATTATTACAGTAGTCAAAAGGTTACCGTTTTTTGGTGAACGCCAGTAAACCTACGTTATCGTTCCCCAGTCAAATCGCATGGTGTCTAAATAAGCACGGTAATTTACCATAATAAAAAAAAAACAGTAATGAAAAAGAAAATGTAGAACATAAAAAGCGCAAAAATAGTCAACGAAAGACAACACTTTATTCAAATTCTTTGTCGTATTATATATTTAAGGTAAGGCAAGTTTATTTTTCTGTTAAAAGTGCTCCCGGTTACAATGTTCTGCCACCCGGCTGTACAGAATTCTTGGGGAGAACCCTGCACCAGACACAATATGAATTAATACATAAATATTTATTACTTATCATGAAGAACGTACATCAACATATGAAATTAATAGAATAAGTAAGAAAAAAGCAATAGGCAAGCATATGTTAGTAAACTATAATAAAGTAACAGACAAACTAACGTTAATAAACTAACTGTCAAACTAAAGCAACACAGCACCCCTACACGTTAAAAAATACAGCAGTAGCTCTAGATTAATTATGAATACCTGTACAGGAGCAATATTTAAGACATGCACAAAATTAGTTAACAGAATGGTAAAGCAACTCACCAGAACGGAAAACACCAAATTGCTCGGGTACTTGTGTCTGATTCAGGTTTTTTCAGGACCTCGAACAACTTCCAACTTTTCGTAGCAAGAGAAACAACGGCACATTTTGCCGTTTGTTTACATGCTATTTTATAGTGATGCGGTGCACTTGTGGAAATCAGAACATAAAATGAGTTAATGATATAATGCCGGTTCTGGAAAGATTTAATAAACCAATCAGTGTGCCTCAAGACACTCTTGCGATGAGTCACATTTGAAAAGATTGAATAAACCATTTGAATTGCATTTTGACACAGTGCCAGGGGGTGTTCTTTTGGGCGATGCATTTACAATGGGGGAAAAAAACGTTTCACCACAAGGTGTTCTATACAAGGAGACTACCTTATCAGAATTGAGTTATTATTGTTAATGAAAAAAGAAAATGCACAAATGTGAAATCTGCAAATAGAATCCTGCTTAATGACGCTTAATTCCATTCCGTATGCCTGCTTTCTCTGCATGTCATACAGCTAATCCTCCAGGAACAATTCAAATGGTAACCTTTGGGACATTCAATTTCATCACTCACATTATTTCTCTAGGAAGATAATTCATATCTCGTTTCACCACTGTGTACTACAGTAAAAATACTAATTGTGTCAGAATTCTAACATCAACAGTATTCATTACATCTCGGCTTTGTTTTCTCATATTGATTCCATAAAACTACAGGCTTGTATGAACTTACCAGAAAGGAATTACGAAAAAAAAAAAGTATTCTGACGAGACTGGGTTCAAAATGTTCCAAGCAGGATCTTGTACCGTGGTACATCAGTTAAATTACAAAGAGACATTTCTACATGCTTTTATAAAAGCTGCTTGCCGTCGTAGAATCTTTTATGCTGGCTTTCTCTAAATTATTGCTTCTAAACCCCGATGTAAACTGGAAGTTCGGTCACTCACTCACTTACCAATCCTCCAAATCAACTAACGGTGTCAACGGTGAAAATCTATTCTAATTCGCAGTATGCTTTACACACGACTGTAGGAGCAAACCTTAATTCAGCGTTCCCCACTAAAATATTGTGGAGGGCCACATAAGTAACTCTGCGATCATTGGCGGGCCACATAGACATATTATAAACCCCTTATCCCCTTCGGAAACGAGTGACCTTGCTTGTAATATTCTGATAACATGGTTTGTAGGAGGTGGTTGCGGCGCACAAACAATGCTGCAGACGGTCGTGCCTCAGTCTGTTACGGTGCTTGTTCTTTATTGATTTCATTGCCGAAAAGCTGGCTTCACACACATATGTGCTACCAAACACGGACAGTCCCTTAAAAGCACAGGATACCAATGTGGGGTATTTTTCTTGAGGTACTTTAAACCAGAATTCAGGCACGGAGCATGTTGAATGTATCGCTTGCATGTCAAAGTCAGCTTGAAGTTCCAAAAATTCAGAGTCTGAATTGACAGTTGCTGCCCCCATTTGTGCCAGTTCAGTAGAGGTGGCTCTCACTGGTACAACAAAAGGATTTTGCAAAAAATGGAACAAAACCTTCCTATTTCAAAAGTCACCAAATCGTGCTTCAAACCTCTCCCTCAGTTGAGTCATGTACATCACAAATACGTCATGTCTGTAGTGATCCTTCAGCTCAGGTCGTTCAGTGGTGATGCACGCAAGTTTGGGGAAATGGTGTGTGAACTTCCTTGCAGGGAGAGATTCAGGGTGTTTAAATGCCCAGTCATACCTGTGAGAAAAGCTAGAGCTAACTCGGGACTTCCCTTACCAAGGTCTCGTGACCATGACGAAAGTCATCTTTTTAAGGGCGTCACCTTGGTCAGGGGCGGAAGTGCGAGTATGTAAATCCTGGTCACTCGAGTCACAAGTGAGTTGTAAGGACACTTGTCAGTTTGGGATTGGTGTTCCACTGACTACAGGGGCGGGGCTTTGCATATTAAAGGGAACGCACTACTGTGTTCCGGGTTGGTCCTTGAAAACATAGGTGGGGTTATTGGGCTTGAGGGAGAGACACAGTACAGTTTGTTTTGGTTTTTGGTTTCTTGTCACAGTGTTTTGGAATACAAATAACCGCTATCTTTTGTTTATCCTTTTCATGTTTGGGACATCTTCAAGAGGACTGAGAAACGACTGACCCTCCATTCTTTTTGTTATTTGCTCCAGCACCCCCTCCCTCACGCCATTCTTTTATTTTTTATCGTGTAACAAAAACAATAAACATATTTTGGTTGCGCTGCAAACAACCGGGCAACCGCTGTCTCCGATGTTGATGGAGGTGTTGTAATTTTCTCCACCAGCTGTCCAAAGAACTGGACGAGCTGTTCCTGGCGCCGTATTTCTCTCTCGTCTCGCTTCTCCTCCTGCTCCCTAAACATTGCCAAGACTGTAGCTGGATCCATATCCCACTGCTAACACCACAGTGCCTTGCAAAAGTATTCAGACCCCTGACCAATTTTCTCATATTACTGAATTAGAAATGGTACATTTAAATTTCGTTCTGTTTGATATTTTATTTTAAAACACTGAAACTCAGAATCAATTATTGTAAGGTGGCATTGGTTTTATGTTGGGAAATATTTTTAAGAAAAATAAAAAACTGAAATATCTTGCTTGCATAAGTATTCAACCCCCACACATTAATATTTGGTAGAGCCACCTTTCGCTGCAATAACAGCTTTAAGTCTTTTGGGGTAAGTATGTACCAGCTTTGCACACAGTGTCAGAGTGATTTTGGCCCATTTTTCTTGGCAGATTTGCTCCAGGTTGTTCAGGTTGGTTGGACGACGCTTGTGGACCGCAATTTTCAAATAGTGCCACAGATTCTCAATGGGATTGAGATCAGGACTTTGACTGGGCCACTGAAAGGTGAATTTCCTCCCAAGCTTCAGTTTTTTAGCGGACTGAAGCAGGTTCTCTTGCAGTATTTCCCTGTATTTTGCTCCATCCATTCTTCCTTCAATTTTAACAAGATGCCCAGTCCCTGCTGATGAGAAGCATCCCCACAACATGATGCTGCCACCACCATACTTCACTGTAGGGATGGTGTGTCTTGAGGCATGGGCAGTGTTAGGTTTGCGCTACACATAGCGCTTTGAGTTTTGGCCAAAAAGCTCTATCTTGGTCTCATCTGACCACAAAACCTTTTGGATCACTCTCATGCTTTCTGGCAAACTCCAGACGTGCTTTCAGATGGTACTTTTTGAGTAACGGCTTCTTTCTTGCCACCCTCCCATACAGGCCAGTGTTATGCAGAGCTCTTGATATGGTTGACTGGTGCACCATTACTCCACTCCCAGCCACTGAACTCTGTAGCTCCTTCAAAGTGATTGTTGGCCTCTCCTTGGCTTCTCTCACAAGTCTCCTTCTTGTTTGAGCGCTGAGTTTTGAGGGACGGCCTTTTCTTGGCAGTGCCTGGGTGGTGTGATGCAGCTTCCACTTCCTGATTATTGATCCAACTGTGCTCACTGGGATATCCAAACACTTGGATATTATTTTGTACCCTTTCCCTAATCTATGCATTTGTATTACTTTATCTCTAACTTCTGTAGAATGCTCTTTGGTCTTCATTTTCCTTAAGATTCACAGCCTGTGAATGATCCTTCAACAGTGGGGGTTTTATCCAGAAAATGTGACAGCAACTTAAATGGTTCACAGGTGGAGGCCAATGGTAAGGTAATTGTGTCCTTGTTAGGGCAATTTCTTTCATCGGTTTAAACTGGGAGCTTCCACAGCACAGGGGTTGAATACTTATGCAAGCAAGATATTTCAGTTTTTTATTTTTCTTGACATAAAACCAATGTCACCTTACAATAATTGATTTTGAGTTTCAGTGTTTTAAAATAAAATATCAAACAGAACGAAATTTCAATGTACCATTTGTAATTCAGTAATATGAGAGAATTGGTCAGGGGTCTGAATACTTTTGCAAGGCACTGTATATACACAAATCAGTGATTGGAAATCTTAGTCTGTGATTGGTTAAAACCTCATCATAGGAGGACAAATAGATTGAACTATTGCCCTAACATCCTTAAACCACCGATCAATAGTATTGGTCTGTCCTGTGATTGGTTCACATCACTTTCTCCCTTGCACTCTTCACAAGAGAAAATGGCTGAAGACAGATTCTGTGAGTTAACAGAAAATGAATTACAAAACATACTACAAAAGAAAGATGCTCCAAACACTAAAATGGTGCTTAAAACATCACTGTTTTCTGACTTTCTGAAATTCAAACAAATTCAACTTGACAAAAACAAGAATGACTACTGTTTAAAGGCTTGATAATGAACAGCCCTTTAGAAAAAGACCAGGTTCAACCTGTCTAAAAGAGAGGAAAGACAGCACACAGTGTGCAGTGAAAAGAAAGGTAAACAAACAGAGAAAGGTGAAAGAGTTTAAAAAGGAGAACATCCTTTTGAATGGTGAAAACAGGCCAGCGTGGTCCGTTAGTACTCAGGAGAGGATAAACAAAAAAAAAAAAACCTAATCAAGTTAGTAGGGGAAATGGAACCTCTGGGAATCCATGGCTAAATGGACCACCCTTCCTCCAGGCGGCTAGATAAAGGTCTTATTATGGTCACACAGAGGATTATACAGTATTGTTAATGACAGCATCCAGTCTATTCTTGAAGGATCCAATAGTCTCTGCTTCAACAACTCTGTCTGGCAGCCTGTTCCAATGGTTCACCACCCTTTCTGTCAAAAAGCTCCCTCTCCCCTGGGTTCTGAATATGCCCTTCTTCAGCTTCCACCTGTGGCCCTGGCTCTGTTCTCTGTGACCTGTGAAAAATAATTCTCAGAAGTTACTTTGTTAAACCCCTTGACAATTGTAAATACCTCTATTAAGTTGCCTCTGGCTCGCCTTCTTTCTAGGCTATACATCCTCCTCCAATGGTATTTTCTTGACCTTAGCCTTAGGTGAGTTGAAAGATGTGTACTAAATTTCTACATTCACTTTTTTGGGGAAAGATATCCCTTTAAATCAGGGGTAGGTAACCTTGGCTCTTCCCATCCATTCCACTGCAGCACACTCTGTTGAAGGTCAATTAAATAATTAAAGGTCTGGTTGGAACAAAGTCATGCAGTGGGATGGATTGGCAGAGCCAAGGTGGCCTACCCCTGATTTAAAAGGATAAGTTGGTCATACTTTAGTGTTTCCAAAGATTAATAAAAACACTGTTTAATACACTATTAACAACACCAGCATGTTATGTAAAGGCTCCATTTAAATGCATTTTAGGTTCCAGTACCTAAAAACCTAGTTTATGATTTATACATAAAATCCAAACATCCATTTAAATGGATACAGGGACTGAGGAGGATACAGATTCAGCTCTTTCAGTCTATCTTCACATAACATGCCCTTCAATCCTGGAATTAATTGTGTTGCTCTCCTCTGTGCTCTTTCCAGTGCCTCAATGTCTTTCTTATGATATTGGGACCAGAACTGGACATAATATTCTAGTTGTGGTCGTACATAAATATATAGATTTGAATTCAACTGTCTTGGCTATATAACCTAACATTCTATTTGCCTTTTTTTATAGCTTCTCCGCACTGTCTAGTTGGCTTAAGAGATTCATCCACTACTACCGCCAAGTCCTTTTCATACATAGCTTCCTCTGTTTTGTTTCTATTCATGTTGTACTTGGCTCTAATGTTTTTGCACCATATATGCAAGACTTTACATTTATTCACATCACATTTCATCTGCCATGTGTCAGCCCAAGCTTGAATCTTGTCTAAATAAGAACATAAGAACACAAGAAAGTTTACAAACGAGAGGAGGCCATTCATCCCATCTTGCTCGTTTGGTTATTAATAGCTTATTGATCCCAGAATCTCATCAAGCAGCTTCTTGAAGGATCCCAGGGTGTCAGCTTCAACAATATTACTGGGGAGTTGGTTCCAGACCCTCACAATTCTCTGTGTAAAAAAGTGCCTCCTATTTTCTGTTCTGAATGCCCCTTTATCTAATCTCCATTTGTGACTCCTGGTCCTTGTTTCTTTTTTCAGGTCGAAAAAGTCCCCTGGGTCGACATTGTCAATACCTTTTAGAATTTTGAATGCTTGAATCTGATCACCGCGTAGTCTTCTTTGTTCAAGACTGAACAGATTCAATTCTTTGAGCCTGTCTGCTTACGATATGCCTTTTAAACCCAGGATAATTCTGGTCGCTCTGCTTTGCACTCTTTCTAGAGCAGCAATATCCTTTTTGTAACGAGGTGACCAGAACTGAACACGATATTCTAGATGAGGTCTTACTAATGCATTGTAATGCATTCAATCTCTTTGTATTATTAAAGTTGCTGATTGGGAGTTGGCTACCCCTCCCAGTTTCGTCTGCAAATTTGCAAAGTTTACTGATTATGTCTTGGTCTAAGTCATTTATATAGATTAAGAATAGCAATGGTCCCAATATTGATCCCTGTGGTACCTCACTTGTTACTTTACTCCAGTTTGATGCCTGGGCACTAATTATAACTCTCTGCTTTCTATCTTGTAACCAAACCATGCTGCTACTTTACCATTTATTCCTACTGATTTAATCTTTAGGTATAGTCTTTCGTCTGGTACTTTGTCAAAGGCTAAAATCTAAGTAGATGATGTCATACGCACTATCCTTGGGCATGCTAGTAGTCACCTCTTGAAAGAAATCTAGTAAATTAGTTCAACAAGATCTACCCTTCCTAAGGCCATGTTGGCTGTCTCCTATAATATTGTTACTGTATAAATATTCCTCCATTTTGGTCCTTATTATAGTTTCCATGATTTTACATTTGATTGATGTTAAACTTATAGGTCTGTAGTTCACAGGGTCAAATTTATCTCTGATTTATTTATAGGAACAAAACTGGCAATTTTCCAGTCCAGTGGGATGACTCCTTTATAGATTTGTTTAATATATAATATATTGGTTTAAAAATCTGTTCTCTAGTTTCCCTGAGGACTCCTGGTCAGATTCCATCAGGCCCTGGGGATTTGTTTATTTTAAGTGCTGTTAGCTCCCTTAGTACTTGATTCTCTTTTATAACAAACTCTGTTTGTGTACATTCTGTTAACTTTGGTATATTGTATAAATCCTCCTTTGTAAATACTTGTACAAAATATTGATTAAGTACATCTGCGATTTGGTTGTCTTTAGTCACTAAATTACCACTGCTGTCACTTAGGCTACTGGCTTCCTCTTTCAGTTTCCTTTCAGCATTAACATATTGAAAAAACCCTTTTGGATTAAGTTTACTTTCTACCGCTGCTTGTCTCTCTAATTCCTTTTTCACTCTCCTAGTCTGTTTTTTTAGGTCTCTACAGGCCTCTCTGTATTCTGTTTGTGAGGCTGCTCCCTCTGATTTAACAGAAAGGTATAATTTGATTTCATTTTTAATACTCAGCTTAATCAATCGATTTACCCATCGTGGTTTCTTTTTCTTAAGTTTACCTTTTGTTATTTTTGGGATAAATGTGTCCTGCATTTCTAGCATTATATCCCAAATTCTAATCCAATTGTTTTCAACATCATTATCTATTAGTATTCTATCCCAGTCTGTGTTTAGACCTTTCTGACCCCAATTCCGTAGTTTAAACTCTGCCTGATTACTCTGTTAACTGTCTCCCCCAGTGCACTGGATCCCCTCCAGTTCAGGTGCAGTCAGTCCCACCTGTACAGGCCACGCCCCGTCGAGAAGGTTCCCCAGTACCCGATAAACCTGTGCCCCTCTTGGCTACACAGTTTTTTAGCCATGTGTTAAAACTTCTAATCATCAGTTGTTGTCTTGGCCCTGCACATGTCACCGGCAGTATTTCAGAGAAAACTACCACAGAGGCTCTACTTTTAATCCTTTGCCCAGCTCTATAAGTTTATTTTGCAGAGCCTCCTGATTCTGTTTCCTACGTGAACAATGACAACTGGATCCTCCCCAGCCCAGGCCAATTAATTTTTGTATTGCACAAATATTTCTGGGCATTTAGGTCTTATTATATACAGCATATTCTATAGTGAACCATAATGATTAGGGGTCTACTTAAATCGCGGTAAATTTACGTATTTTTCACGGGTGGAATAAAATTAGGATTTCACTGACATTTCGCAGACCTGTTTAAACATTAAATAAACCTAAGTAGACAGTATTTCAGAGCACTAAAACCTAAAAATAGTGGTACTTGCTTCCTTACTAAAACAGAGTGCTGTCATTTGTTAAAGGCCAGCATGCAACATCCCCCAGCAGTTGCTGCCGACATTCTCTGTCTGGTGTGAAGACTTTCCCATACATTGAGACTGCACGTCTGCATCCACTGAATTGGTTGGAAGTGTAAAGCAAAGCTTTGCCAAGTTATACAAATGTGAAAATTGATTAGAAACAGCCCCAAAACTCGTTTACATAGGGCATCTGGCATACTTTAATAAAGACAATATATGAAGCATGTTCGTTGTGATGTTATTTGTCCCATCCAATAATTTATTTTATTAGTACCGAATCAAAACAAAGAAAATGTGCCTATTTGGGTCTAAAATTCTAACTGTGTTTAAAAAGTAAGCAGCAGGTTGTTTGAAGCGAGGTAGCTGTGCTAGATCGTACCTGTAGTACTGATTTAACTTCGCTACAACCGACAGGAATACTTTTTTGTCTATGCTGACTTTGCAGTTTGTTTTCTGAAAGCTGTTTATTTTACATTCTGTTCAGCAGCCTCTGTAGTAGCCTTTTGTTTAATGTGTGATTCTGAAGCTAAACAGCGATCAATCGTATTTTCTCCAAACACATTAAAGATGTGCAAAACAATTACCTCCATCTGCATGTACACTTTCTTTGGGAAATATCTTGACAAGATCAATCACCAAAATATACTTAGCTTTTTTTGCTTTGTCGTCCACTTCTGGTATTTTATCTCCAATGCTGAAAACAAGATTTTAGCAACCTAAATCAAAACAATGCAGCACTGACTTTTGTCCCACCCCCTACTGTACAGTACAGGTCACAGAAAAGTCTTGACACACTGATAGGCTGATTAAAACATCATTGTCATTTGAACAGTAAACAAGAACGCTAACCGCTTTGGAGAATTTTTTTGTAAATGTTATTTGTCTAAGGACGTATTTTTTTTTTTTTTTCCTAAGTGCAATGCACACAGGACGGCGCAAAAATAAAAAAGGCTATCTACAGACGTAGTTTGCATCGCTTGCATTGTGCAGTAGTTCATTTAAACAAGGCTTCTTTTTTTTTCTCCGTACTTGTCCAGTATGCATTGGCACCTAAAAGAGGTGAATTTTGCTGTGACCCCTCAATTTCAAGATTTCCGTGAAATCCGCGATTTAAGTAGACCCCTAATAATATCCATTAGTATATTTTGGGATGTGTAACTTTAACAGTAAGTTACGTGTAATGTATAGATCAAGCCCCACCTCCTGTGAGAGAAGATGGTACATTGTGTTATAAAACCATGCTGTCTCCCAGGATACTGTTACCATACAGGTAATTTTCCATTTTGGATCTTATTATAGTTTCCATAAGTTTACATATAATAGAAGGATTATTGGCCTGTTGTTATCTGGTTCGGTTTTGTCTCCCTTTTTGTGGATCGGTATTACGTTTGCAATTCTCCAGTCTGTCGGTACAACCCCTGTGTCAAGAGACTGTTGCATGATCTTGGTTAGTAAATAACTTCTTTCATTTCTTTGAGAACTATTGGGAGGATCTCATCTGGCCCAGGGGATTTGTTTATTTTAAGAGCTCCTAGTCCCTTTAACACTTCTGCCTCTGTTATGCTAAAATTATTTAAAACAGGACAGGAACAGGTTGACATGTGGGGCATGTTGTCCGTATCCTTCTTTGTAAAAACTTGTGAAAAGTAATCATTTAATATATTTGCTATTTTTTTCTCTTCATCTATGATGTTGCCATTTGTATCTCTTAGACATTTTACTTCCTCCTTGAATGTTCTTTTGCTGTTATAATATTGGAAACTTTTTGGAATTGGTTTTAACCCCCTTGGCAATGTTCATTTCTATCTCTCTCTCTTTTGGCCTTTCTAACTTCCTTTTTGACTTGTGTTTGTAGTTCCAAGTACTGTGTACTTTTTCTTGGTACATTTTAACGCTTTGTAAAATGCCTTTTTTCTCTAAATATTTTTTAATTGATCTATTAATCCATTTTGGCCATCATTTTTCTGTGGATGTTTTCAGTATTTTACTCCAATCTACTTCTGTTAGTCTCTGTTTCATTCCTTCATGGTTTGCCTTTTTAAAATTGTAAACCTTAGCTTTATTCGTTACTTTTGGGGTTTTAAAAAACACTTAAAATGAGACCCTGTTGTACTTTTGGAATATTGCAGAATTATTAAATCATTTGTTTCTAACTATTTGATCATTCATGTAATTGCACATCTACAGTCCCTGGAATATTTTGTTCCTTTGGTATTAATATAGATTTGACTATTTTATTCATGGAAGTATGCATATCCATCTTAAGATACATATGTATTCTAACAATATACTATAACTGTCATAAAAGTCAAACGAGTATTTAAAACTACAAAATATGAATATCAATACATTTATTAATACATGTTTATCATAGTAAACTTGGATAGCATTGTGATTTTGTATATGAAACTGTACCTTGTTATAGCTTTGCCATGCCTATTGCTTTACCATGCTATATCCATGATTAATCATAGTTAACTTTTATAAGAGGAGCTATAAAAGCTGGAGCCCAAGCACCAGCTGAAGTAACCTTTGAATAAGGCGATTTAGAGGGACTAACACACTGGCAAGCCACACGCTGCAGGATATTTTGGCTCTTCTAACTTTCCTTTTCTTTTCTTTTAACTTTTTTTTTTTTTTTTTTTAATCCCTGGAGCCTCATCATCTCCAGAAACTTCTCCTGCTCTGTGATTTAGAATGTGCAGTAAAAATTAAATAAGGATGGAAAGGTAGTTGGTTAATTGACCTTTATTGTGCCTTCTGGTTAATTTAGGAATGGAAATTAAATGAACATGATCATTCAGTCCTACTGTGTTAAGGCTGGTGTAATTATTACATTTTATGGTCATTGATTTAGGACTGTCTTTTATTAACTACCTTTAATTTTCCATATTGCCATGTGGTTCTAAATAGTAATTTCACTCCAGCTCCTCAGCTCAACCACATATAGCTGTTTTATGATGCCAATTCCATCATAGGAAAATAGCATCCTGTATATTTTTCATTTCAAACCATAATCTTTTATGTTGATTTTAACATAATGTGTTATTGGGTTTTAAATAAAAAGTAAATTACAGTGTAAGCAAGTCAATATATTTTTGATCACCTAAAAAATTATTTACCGTATTCGGATTTAAGACGCAGCCCAAATTTACCACCCTCAATTTGAGGAAAAAATAATACATCAAATAAATTTGCATTTACAAAGATACAACCTCAATTACACTGTTGTATCGTGGTGTTGTAGATTAACCACATAACTTGTTTATTGTGCTGCACCCTGTATAATACTTAAGATGGCGCCTCTGTCATACACACACCACTCACCTAAGGCATCACACATCCTGGCAACAGCAAGCACGACACAACACTCAGGCAACATGTAACATGGCATCAGGCAACATGTAACCCAGCAACCAGAACAGCATTGAACATTGCTTGGCATGTCAAAAACTATGGGGGTCTGATCAGCATTTACGATTTGTCCAAGTTGGTACTGTTTGTTAGAAATGCTGAAATTGTAAACATTTCTCTTGGAATTCCTCAGGAAGCTTGGTTTATCTTTTCTCAGCAGTAAGTCACATTGCTGCTTGTGTATTCTGGCAGATGTCTTTTACTTTTCTCAGCAGTAAGTCACATTGCTGCTTGTGTATTCGGACAGATGTCTTTGTCTTTTCTCAGCAGTAAGTCACATTGCTGCTTGTGTATTCGGACAGACGTCTTTGTCTTTTCTCAGCAGTAAGTCACATTGCTGCTTGTGTATTCGGGCAGGTGCATTTGTTGTCTTTTCTCAGCAGTAAGTCACGTTGCTATTTGTGTACTCGGGCAGAGATGCCAACTTATGAAAGTAGAAAATAGTAAAATAGTAGCAGAAATATTGTAGCAGAAATATTTTTTTAAGGCCAGTGGCTGCTAGCCCACAGAAATTAAAAGGTTCTTAGGCTCTGGCAAGCCAATTACCTCATTTTTTGCTGTTCAATCTATACTTTTGGTAATTGTAAACACAAACCATTTAGAAATTAAAAAATAATACTAATAATAATAATAATAATAATAATAATAATAATAATAATAATACTTCAACACTTAATCTTTGATTTTTTTAAAATTTTGAATTCTATTTATTCTGGATTTAAATATTAGTAATTGTCACAGACTGAGCGGTGACGTCACGTCAGAAGCAGGAACAAAAACAACAGAGAGGAGTTTGGTGAAGCTGAGCGAATGCTTTCGCTCAGCATTTAATGAATAAACAGAACAGAAAAATAAACGGTTGTAACAACAAACACACAAAAACAGGACACGGCACTTTCGCCAAAATAAACAGACATAAACAAAACGAACTAACCCTAAACCAACGGTGGACGGACAGACACACAAACACGGTGAGTAAACAAACAAACAAGTATCGTGCTGGAGCTATCAGCACGCGATAGCAATTGTTTGTAAATATTTCACTCTCCTTCTCTCTCTCCCGTTCTCCACTCTCGAACACCCAACCCCGAAAGTGAGTGAAAACATGCTGTTTTTATGCAGTTGTACCGAGACTCGATTGCTAGTCAATCATTCAATTGGAATCTCGGTACAACTGCACGTGAATTAATTAAGTGCACTCCCGTGACCACACATTACATTTTAACTAGCACGTGAAGTGATTTGTGCCCTCCGTGCCTAAATATAAATCTACATTTTTAAATCACAAGTGAAACACAGACCCGCTTATATCCCGTGTACCGATGACTATACACCAACATTTACACACAACACGTAACACAAAATACACACGGGGGCACTTTGCCACATATACCCCCTTGTGCAAAGCACACATGGCCTCAATGGCCACCTCCCCCTCAGTCCCAAAGTCCCGGAACAGGGGAAGCAAGTTGTTTCTGGGGTGGCCATGGTGAAATGTCTGGCACCCCCAATTCTTCGTGGCTGGCAGCTCCTCTTCCGGGCTTCAGCCACACTATCTCCTGCCGCGAAAGTGCAGCTGGGGAGCTGGTCTCCTGACCTCCCCTTCTTCATGGCCGGCAGTTCCCTCCGTGGGGCTCCGACCACACAATCTCCGCAGCGAAACTGCTGCGGGGAAGCTGGTCTCCTGACCTCCCCCTTCTTCATGGCCGGCAGTTCCCTCCGTGGGGCCGCCACCCACCTCCGCAGCGAAACTGCTGCGAGGGGAGCTGGTCTCCTGACCTCCCTCCTTCGTGGCCGCTAGCTCCTCCGTGGGGCTCTGGCCACCGTGTTTCCTGCCACGGAAATGCGGCTGGGGAGCTGGTCTCCTGACCTCCCCCTTTCTTCATGGCCGACAGCTCCCCTTCATGGGGTTCTGGCCATAGTGTAGCGACCCCAGGTGAAGCAGGACCCTCGACTACCCCAGGCGAAGCAGGATCCCTGGCGACCCCAGGCGACGGCAGCGGACCCTCGGGAGGCGACGGCAGCAGCAGCGACCCTCGGGAGGCGACGGCAGCAGCAGCGGACCCTCGGGAGGCGACGGCAGCAGCAGCGACCCTCGGGAGGCGAACTCGGGAGGGGAGCCCCTGGCCATAGAGGCGGCAGCGGAGCTCCACTTCTCCCTCGCACCCTGTACCCTGTGTGGAGCAAAAGGCAGCCCCAGGCGATGCGGAGCAACAGGCAGCCCCAGGCGATGCGGAGCGGCTGGCAACCCCAGGCGACGCGGAGCGGCTGGCAACCCCAGGCGACGCGGAGCGGCTGGCAACCCCAGGCGATGCGGAGCGGCTGGCAACCCCAGGCGATGCGGAGCGGCTGGCAACCCCAGGCGAGCGCGGAGCGGCTGGCAACCCCAGGCGATGCGGAGCGGCTGGCAACCCCAGGCGATGCGGAGCGGCTGGCAACCCCAGGCGATGCGGAGCGGCTGGCAACCCCAGGCGATGCGGAGCAGCAGGCCACCCCAGGCGATGCAAGGCAGGCATCCTTGGGCGGCGAGGCAGGCATCCTTGGGCGAAGCGAGGCAGGCATCCTTGGGCTAAGCGAGGCAGGCATCCTTGGGCTAAGCGGGCAGGCATCCTTGGGCGGCGGGGCAGGCATCCTTGGGCTAAGCGGGCAGGCATCCTTGGGCTAAGCGGGCAGGCATCCTTGGGCTAAGCGAGGCAGGGAGTCAGGACTAGCTGGGGTGCAGGTGTTGGCCCTCTTCTCGGCCTCTGCGGCCGGGCGGTTCTTCCTCGTGCTTCCCTCAGCAGCCTATGCAAGGGCTGCTGAGGACCGCCAGCATCTAGTCCTGGTCCTTCTGGTGAAGGGAGAGGCAGCTCCTGCTCCTCTCCTCGTGACGGTGGGGAAATGATACCAGCAGGCATTCCTCCTCTGCTGGTGGGGAAGTGATACCAGCAGGCATTCATCCTCTGCTGGTGGGGAAGTGTTACCAGCAGGCATTCCTCCTCTGCTGGTGGGGAAGTGATACCAGCAGGCATTCATCCTCTGCTGGTGGGGAAGTGTTACCAGCAGGCATTCATCCTCTGCTGGTGGGGTTGGCGGAGGCAGAGGCAGCTCCTGCTGCTCTGCTCCTGCCGATGGAGGTGGCGGAGGCAGAGGCAGCTCCTGCTGCTCTGCTCCTGCCGATGGAGGTGGCGGAGGCAGAGGCAGCTCCTCGCCTGCTCTGCCGATGGAGGTGGCGGAGGCAGAGGCAGCTCCTGCTGCTCTGCTCCTGCCGATGGAGGTGGCGGAGGCAGAGGCAGCTCCTGCTGCTCTGCTCCTGCCAATGGAGGTGGCGGAGGCGGGACCAGCAGGAATTCACCCTCTGCTGGTGGAGGTGGGAGCTGCAAGCAGTCCTCCCATGGCAATGGAGGTGGACCCAGCAGGAATTCACCCTCTGCTGGTGGAGACTGGGGCTGTGGACGCCTACCTTCCATGTCTTGGGCCGTGGACGCACCGACTCCTCCCTCTTGGGCTGTGGACGCACCACTCCTCCCTCTTGGGCTGTGGACGCACCGACTCCTCCCTCTTGGGCTGTGGACGCACCGACTCCTCCCTCTTGGGCTGTGGACGCACCGACTCCTCCCTCTTGGGCTGTGGACGCACCGACTCCTCCCATTCAGGCGTGGACGCTCGGGCTCCTCCCATTCAGGCGTGGGACGCTCGGGCTCCTCCCACTCAGGCGTGGGACGCTCGGGCTCCTCCCACTCAGGCGTAGGACGTTCGGGCTCCTCCCACTCAGGCGTAGGACGTTCGGGCTCCTCCCACTCAGGCGTAGGACGTTCGGGCTCCTCCCACTCAGGCGTAGGACGTTCGGGCTCCTCCCGCTTGGGCTGTGGACACTCAGGCTCCTCCCACTTGGGCTGTGGACACTCAGCCTTCCTCTTCCCCTTTCCCCTTCTCTGCCTCCTCCTCACCTTCCTCTCCTGGGCCAGTTCCTCCTCTCCCTCTTGGTAGGGGCAGCGCACCACCGGGTGCCCGAACTCCCCACAGGCAAGGCACCAGCCTTGGTCCTCTAGACCACCGAGGAGGACCTCCAGATCCTGGCAGCCATCTCTCCAGTTCCAGCCTTCCATTTTTTTTTTTTTTTTGTTGTTGTTGTTGTTGTTGTTTTTTTTTTTTTTTTAAAACAACAAATTGCGGTTCCTGTTCTGGCCTGAGTCCTGAGGCGCTGTAGATCCCTCTTCTGACACCACGTGTCACAAAGACGACTGAGCGGTGACGCCACGCCAGAAGCAGGAACAAAACAACAGAGAGGAGTTTGGTGAAGCTGAGCGAATGCTTTCGCTCAGCATTTAATGAATAAACAGAACAGAAAAATAAACGGTTGTAACAACAAACACACAAAAACAGGACACGGCACTTTCGCCAAAATAAACAGACATAAACAAAACGAACTAACACTAAACAAACGGTGGACGGACAGACACACAAACACGGTGAGTAAACAAACAAACAAGTATCGTGCTGGAGCTATCAGCACGCGATAGCAATTGTTTGTAAATATTTCACTCTCCTCTCTCTCTCCCGTTCTCCACTCTCGAACACCCAACCCCGAGTGAGTGAAAACATGCTGTTTTTATGCAGTTGTACCGAGACTCGATTGCTAGTCAATCATTCAATTGGAATCTCGGTACAACTGCACGTGAATTAATTAAGTGCACTCCCGTGACACACACATTACATTTTAACTAGCACGTGAAATGATTTGTACCCTCCGTGCCTAAATATAAATCTACATTTTTAAATCACAAGTGAAACACAGACCCGTTTATATCCCGTGTACCGATGACTATACACCAACATTTACACACAACACGTAACACAAAATACACACGGGGGGGGCACTTTGCCACAGTAATGAAGAGTGTTTTAGGATCTCTTAAGTGTATCAAACCTGGACTGAAATATTCAACCTCAAAACTTTATCAAAATAGCTATCAAAATAACAACACCTCAAGAAAGATTTAATATTATGTTTTTTATTTACATTTGTACTACTTTCAAAACACAACATTCAGTGTAGTATCCAATAATTAATTATTTAAAGCAAGTTAAACCTCAAAACCCATTTGCACAAACACACAGTAATGGGGAGTGTCAGATTGTGCTTATTCTGGTCTTTCTTCGTGCCTATGTGACTGATACAGTTGTGACGTCCACCATGGTTCACAGAGAAGTCCGTCAGTCAGTATTGACAGTAGACGTGTGTGACAGGATGACTGGGCGGTGACGTCACGGCAGAAGCAGGAACAAAAACGACAGAGAGAGGTGGAGTTTGGTGGAGCTGAGCGAATGCTTTCGCTCAGCATTTAATGAATAAACAGACAGAAAATAAACAGTTGTAACAAAAAACACAGGTCACGGCACTTGAGCCAAAATAAACAGACAAACAAAACGGACGAAACAGACAAACACGGTGAGCAGATACTCTAACTATTCTTTTATCTTTAACTATGCTTTTTATCTTTACCTCCGTCTCCAATCCCGCTTCTCCACTCACCGAACACCCAACCCCGAGTGAGTGAAAACATGCAGCTTTTATGCAGTTGTACCGAGACTCGATTGCTAGTCAATCATTCAATTGGAATCTCGGTACAACTGCACGTGAATTAATTAAGTGTACTCCCGTGACCACACATTACATTTTAACCAGCATCGCGAAAGTGATTTGTGCCGCCCTCGTGCCTAAATACAAATCTACATTTTTAAATACACGTGAAACACAGACCCGCTTATATCCCGTGTACCAATGACTATACACCAACATTTACACACAACACGTAACACAAAATACACACAGGGGCACTTTGCCACATATACCCCCTTGTGCAAAGCACACATGGCCTCAATGGCCACCTCCCCCTCAGTCAAAGTCCCAGAAGAGGGAGAAGCAAGGTGTTTCTGGGGTGGCCATGGTGGAATGTCCTCCACTCCCCACTTCTTCGTGGCTATCAGCTCCTCTTCCGGGCTCCGCCACACACTATCCTGCCGCGAAGTGCGGCTGGGGAAGCTGGTCTCCTGACCTCCCCTTCTTCATGGCGGCATTTCCCTCCGTGGGGCTCCGACCACACGATCTCCGGCAGCGAAACTGCTGCGAGGGAGCTGGTCTCCTGACCTCCCCCTCGCGTGGCCGCCAGCTCCCTCCGTGGGGCTCTGGCCACCGTGTTTCCTGCCATGGAAATGCGGCTGGGGAGCTAGTCCCCTGACCTCCCCTTTCTTCATGGCCGGTAGCTCCCCTTCATGGGGTTCTGGCCACAGTGTAGCGACCCCAGGCTGGAGCAGGACCCTCGACGACCCCAGGCGGCAGGATCCCTGGCGACCCCAGGCGCACGGCAGCAGCAGCGACCCTCGGGAGGCGGCGACAGCAGCAGCGGACCCTCGGGAGGCGACGGCAGCAGCGACCTCGGGAGGCGACGGCAGCAGCAGCGACCCTCGGGAGGCGACGCAGCAGCAGCAGACCCTCGGGATGCGACAGCAGCAGCAGCGACCTCGGGAGGCGACGGCAGCAGCAGCGGACCCTCGGGAGGCGAACTCGGGAGGGGAGCCCTGGCCATAGAGGCGGCAGCGGGAGCTCCACTTCTCCCTCGCACCCTGTACTCTGTGTGGAGCAAAGGCAGCCCCAGGCGATGCTGAGCGACAGGCAGCCCCAGGCGATGCGGAGCGACAGGCAGCCCCAGGCGATGCGGAGCGACAGGCAGCCCCAGGCGATGCGGGCGCACAGGCAGCCCCAGGCGATGTGGGAGCGACAGGCAGCCCCAGGCGATGCGGAGCGACAGGCAGCCCCAGGCGATGCGGAGCGGCTGGCAACCCCAGGCGATGCGGAGCGGCTGGCAACCCCAGGCGATGCGGAGCGGCTGGCAACCCCAGGCGATGCGGAGGGCTGGCAACCCCAGGCAATGCGGAGCTGCTGGCAACCCCAGGCGATGCAAGGCAAGCATCCTTGGGCTGGCGAGGCTGGCATCCTTGGGCGGGCGAGGCTGGCATCCTTGGGCGGCGCAGGCAGGCATCCTTGGGCAAAGCGAGGCAGGCATCCTTGGGCTGGGCGAGGCAGGCATCCTTGGGCTTAAGCGAGGCAGGCATCCTTGGGCAAGCGAGGCAGGAGTCAGGACAAGCTGGGGTGCGGGTTTTGGCCCTCTTCTCGGCCACTGCGGCCGGGCGGTTCTTCCTCATGCTTTCCTCAGCAGCCTATGCAAGGGCTGCTGAGGACCGCCAGCATCTAGTCCTGGTTTCTGGTGAAGGGAGAGGCAGCTCCTGCTCCTCTCCTCGTGACGGTGGGGAAGTGATACCAGCAGGCATTCATCCTCTGCTGGTTGGGAAGTGTTACCAGCAGGCATTCATCCTCTGCTGGTGGGGAAGTGATACCAGCAGGCATTCCTCCTCTGCTGGTGGGGTTGGCGGAGGCAGAGGCAGCTCCTGCTGCTCTGCTCCTGCCGATGGAGGTGGCGGAGGCAGAGGCAGCTCCTGCTGCTCTTCTCCTGCCAGTGAAGGTGGCGGAGGCAGAGGCAGCTCCTGCTGCTCTGCTCCTGCCGATGGAGGTGGCGGAGGCAGAGGCAGCTCCTGCTGCTCTGCTCCTGCCGATGGAGGTGGCGGAGGCAGAGGCAGCTCCTGCTGCTCTGCTCCTGCCAGTGGAGGTGGGAGCGGTGTAGCCTCCTGGCGCGGAGGTGGGAGCGGCGTGTAGTCTACCCTTGTTTCAGGGGACTGGTGCGCCCTCCCTCTCTTGCAGGGGACTGGTGCTGCTCTGCCTCGAAGGGGAGACCAGCAGGCATTCACCCTCTGCTGGTGGACAGGGACCCAGCAGGCATTCACCCTCTGCTGGTGGACAGGGACCCAGCAGGCATTCACCCTCTGCTGGTGGACAGGGACCCAGCAGGCATTCACCCTCTGCTGGTGGAAGGAGGCAGAGGCAGCTCCTGCTGCTCTGCTCCTGGCGGTGGAGGTGGCGGAGGCAGAGACAGCTCCTGCTGCTCTGCTCCTGCCGGCGGAGGTGGCGGAGGCGGGACCAGCAGGAATTCACCCTCTGCCGATGGAGGTGGCGGAGGCAGAGGCAGCTCCTGCTGCTCTGCTCCTGCCGATGGAGGTGGCGGAGGCAGAGGCAGCTCCTGCTGCTCTGCTCCTGCCGATGGAGGTGGCGGAGGCGGGACCAGCAGGAATTCACCCTCTGCTGATGGAGGTGGGAGCTGCAAGCAGTCCTCCCATGGCAATGGAGGTGGAACCAGCAGGAATTCACCCTCTGCTGGTGGAGACTGGGGCTGTGGATGCTCTACCTTCCCCTTCTTGGGCCGTGGACGCACCGACTCCTCCCTCTTGGGCTGTGGATACACAAACTCCTCCCTTTTGGGCTGTGGACACACAAACTCCTCCCTCTTAGGCTGTGGACGCACCGACTCCTCCCATTCAGGCGTAGGACGTTCGGGCTCCTCCCATTCAGGCGTAGGACGTTCGGGCTCCTCCCACTCAGGCGTAGGGACGCTCGGGCTCCTCCCACTCAGGCTGTGGGACGCTCTGGCTCCTCCCGCCAGGCTGTGGGACGCTCTGGCTCCTCCCGCCGGGCTGTGGACGCTCTGGCTCCTCCCGCTGGGCTGTGGACGCCTGGCTCCTCCCGCTTGGGCTGTGGACGCTCTGGCTCCTCCCATTCAGGCATAGGATGTGGCAGCAAGGGCTTCTCTTCTTCATCCAGCATGGGGCATAGGGCCAACGTGTGCCCATATGCCCCACAGCCAGGGCACCACTCCCCCCATCCCAGTCTTTGGGCCATTTCTTGAAGGGTCCTGTGGACGGAGCAGGGTATGGTGGTGTGGCTAGGTTGGCCACAGTCGAAACACCACAGCCCTGCTTCCGCCTTTCTCCCTTTGCCCTCCTGTGCTCCTCTCCAGCCTCTTCTCCCATTTCTTTTCCTTTTCAAAAAACAAAACCTGCGGTTCCCGCTCTGGCCTGAGTCCTGGAGGCGCTTGTTTTCCCGGTTCTGACACCACGTGTGACAGGATGACTGGGCGGTGACGCCACGGCAGAAGCAGGAACAAAAACGACAGAGAGAGGTGGAGTTTGGTGGAGCTGAGCGAATGCTTTCGCTCAGCATTTAATGAATAAACAGACAGAAAATAAACAGTTGTAACAAAAAACACAGGTCACGGCACTTGAGCCAAAATAAACAGACAAACAAAACGGACGAAACAGACAAACACGGTGAGCAGATACTCTAACTATTCTTTTTATCTTTAACTATGCTTTTATCTTTACCTCCGTCTCCAATCCCGTTCTCCACTCACCGAACACCCAACCCCGAGTGAGTGAAAACATGCAGCTTTTATGCAGTTGTACCGAGACTCGATTGCTAGTCAATCATTCAATTGGAATCTCGGTACAACTGCACGTGAATTAATTAAGTGTACTCCCGTGACCACACATTACATTTTAACCAGCACGTGAAAGTGATTTGTGCCGTCCTCGTGCCTAAATACAAATCTACATTTTTAAATACACGTGAAACACAGACCCGCTTATATCCCGTGTACCAATGACTATACACCAACATTTACACACAACACGTAACACAAAATACACACAGGGGGGGCACTTTGCCACATATACCCCCCCTTGTGCAAAGCACACATGGCCTCAATGGCCACCTCCCCCCTCAGTCTTAAAGTCCCAGAAGAGGGAGAAGCAAGGTGTTTCTGGGGTGGCCATGGTGGAATGTCCTCCACTCCCCACTTCTTCGTGGCTATCAGCTCCCTCTTCCGGGGCTTCAGCCACACACTATCCTGCCGCGAAAGTGCGGCTGGGGAAGCTGGTCTCCTGACCTCCCCCTTCTTCATGGCCGGCATTTCCCCTCCGTGGGGCTCCGACCACACGATCTCCGGCAGCGAAACTGCTGCGAGGGGAGCTGGTCTCCTGACCTCCCCCCCTCCTTCGTGGCCGCCAGCTCCCCTCCGTGGGGCTCTGGCCACCGTGTTTCCTGCCATGGAAATGCGGCTGGGGGAGCTAGTCTCCTGACCTCCCCCCCTTTCTTCATGGCCGGTAGCTCCCCTTCATGGGGTTCTGGCCACAGTGTAGCGACCCCAGGCGAAGCAGGACCCTCGACGACCCCAGGCGAAGCAGGATCCCTGGCGACCCCAGGCGACGGCAGCAGCAGCGGACCCTCGGGAGGCGACGACAGCAGCAGCGGACCCTCGGGAGGCGACGGCAGCAGCGGACCCTCGGGAGGCGACGGCAGCAGCAGCGGACCCTCGGGAGGCGACGGCAGCAGCAGCAGACCCTCGGGAGGCGACAGCAGCAGCAGCGGACCCTCGGGAGGCGACGGCAGCAGCAGCGGACCCTCGGGAGGCGAACTCGGGAGGGGAGCCCCTGGCCATAGAGGCGGCAGCGGGAGCTCCACTTCTCCCTCGTACCCTGTACCCTGTGTGGAGCAAAAGGCAGCCCCAGGCGATGCGGAGCGACAGGCAGCCCCAGGCGATGCGGAGCGACAGGCAGCCCCAGGCGATGCGGAGCGACAGGCAGCCCCAGGCGATGCGGAGCGACAGGCAGCCCCAGGCGATGCGGAGCGACAGGCAGCCCCAGGCGATGCGGAGCGACAGGCAGCCCCAGGCGATGCGGAGCGGCTGGCAACCCCAGGCGATGCGGAGCGGCTGGCAACCCCAGGCGATGCGGAGCGGCTGGCAACCCCAGGCGATGCGGAGCGGCTGGCAACCCCAGGCGATGCGGAGCGGCTGGCAACCCCAGGCGAAGCAAGGCAAGCATCCTTGGGCAGCGAGGCTGGCATCCTGGGCGGCGAGGCAGGCATCCTTGGGCGGCGAGGCAGGCATCCTTGGGCGAAGCGAGGCAGGCATCCTTGGGCGGCGAGGCAGGCATCCTTGGGCGGCGAGGCAGGCATCCTTGGGCAGGCGAGGCAGGGAGTCAGGACAAGCTGGGGTGCGGGTTTTGGCCCTCTTCTCGGCCACTGCGGCGGGCGGTTCTTCCCATGCTTTCCTCAGCAGCCTATGCAAGGGCTGCTGAGGACCGCCAGCATCTAGTCCTGGTTTCTCTGGTGAAGGGAGAGGCAGCTCCTGCTCCTCTCCTCGTGACGGTGGGGAAGTGATACCAGCAGGCATTCATCCTCTGCTGGTTGGGAAGTGTTACCAGCAGGCATTCATCCTCTGCTGGTGGGGAAGTGATACCAGCAGGCATTCCTCCTCTGCTGGTGGGGTTGGCGGAGGCAGAGGCAGCTCCTGCTGCTCTGCTCCTGCCGATGGAGGTGGCGGAGGCAGAGGCAGCTCCTGCTGCTCTTCTCCTGCCAGTGAAGGTGGCGGAGGCAGAGGCAGCTCCTGCTGCTCTGCTCCTGCCGATGGAGGTGGCGGAGGCAGAGGCAGCTCCTGCTGCTCTGCTCCTGCCGATGGAGGTGGCGGAGGCAGAGGCAGCTCCTGCTGCTCTGCTCCTGCCAGTGGAGGTGGGAGGCGGTGTAGCCTCCTGGCGGGCGGAGGTGGGAGCGGCGTGTAGTCTACCCTTGTTTCAGGGGACTGGTGCGGCCCTCCCTCTCTTGCAGGGGACTGGTGCGGCTCTGCCTCGGAAGGGGAGACCAGCAGGCATTCACCCTCTGCTGGTGGACAGGGACCCAGCAGGCATTCACCCTCTGCTGGTGGACAGGGACCCAGCAGGCATTCACCCTCTGCTGGTGGACAGGGACCCAGCAGGCATTCACTCTCTGCTGGTGGACAGGGACCCAGCAGGCATTCACCCTGCTGCTCTGCTCCTGGCGGTGGAGGTGGCGGAGGCAGAGACAGCTCCTGCTGCTCTGCTCCTGCCGATGGAGGTGGCGGAGGCGGGACCAGCAGGAATTCACCCTCTGCCGATGGAGGTGGCGGAGGCAGAGGCAGCTCCTGCTGCTCTGCTCCTGCCGATGGAGGTGGCGGAGGCAGAGGCAGCTCCTGCTGCTCTGCTCCTGCCGATGGAGGTGGCGGAGGCGGGACCAGCAGGAATTCACCCTCTGCTGATGGAGGTGGGAGCTGCAAGCAGTCCTCCCATGGCAATGGAGGTGGAACCAGCAGGAATTCACCCTCTGCTGGTGGAGACTGGGGCTGTGGACGCTCTACCTTCCCCTTCTTGGGCCGTGGACGCACCGACTCCTCCCTCTTGGGCTGTGGATACACAAACTCCTCCCTTTGGGCTGTGGACACACAAACTCCTCCCTCTTAGGCTGTGGACGCACCGACTCCTCCCATTCAGGCGTAGGGACGCTTGGGCTCCTCCCATTCAGGCGTGGGACGCTCGGGCTCCTCCCACTCAGGCGTGGGACGCTCTGGCTCCTCCCACTCAGGCTGTGGACGCTCTGGCTCCTCCCGCCGGGCTGTGGACGCTCTGGCTCCTCCCGCTCGGGCTGTGGACGCTCTGGCTCCTCCCGCTTGGGCTGTGGACGCTCTGGCTCCTCCCGCTTGGGCTGTGGACGCTCTGGCTCCTCCCATTCAGGCATAGGATGTGGCAGCAAGGGCTTCTCTTCTTCATCCAGCATGGGGCATAGGGCCAACGTGTGCCCATATGCCCCACAGCCAGGGCACCACTCCCCCCATCCCAGTCTTTGGGCCATTTCTTGAAGGGTCCTGTGGACGGAGCAGGGTATGGTGGTGTGGCTAGGTTGGCCACAGTCTAAACACCACAGCCCTGCTTCCGCCTTTCTCCCTTTGCCCTCCTGTGCTCCTCTCCAGCCTCTTCTCCCCATTTCTTTTCCTTTTCAAAAAAACAAAACCTGCGGTTCCCGCTCTGGCCTGAGTCCTGAGGCGCTGTTTTCCCGGTTCTGACACCACGTGTGACAGGATGACTGGGCGGTGACGCCACGGCAGAAGCAGGAACAAAACGACAGAGAGAGGTGGAGTTTGGTGGAGCTGAGCGAATGCTTTCGCTCAGCATTTAATGAATAAACAGACAGAAAATAAACAGTTGTAACAAAAACACAGGTCACGGCACTTGAGCCAAAATAAACAGACAAACAAAACGGACGAAACAGACAAACACGGTGAGCAGATACTCTAACTATTCTTTTTATCTTTAACTATGCTTTTTATCTTTACCTCCGTCTCCAATCCCGTTCTCCACTCACCGAACACCCAACCCCGAGTGAGTGAAAACATGCAGCTTTTATGCAGTTGTACCGAGACTCGATTGCTAGTCAATCATTCAATTGGAATCTCGGTACAACTGCACGTGAATTAATTAAGTGTACTCCCGTGACCACACATTACATTTTAACCAGCACGTGAAAGTGATTTGTGCCGCCCTCGTGCCTAAATACAAATCTACATTTTTAAATACACGTGAAACACAGACCCGCTTATATCCCGTGTACCAATGACTATACACCAACATTTACACACAACACGTAACACAAAATACACACAGGGGGGGCACTTTGCCACAACGTGACATTGAGGCACACCACTTTTTTTAATGAATGACCATTCTGTAGTAAATTCCTCTCAATATTTCTGGCAAGACAACCTCAATCTTTTAGATGGAGGAGAGTGACATTGTTTGTTTGATTTGTGATTCCTATTTTAATAACTGATAAGTCTGAGATTTTGTCGCAGAAATTTGTATTAGAAATCACGGAGCAGTCATGGTAAATTTGTTCAAAATCACAGAGAAAGGGGGAAATGGTGTGTCACAGGGATGAACATTCAACTGTTTTTTTTAATACAATATACAGTACCTACATAAACATAACATTAGTCTGTCTATAGAAGTAGGAAAAAGGGAAATTTTTTTCACTAAATCTAAACAGAAAAAAACGATCATGTGCATTCCCTATTGCACCTTGCACACTGAGACCGTAATTGTCATACGATGGTGATGCGTCAATTTTGGAATCAGATCAAGTTCGATTTGACATGCGTTAAAAATTACATTGACCAATGAAAAATGACTGGGAAGACAACAAAATGGAAAATCTAATCGTGTGTGCCGCCAAACAAAAATGACTATGATAAATCCAACAAAGATTACAAAGACTTTGTAAAATAAAGAACACATATGGAAAGACATTGCCGTGGAGTTGGGAGTGAATGATATGTACTATAAAACATGAAAACGTGGATTTTGTGCAGTATAGGTTATTACAAGCATATACTTTTTATTTCAATTGTAGTCGAAAGAAGCGTGACAGGGCAAAAGCGGTCAGGGCTTAACAGTCAGTAACAGTCAGAAAAGAGGGGCAGTACATGAAAGTGATGGAAGGTATTTTCAGTAGCTCATTGCTAGCTTCCCAACTTTTTATATACAGGTGTGTATATATATATATATATATATATATATATATATATATATATATATATATATATATATATATATATATATATATATATATAAATTTAATTGGAAAACCCACATTGTAGCCGTTTGTATTTGCTTCTGAAAATTCACAAGCCTGCTAACCCTGGTTGCCCCATTGTATCAGCATGCTCCTGCCCCACAGAAATCATTTCAAAGTTTCTTTGATACTTTCAGACACATTGCAGAATCTATACCTACATATGTGTGGGAAAGTGGTGAGTGGTTACAGGTGTGTGCAGTGCAGAACGGATACAAAAGACAATGATTTCCAGGTGCAAGGGTGTTTATTGATTATACAATGTCCAGAGCCTTAGGGCAAACACCTGTAAATAATAAATGATGGAAGTGATACAATGGCGTGTATCACTTCATTTGTAATCCTCGGGTTTGACCCAAAACCATAAAACGCAGTACAGTTTCTTTCCTCACCCACACGTAACACAGAACACAAACACAGTGTTTATTTTAGTGCAGTGTTTATTTTAGTGCACTAGTGCTCGTGGTGAAAAGATGTTTGTGAAACAGGGAAGTGCTGGTGTCCAGGCTTGTTGCTGGCCTGCGGCTGCAGCTCCAGATAGTGTTAATAGTCTTTAGAAACAAAAACAAACAGTTTTTACTAGACAAAACAAACAAACACAACACTCACATTTCATTTTTTTCAGCAGTCTCCTAGGTTGTTCTGACTATTTACAAAGGAACAGATCACTTGCACTACAACCCCTATTTATACCATCGCTTATGACCCCTAGGTTAACGAGCGCATCCGCTCCTCCAATCCGTGGATGCCACGCCGTTTACCGTCCGGATCATTGAGTTTGGGTACTGTAGCTCTGCCCCCTTCCTAAATGACCGACCTACCCTAAGGAATAAATTGTCATGCCATTTAGTTAAGGGTACTCTCTTCCTTTTACCCAGCGTCCTCACAGGTCGGGAGGGAGATCTAACACCAATAATCATTCAATCTCTGTCACAATATGTCAAAGACTCATGATTAAAAAAAAAAAAAAAATCACATATGTTTAAGTGCATGATACATATTTAAATACTATCTAGTACACCTTTTTTAATACTGGAAACATCAAAATAATAATAATACCTTCAATTGCTCATTTCTTGTAAAGATGCAGACATATCTGAATTATGTTAATCTTGGTTTTCTTTTGAAACTTCTCCAATCGTGAAAATAATTTGTTATTTTCCTCATCTTGGTTTGACAAGTTTTCAAACGGTCTGGAAACAAGCAGCCATCACACTGATAAATCAGTAAAATTGGCAGGGTATGGGATTTGTAGTTTTTAATGTGCGATTAACAGTGTGCAGTGGACACCAATAAACTACATTCCCAGGGAACATTACGATCGATGAGAGTAATTTTTTTTTCTTTTTTTCTTTTAATGTTTTATACGTTCAGCTACTTTTTACCCAGGTTTTCAGATACCTGTGTCAAGATTTAATATACAGTTGTAGTCAAAAGTTTACATAACCCAATGGAAATTTATAACTTCTAGAAATTTCTCAAACAAAGAATTTTAGGAAAGTCTTTAGCAAAAGTTTTGCTTTTGTGGAGTAGGAAAGAAAGATTTAGATGAAGAAATAGATGTCTCCAATTATTTATTTCAGCATTTTTTTTTCAAAACTCTAATTCAATGCTAATTCAGAATATATACTGTACATATTGTAAGGCAGCGGGATGTGTGAGACAGCAGGGAGGGGGTTAAAACCTCCCTGAAGGAAAAAATGCACCTTCTGTATTGTTTAATTGTTTTGCTTTTTCTGTTAATTAGTTTTGTTAATTGTTCTTTTGTTTAATTTAACTGTTTTATTATTCAATTATCCCCTGCACCTGGGCAGTAATTGGGAATTAGAACTAGGTGCAGGGTATAAAAGAGGAGCAGTCAGAATGCTCGGGGCTGCTGAGTAGAAGGAAGCAGGAGAGGTGCTCTGCTTCTGAGCAGTCTGGAGAAAAAAAAGGTACAGTTTAAACCTGTTATGTTGTGGGGCAGGTAAATGGCTTAGCCGTCCTGCGAGTGAGTCAGGTTCCAGTGTGTATAGTAAGCGCTCCAAAAACGGAGTTAGGAGTTTGTTTGTGTTTTGTTTGTGTTGATTAAAAAAATAGCGCAACCGCGCGTTTTATATATATTGTAAAAGAACTTGCACCACTCACGGTTCGTTGCCCCTTTAAAAGTAGACCCAGGAGACAAAAATTGATTTTTAAGCGCAGATGAACTATTTTTTTTAATAACCACAAAAACAAAATAAACAAAACAAACACCTAGCTCTTTCCTTGAGCACTAACTAAACACAAAACAGGAACCTAAACTATCTTACAGGACGGCTAAGCCGTTTACCTGCCAATTAAACAAAATGTTCAAACAAAACCACACAGGTTTACCAAAAAACCCAGGAGTACACCCAGTACCTGTCTTGTTACTGCTCGGCAGCAGGGCACCCACCTTCCTGCTTCCTTCTACTCAGCAGCCCAGAATACCCTGCACCTAGCTCTAATTTACAATGATAGCCAGGTGCAGGGGATCATTACTAATTAAACAATTAACAAAATGAAATTAAACAATTAAACAAATGAAGGCTTTTCAGCCTGTGACCTTCTGGGAGATGTAGTCCTTTTTTCCCCCCAGGACTACTCACTATATATATATATATATATATATATATATATATATATATATATATATATATATATATATATATATATATACACATACACATATATACAGTATATAGTAGCAATCCGTGCAATTATGTTTTGGCAGTGGTCTCTGAGTGGGTGCTAGAGATTAGCGTCCCGAAATAAAAGATTTGGAACTGATTTCAGCGTGTTGTCTCCCTTCTTCTCTGCCTGCCCGCGCAGAACGCTACACTGGCGTCAAAAGCGGGATCAAGAATGGACCACCCGAGCATCAAGCAGGAGTGGCTAGGAGATGGAGAGACAAACGGACCGTATGGGGCCCGGCTGGGTGCCGCAGAGCACCGCACCGGATACCCAGAGCAAAGAGAGGCGAGTCCAGACCCGCACACAAAAATGGCAGTCACCGGCAGCAGAGCGCATGGGGCCCGGCTGGGTCCCGCAGAACGCTGTGCCAGAGGCCGGCAATCGCACAAGAACACCAGACTATCGACTGGATCGTCCGGTGTTCTTGCAAAGGCAGTACCGAAGGATGGGGCGGCAAAAGCTGCCCAGCTTTGATGGCACCACAAGCTGGGAGGCCTTCCACGCGCAGCTAACCGTGCTGGGGAAGCTGTGCAAGTGGAGCAGAGAGGAGAAGGCACAACAGCTGATGACAGCGCTGAGAGGGGAGGCCCAGATGGTGCTGCTGAACCTGGCCTAGGCAGAGATGGGTAACTACCACACCCTGGTGGCCAACATCCAACGGCGGTTTCGGCTACACAGGGGAACCAGAGCTGCTGCGGGCCAGGTTCGGAAGGTGTGCACGGACGGCAGGGGAGTCCCTGACCTGATTAGCCACAGACCTGGAGAGGGAAGCCCGGCGGGTGTATGCAAACGTTGTTGCCCAAGAGCAAGAGGAGCAAGCCCGGTTCTAGTTTGTTGAAGCTATGGGACTGAGTGAGCTCCGCAAGTACCTGTGCCTTGCTAAGCTCCGGTTGCTACAGACTGCTCTGCAACTCACCCAAGAATGGGAGTACGTGACCCGGGAAGAGAGAGGTGGTCGACCGCAACCCACTGCCTGACGGGCCCAGAGCATCGCCTCATTGGCAGAGGCCCTGTGGGAGATGGCCCGCATCTCCAACCCCAAACAAACCACCAGCACACCAGTCATCGTGGGGTGAACCACTATCAGGGCACATCTCCATCTGAACTGCAGGGTGGAGGGCATGCCCTGTGCCGTGCTGATAGACATCGGATCCACCGTCACACTGGTCAGACCCGACATCCATCAGCAGGCTGGCCAGGCCAGCCAGGCTAAAGTGGCAAAGACGACAGAGCAACTGCGGACGGTGATGGGACAACTATCCCTGATGTGAGGGAGAGGGCTACTGCAGCTACGTCTGTGGGGGACCGCCTTCGACCAGGAGGTCTGGGTCGCCGACATCCAGGACCAGTGCATCCTGGGGTTGGATTTCCTTCAACAGGCAAGAGGGCGGCTGGATCTGGCGAAAGGGACAGTGACCTTCGCAGCAGGCCCGCCACTCCTTCTAGAGGAACCAGCCACCCCACCCAGTGCAAAGGGCTTTACGGGAACCCTGGTACATGCCAGCCCTTTTAAGGGCGCCTGCAAAAGGCATCGGCCAGGGTTGAAACACTGGCGGAAAGCCAGAGCAATGGCCGCTGCCATCACAGCCAATCTTTCCTTCCCATCCAAGGTCCCGGCAGCCGCCAGTCCTTTTAAGGGCTACCAATGGCAAGCACCAAGAGCAAGGCAGCGACCGAGCGTCAGACCCCAGACCCCAGCGAGCGTCAGCCCTTTCAAGGGCTCCTGCAACAGACGTGGACAGAGCGAGAGAGCGGCGACCGGTCCCAGCATCAAACCCCAGACCCCAGCAAGCATCAGCCCTTTCAAGGGCTCCTGCAGCAGACGTGGGCAGAGTGAGAGAGAGACGCCCAATCCCAGCATCAGCCCTCGGATCCCAGCAACTGTCAGCTCTTTTGAGAGCTCCTGCAAAAGACGCAAGCAGAGCAAGAAAGCAGTGACAGACACCAGCATCAACCCTCAGACCGCAGCGAGAATCAGCTCTTTTGAGAGCGCCTGCAACAGACGGGGTCAGAGTGAGAGAGAGACGGACGATCCCAGCATCAACCAGCGTCAGCTCTTTTGAGAGCTCCTGCAAATGGCACGCACCTAGTGCAGGAAGCTGCTCAGTGAGGCCATGGAGCGGGTGTACCAGCGCAACAAGGAGGGACTCCGGGAACAAGAGAGCGATCGACTCTGTGCCTTACTGCAAGAGTTTGAGCACCTGTTTGTGATCAGGCCGGAGGACGGACAGGAATAGTCAAACATCAAATCGATACTGGACAATCCCCACCCAGTCGGGAACCACCCCGTCGGCTGCCCCTGTTCAGGCTGCAGAGATTATTCGGGAGATGCAAGAAACCGGGGAGATTGAGCCGTCCAACAGCCCCTGGGCTGCAACCATGGTACTAGTGTACAAGAAAGACGGAAGCCTGAGGTTCTGTGTCGATTACTGCCAATTAAATGCGGTCACCAGGAAGGACTCCTACCCACTCCCCCGCATCGATGAGTCACTGGACTTCAACGGTGGGTCCTCCTGGTTCAGCTCCCTAGACCTGCGGAGCGGCTATTGGCAAGTGGAGCTCACCTTTGGTGCCAAACCAAAGACCGCATTCTCCACAAGACCACTTTCCTCGGCCACCAGGTCAGCGAAGAGGGCATCGCTGCTGACCTGGGGAAAATCTCCGCCATGCAGCAATGGCCCTCCTCAGCCAACACAAGGCAAGGCCGCAGCTTCCTGGGCCTTGCGTCCGATTACAGGAAGTTTGTGCAAGGATTCGCCACCATCGCCAGCCCCCTTCACTGCCTCCTGGACAAACAACGACCCTTCCAGTGGGCTCCTGAACACAAGGCCGTCTTCTCTCTACTGCGCCATGCCCTAACCAGCGCTCCTGTGCTTGCAGCCCCATCCACGACAGCCCTCTTCACCCTGGATACAGACGCCAGCAACGAGGGTATTGGTGCGGTGCTGTCTCAAGGCACCCCTGAAGGTGGAGAGAGAGATGGCCTACTTCAGCCATGCCCTCAGCAAAGCGGAGCGTAATTACTGCGTTACCCAGAGGGAGCTATTGGCGGTAGTAAAAGCCGTCAAACAACACCGACCCTACCTCTGTGGTCGCCGGTGTGCGCTTCAGGGAACCCGAGGGACAGGTAGCCCACTCGCTCAAGATGCTTCAGTCCTACGACCTGGACATCCGACACCAGCCAGGAGTGAAGCACAGGAATGTTGACACCCTGTCCAGGCGATCATGCAGTGAGGTGGGGTGAGGATACTACGACCAGGAAGCCAGGGAGAGAGAGGCATTGGAAGAGGAAGGGGACACGCTGACAGTGAGAGAGGTGCAGCCCCTGTTTCCCGCTGAGTGGCAGGAGCAGCAGAGGCAGGACTCAGAGCTCAGTCTGCTCCTACAATGGAAAGAGGAGGACCAGTGACCCGATTGGGCTGAAGTAGCCCCGATCTCGCAGACGGTGAAAGCGTTGTGGTCACAGTGGGCCGCCTTGGAGCTTCAAGATGGTGTCCTGCACCGTCGATGGCAAGTTCCGTCAACCGGAGAGCCCCGCCTGCAACTAGTGGTGCCTGCCTCGCTCAGGCCCGCCGTATTCCAGTCCAACCACGGTGCACCAGGGGTAGGGAATTTTGGAAGCATGGAAGTCAACAGCGTCCTGACTGTGCCGCCGCCACTGTTGTGGACCGACAGCGGCAGTAAGGAAAACCTGTGCCTGACTCTTGGGTATTGCGCCCTGTTTAAGTTTTTGAGGACAAAAAGAGACTAAGGTGGGGGCAATGTAGCGATCCATGCAATTATGTTCTGTACTGTGTTCTTACTGAGTTTGCATACCGTAATTCCCGCTATATTGTGTTCCCTTTCCGCTCTGTAGTTCCCACCGTTTGCTTGTATAACCCTGTCTCGGTGTCTATGTGTAAATGTAACCTGCACATGTGGTGCTGTCCGTGTCTCCCCTGTAATTGGCTCTTGTTTGTCTGTGCCCGTTGGCCCTGGTGTGCGGCTGAGGACCAATGGAGGATCGATTAACATAAAGGGGCGGAGCTATGTTATAAAAGGGCACTGCACTGCCAATTATATGGGTTGTTGTTGCTGTCCTGATTTGGCAGTGGTCTCTGAGTGGGTGCTAGAGATTAGCATCCCGAAATAAAAGATCTGGAACTGATTTCAACGTGTTGTCTCCCTTCCCTGCCTGCCTGCCTGCACAGAATGCTACAATTTATATATATATACTGTATATATATATATATATATATATATACAGTACTGTGCAAAAGTTTTAGGCAGGTGTGAAAAAATGCTGTAAAGTAAGAATGCTTTCAAAAATAGACATGTTAATAGATTATATTTATCAATTAACTAAATGCAAAGTGAGTGAACAGAAGAAAAATCTAAATCAAATCCATATTTGGTGTGACAACCCTTTGCCTTCAAAACAGCATCAATTCTTCTTGGTACACTTGCACAAAGTCAGGGATTTTGTAGGCATATAGTCAGGTGTATGATTAAACAATTATACCAAACAGGTGCTAATGATCATCAATTCAATATGTAGGTTGAAACACAATCATTAACTGAAACAGAAACAGCTGTGTAGGAGGAATAAACTGGGTGAGGAACAGCCAAACTCAGCTAACAAGGTGAGGTTGCTGAAGACAGTTTACTGTCAAAAGTCATACACCATGGCAAGACTGAGCACAGCAACAAGACACAAGGTAGTTATACTGCATCAGCAAGGTCTCTCCCAGGCAGAAATTTCAAGGCAGACAGGGGTTTCCAGATGTGCTGTCCAAGCTCTTTGAAGAAGCACAAAGAAACGGGCAACGTTGAGGACCGTAGACGAGTGGTCGGCCAAGGAAACTTACTGCAGCAGATGAAAGACACATCATGCTTACTTCCCTTCGAATCGGAAGATGTCCAGCAGTGCCATCAGCTCAGAACTGGCAGAAAACAGTGGGACCCTGGTACACCCATCTACTGTCTGGAGAAGTCTGGTCAGAAGTGGCCTTCATGGAAGACTTACGCCAAAAAGCCATACCTCCGACGTGGAAACAAGGCCAAGCTGACTCAACTATGCACGAAAACACAGGAACTGGGGTGCAGAAAAATGGCAGCAGGTGCTCTGGACTGATGAGTCAAAAATTTGAAATATTTGGCTGTAGCAGAAGGCAGTTTGTTCACCGAAGGGCTGGAGAGTGTACACGAATGAGTGTCTGCAGGCAACAGTGAAGCATGGTGGAGGTTCCTTGCAAGTTTGGGGCTGCATTTCTGCAAATGGAGTTGGGGATTTGGTCAGAATTAATGGTCTCCTCAATGCTGAGAAGTACAGGCAGATACTTACCCATCATGCAATACCATCAGGGAGGCATCTGATTGGCCCTAAATTTATTCTGCAGCATGACAACGACCCCAAACATACAGCGAAAGTCATTAAGAACTATCTTCAGCGTAAAGAAGAACAAGGAGTCCTGAAGTGATGGTATGGCCCCCACAGAGCCCTGATCTCAACATCATCGAGTCTGTCTGGGATTACATGAAGAGAAAGAAGCAACTGAGGCTGCCTAAATCCACAGAAGAACTGTGGTTAGTTCTCCAAGATGTTTGGGCCACCCTACCTGCCGAAGTTCCTTCAAAAACTGTGTGCAAGTGTACCTAGAAGAATTGATGCTTGATGCTGTTTTGAAGGCAAAGGGTGGTCACACCAAATATGGATTTGATTTAGATTTTTCTTCTGTTCACTCACTTTGCATTTAGTTAATTGATAAATATAATCTATTAACATGTCTATTTTTGAAAGCATTCTTACTTTACAGCATTTTTTCACACCTGCCTAAAACTTTTGCACAGTACTGTATATATATACACTATGGTAGATGTTAAATATAAAAAGGCTAATGAAATTACTTTGTTTGGTATTTTTATTGTATTATATTAAGATTGTCCAATAACTAGAATAGTTTATGAAAGACTGAAGGCCACTTATTGAAACCTGTGTGAACATGAAAAAGACACGGTTGCTGGACAGACAATCATAAACAGGTGCACTGGCAGCACTGATTCAATGAGTCTGCCCGGTGACATTTTTTCTAAAGGATACATGACCATTCTTTATATTGGATGGGATACATTTTCAGCAAAGTCCATAGAGCCACTACTTTTGAGTGTCTATCAGCCCACTTCCACTAGTCTTTTAACTAGTCTTGCCCATCTTGACTGAAACTGGCTTGCAACAAGGAGCTACACCTTTTATATATTACAGAATAATTTGCATATCACATTATTGAGTCATATGAGTGACAGTCCATTTACGTGAAACTGTGTGCTACATGTTATAGCTGTGCTTGTGGATACAAGCCTTTACCAATATGAAAATAGCAGTACATTTCTAGTTCAATAAAATCCCCTATATCACAAACAACATAACAAAATATTAAACCTTGTCTTTTAAAAACCTGTACCGTGCTGGATTAAGTTATAATCCTTATAACCACGAATGGGTGTTTTATGCAATACATGGTGATTCCAGTAAAATGCAGCTGCAGTTTACCCATAGCAATCCCTTAGAGCAGTGGTCCTCAAAGTGGTGTCCGCTGAAGCCAGGCCATCGTGCCCGCGACAGCTGTTCTTAAATTATGGGTTGTGAACACACTTCTGGCGCGTCATAGCTTGGGAAAATAAATAAAGCTTTAAACATCTTTTCCAACAAAAGCGTCACAGCAGTCTGTTGACATTGCTGCTCACTTATGCTGTGTTTGTACGTACTTGACATTTTTTTTTTTCTTGAAGGGCCTCTGCGATACGATCAACCAGTTGAATATCTGCATTTTCTCTGCGGTAGCCCAATCATAAATTAGCTGGGTGGGACATAAACTGTGTCTGTTTCAGTTGCAGATACTGACAGTAAGTTTAACCGATAGGAGGGGTCAAATATCTGCCAAGTTTTACGCAGCTGTTCAATCATAAGCAAGCAGAGGCCGTTCACGGTATTCTGCATGAAAATTGAAGGCGAGTGTGTAGCCAATGGGAAAGTGAAAAATCTGACAGCTGTCCAATCATTCATGAGTAGAGGTGGGGTGTTAATATGCCAGGTAAGCATTGAACTTTGCCGACTGTTATTGAGGAAAATAATACATTTCAGTATTTAGAATGTAATTTTCTCTATATATATTTTTTAATTAGAGCTCTTAGCTAAACAGGCGCCAGCGGCCCAGGCCCAGACCCCGTTGCAGCCCCACTGTTATAATCCCCCCTCTACGGGAGTTCAGGGGGGATGGGAAGAGGCGTCTCAGCCGGCGCAAGAGGACACGCTCACCATAGCAGCATCTGGTGAGGAGGCCTTCTTCTCCTCTGACATGCAGGTGGACGAGACCCCTGCTGAGGAAGAACCTGGCTTCGAGGTAGCCTCGGAAGCCAGTGCACCCCATTGTCCAGCTCAGTTTCGCTCTTATGGGACGCTGCAGCCTTCTTGCATGTCCCTTGGACGCCAGTGGCGGAACCACGCCGGTCCTAGTTTAGGCCCCGCCGGTGGATCGATAGGCTAGCTTGATCGTGGCTCATAGACAGCTGTGGCTGCCACAAGCCAGAGTTCCTTTTGCGGATAAGGCTGTGCTGCTTGACGTTGCAGAGCACTAGGGCAGACTCCACTAGGTACTTGTATACCTATAAGTGGAGGTATTTCCAAGCTTGGTGTCTGCCTAGAAGCCATGACCCCATATCTTGACCCATACCAGTCATCTTACAGTTTCTGGAAGAACTGCTTGATGTTGGTAGGTCACCTTCCACCTTGAACGTGTATTTAGTGGCTATCTCTGCTTGCCATGCCCCCGTAGATTCAATGGCTCCGGGCGCGCATTTTTTGGCTACCCATTTTCTTAAAGGTGCTCAGTGATTATGCCCTCCTAGTAGGACTGTTCTCCCCAAATGGAGCCTCAATGTTGTACTGGAGGCTCTCACAAAGGCCCTGTTTGAGCCCATACACTCCATAGAGTTGAAGTATCTGTCTATGAAGACAGCCTTCCTTGTGGCTATCACCGCCGCTAAGCGTGTCAGTGAACTGCAGGCGCTGTCTGTGTACAGCTCCTGCATGCGTATTTGGGAGGATGACAGCAGGGTGTCTCTGTGTACCAACTCTGCTTTCCTCCCCAAGGTGATCACAGCCTTCCACGTTAATCAGTCTGTGGAACAGGAGTCCATCCGTCCACCACCATTTGCTTTAACGGAGGATGAGAGATTGAATTTTCTCTGCCTAGGACAGCCCCTCTCTAAGCAGCGTCTTTTACGTTGGATTGTGGACACAGTATCGACTGCATATAATAGTGTTGGCTTGCCCCCACCTGGTAGGGTAGCCGCACACTCCACTGGAGGGTTGGCTACATCTTGTGCCCTCGATGCCTCGATGTCTGATATTTGTATTGTGGCTAGCTGGGCTACGCCGCATACATTCTCCAGGTTCTACTGTCTTAATGTGGTAGACCCTGCCTTACCTTCTGTAGGCACAAGGGTCCTTGAGGGTGTAAGTTCACACCGCTAACCTCTGGGTTAGACAGTGCTTGTGCGGCCCTCATGTGCTGCCGTTCCTTCTCCCTCGCAACGGCTCTGGTACACATTATCCCATAGGTAATGTCTTTGGTGGTCGTCTTCGAATTGAAAGGGAACGTTAGGTTACTTACCGTAACCCTGGTTCCCTGAAAGAGAAGACGACCACCAACCGCAAGGACACATATATATACAGTATATATATATATATATATATATATATATATATATATATATATATATATATATATATATATATATATATATATAATGTGTGTGTTAAAGACATACAAATTCAAATCACAGAAAGTCGCGGGAAGGCAGTGTTTAAGATAAGAACCTATGCAATAGTCAGCGTGCCCGCAAACAGCCAAATAAGATCAATTTATGCCCGTGCCCAAATTACTTTGAGGACCACTGCCTTATAGACACTTTACTCTGCTTAGGAAAAATTGCACTGAGGTAGATCTGTATACTCTGCTGCTTTTAAAATGCCTTTACCCGTATCCAAATTACTGTCTCCCTACATAACCAAGCAGGAAACAAAAAATATGATCTGCCATCTGACTGACAAAAAATGTATCCTTATAGTTGTTATCACAGCAGACCAAACAGATATTGTTTGGCAACACTGTGTTGTTTTAAAGCTTAATGGCCCATATAGATAACAACTGTTATTTAATATTTAAGAAGATTCTTGCAATATAAGCTCATGTTAAAAACATCAGCCACCATCCATTTTTTAACTTTGTTTACATTTTTGTTTTGCTTCACTGAGCTACTACATTAGGGCTTGCAGGTAAAAGTGAGCAATACTGGGATGCTGTTGGTAGTATTGAGGGAATGACAAGAGGATTTCACAGAGGGAGGAAACATGCATACTTGTTACTGAAACTACCTTTACAGAAATTACACAAACTGACAAAAACTTTTCCACTTACAGAAGAATGCAGTGAACAGTATAGCTCACCTGAGATGCAAGAGCTTGTGTGACTTTGTCCTGTTTACAAGTCCCGCACCATTAATCTACAGAGTTTTGTTTTTAGTGTTGAAGTAAAACTATGAAAAAAGTAGTTCCACACAAGTGTCCCTGACTACAGGTTGCACTGCTGCCATCTAGTGATACAAACATGGCTCTGTGTTGTTGGAAGCCAGTTAAAGAGAAAAAGAGAAAGATATTACACACTTTTCATAGAAATGTTTTAATAAATAATTACCTTGATTTAAATGATGTTTGAAGCCGTGTAGAAGCCAGGATTATAGTATTTATTCTGACACCCTTTCAGGTGTTTTGGTATTATTAAAACAACATTAGACATTAACCTAGTACTGGTGTGATACTGTAGGTCAGTTATTGCTAGAAATGTTTTATTCACATAGGCAGGGAAGGCAAATGTATGACTTAGTAAAGTTAGAAAATTAGGTAAATATGTCAGCAAATGAAATAAGGTAAAATGTGGAAATTGTTTGGGTAATAAAATTGTAGAATCCAGTTGGAAGTTAAGCGATAACAATGAGAAGCAATAAGAAAAGGAAAAGGCGGTGAGTACCAGTGATTCAACATTCTGAATTATAACTCTAAACCCCCATAACAGACCTCCATTCTCTGCAGTTAAATCTGTTGTCCTGTCCTGGCTTAAATTGATCCCAGTCAATGTAATATGATCAACCCGTCGGAGCATAATATCTAACCTTACATAACTCTGGGTCTTTTTCTGTTTCTACAGCTATCATTAGCTGTAACTGGCAACTCTTCTGCAAAAGCGATGTGATACACTGAGGTAGGCTGAGGAGGGTTTTCCACCTCAATGGGCAATCTGGATAAAGCATTATCCTCTGAGCTTTTGTGAGCTTTTGTACCTGATGCTGTACTGGTGTGCAGCTAAAATCAACGGCCACCGCAGCATTCTGGTAGCTGCCTACGACGGTACCCTTTTTACCAAAGGGATATGGTCAGTGCTTAGGGTGAATTTCCTTCCCCGTAAGTATTCATGAAATTGCATCACTCAAAAATTGATACCAAAAGTTTATTTTTCTATTTGAGAATATTTGTGTGGTATTGGTTTTCTTTAAGAGTTTTAAGAGTTATTATATATTTATGGTTTTGAGGGAATAAGGCCAGAGCATAAACAGCTAGCAATAGAGGGGAGGCTGCTGGGTCTAGTTTAAAGGGTTGGAGTAGGTGATACAGCATCTTTATTGAATGCATTGACCCCTGAGGTCAGTTCTGAGTTCAGAGCTAATTGGTAAAAAGTAGTTTTTATAATTGTTGTGTAACAATTTTTTTTTTTTTTAATGGAAATGGATTAATACATTTCCCTTGTAGGATCTCTTGTGCTGTGGATGGTGTTTTATGCCCTCTCCTGGGTCAAGGTGTTAGACCTGTTTAATGTCCTAGTAGTTTACTTTTCCTTAATAGTGTCCTTTTTCCAACACTGGGTCTCCTCCGAAAAGCAAAAAAAAAAATATAGGTGGTTTATGTAGTAATTTCTGTGCCGTCTGGAACTGTGATTTTTCATATAGGGTTTCTGTTTACCATATCAAAGTTGTAAATTACGGTTTCACATTCCCATTGGTCATTTCAAAAGCCTCCGTGCAGAAATTCAGCTTTTCAGGAGGCTTGGTTGAAAAAGAACATTAGTTAGTCCAGTAAATAAATAAGTCGGATAAACAATGGTCTAAGCAAAAACAACAACCCTGAATATCTGATAACACACATTATAGGATATGAAACAGGTTAGAAATGGAATAATGTGAAAATGTAGATGGTGTAAATAAGGTCCCCCTTTAAAGCTGCAGTAACAGCATGCATTGACTAATATAGCACATTTGCATTTTAGTTTTAAGTTTTTGGTCCTCGGATGCTCCAACTTTAAAACATTTTGTATATTACTTTTGTGTTGTACTGTAGATGTTACATGCTATAAAGTTACCTTAGTAGATACACGTTTAATATTATATTATTTAATGACTTTGCTAGTATCCCCAAAAAATAATGCTCTTTTAAGAAACAACTCAGCCTTATTCACTGTTTGGTGAAGAGTATGCCAACAATGGGCGTTGTTGATGTATTCTAAAAATCAAGTTCAACGATCAGCCAAAGGTGACTTTCCTGAATTTATATATTACAATTTCAAGCAATGCATTAATATATTGCAATTTCAAGCAATGCAAAGTGAACGCATATTAATATGTGTTTACATCTGTTTCATATTAATATTCATGCCTGAATCCACATCTACACATAAAGCCAATTTTCTGGCCATCTGTGTGATGGCTGGTGGAAGCAATGCATGCGTTTGTTTTGTGGGGAGTGATAAATCATGTTACTACAATTCGTTTTCCAAAGTGTTAAAGTGTTTTCCGTGTGGTGTTTATTTCTTTCAGGAAAAAGAAATATTTGTTATAAAATGAAAATCCGTTTCTGTAAAAAAAACACCTGTAATTTAGAAACTATGATTTTTTTTCCTACAAATTGTGTAACATTAAAAAAAACTGAAGAGTTTCAAAAAGTCTGTTGAAAATGATCAGCTGAATTTAAACTGGATTTTTTTACAGATGATCAGATTAGTCAGTTATGTTTTATCACACATCTAAATTGAACTGGCTCCAACTCTACGTAGAGGATTTTGTGACATGTTTTTCTGACCATTTATTTAAAACCAGGTCCAGTATATATTTTTAGTTATGTCAAGTTCTATTTTCCTCCAAAAAAGAGTCTTAGAAAATGTTTTATTATGTTCAAATCTTACAAAAATTAAACCTAAAAAAGCCTTTACGGATTCATTTCTTTCTTTTTTTTGTCCAAAAAATAAATGATGATTGGAAACATGCATGTTTAAATTTTAGATAAAACAATTCCAATACATTTTACTATAAACTCTAAAATATGCCATCTGGACCAAGATCATGCAACAGTCTCTTGACACAGGGGTTGTACCAACAGACTGGAAAATTGCAATCGTAATACTGATCCACAAAAAGGGAGACAAAACTGAACCAGGTAACTACAGACCAATAAGCCTGACTTCTATTATATGTAAACTTATGGAAACTATAATAAGATCCAAAATGGAAAATTACCTATATGGTAACAGTTTCCTGGGAGACAGTCAGCATGGTTTTAGGAAAGGGAGATTGTGTCTAACTAACCTGCTTGACTTTATTGAAGATGCAACATCGACAATGGATAATTGCTGGAAATCTTTATTTAGATTTCCAGAAAGCTTTTGACAAAGTCCAGCATAAAAGATTAATTCTCAAACTGAATGCAGTAGGGAGTCAAGGAAATGCATGCACATGGATTAGGGAGTGGTTAACATGTAGAAAACAGAAAGTACTGATTAGAGGAGAAACCTCAAAATGGAGCGAGGTAACCAGTGGTGTACCACAGGGATCAGTATTAGGTCCTCTGCTATTCCTAATCTACATTAATGATTTAGATTCTGGTATAGTAAGCAAACTTGTTAAATTTGCAGATGACACAAAAATAGGAGGAGTGGCAAACGTTGCAGCAACAAAGGTCATTCAAAATGATCTAGACAGCATTCAGAACTGGGCAGACACATGGCAAATGACATTTAATAGAGAAAAATGTAAAGTACTGCACGTAGGCAATAAAAATATGCATTATAAATATCATATGGGAGATACTGAAATTGAAGAAGGAATCTATAAAAAAGACCTAGGAGTTTATGTTGACTCAGAAATGTCTTTATCTTGACAATGTGGGGAAGCTATAAAAAAGGTCAACAAGATGCTCGGATATATTGTGAGAAGTGTTGAATTTAAATCAAGGGAAGTAATGTTAAAACTTTACAATGCATAAGTAAGACCTCACCAAGAATATTGTGTTCAGTTCTGGTCACCTCGTTACAAAAAGGATATTGCTGCTCTAGAAAGAATGCAAAGAAGAGCGACTAGAATTATCCAGGGTTTAATAGGCAGACAGGCTAAAAGAATTGAATCTATTCAGTCTTGAACAAAGAAGACTACGCGGTGATCTGATTCAAGCATTCAAAATTCTAAAAGGTATTGACAATGTTGACCCAGGGGACCTTTTCGACCCAAAAAAAAGAAACAAGGACCAGGGGTCACAAATGGAGATTAGATAAAGGGGCATTCAGAACAGAAATTAGGAGGCACTTTTTTACACAGAGAATTGTGAGGGTCTGGAACCAACTCCCCAGTAATGTTGTTGAAGCTGACATCCTGGGATCCTTCAAGAAGCTGCTTGATGAGATTCTGGGATCAATAAGCTACTAACAACCAAACGAGCAAGATGGGCCGAATGGCCTCCTCTCGTTTGTAAACTTTCTTATATTCTTATGTTCTTAAGTCATTTTTATTGTAAAATAAAGTGCACAAGAGCAGTTAAAAATGTAATTAACAAGCAATATTCATATATATATATAGAGGCTAACTTCACTATAACAAACCCTTGTGTTATTCTCTCAGTGAAAACAAAGACCATGGTTGACTAATTCAAAGATAACACTAATTCAAAGATGACCTATAGTATGAGTCATGCATGGTGAATGCAATCGTTGCCTGTCCGTCATCGTCACACAAACCGCAACCAGGCAACGGGCGTCAGGAGCAGTCTACGCTGGATAGTTTTTTTTCAAGAGAAAGGACATGTAATTACTGTATTTAAGTGTACATTATTTCCTTTTAAGTGTAATTACTGTAATTAAGTGCACATTCTTTCCTTTTTCATTTCTTTACTGTTTTCTTTTAAACATACCTGTACCAGGGTGATTGCCCTGCACAAGGGAAAGTAGTGTTGGTGTAATTTATATGTGGAAATAGGTTTGTTTTGTGTGCTTTTTGGAGTTATCTTTGATCAAATGATTGTTTACAGACGCGTGCTCGATTGAGACTTGCTGTTTTGTGTTTACTAAATCTTGCGTGCCTGTGTCAGCATTTCTCTCCGTCTTGCAATGCGGTTACCGACACATGTCACAATACCGTTTAAATGTTTATCAATGTAAAGTAATCTTCATAAAAGTACTATATATTGATGTTCAATTCAAATTTGCCTTTTTGTCATTATTCTGATACAGAAAAATGCCAAACCCTATTATAGTGAACACTCTGATAAAACAAACATTTCTCCAGGTCCCATGGGGGTTCGTTAGTGAAGTTAGCCTGTATATAAAAAATGTGTGCAAAAAATAGTCAGTTCTTTAGTTCTTAAAAAATAAAGTTGTCAGGAACCAAATGTTTCGCCACTTGGGGGCAATCTGGACTGACGGCAGGAAGGCACAGAGCAGCAGGCAGTACTAGAACACAAAATGTAAAGGGGGAGGGGCAGTAACTCTGCTTGACTGCAGCGAAAATCAAATCCCCCTCCCCCAAAAAACAATAAAAGGAAGACAAAAAAAGAAAATTCTACTCAACTAACAAGGGGGAAATCAGAATGATCCCCCCTATCTCCCATGAAAGGCCTGCATCTCCTCTCGCCACTGCAGTCTTGTCCCTCTTTTACGCCTCCACAATGGCACCAGCAATGGTACACAGGTCCTCCTCCAGTATCAGCTCCGGCCGTGAAGTACAATCCTTCGCACCCCCCGGCGCTCTTGCACTGGGACTAATATTCTCCTTGTTTTAACCACGGCGGCCCCAATCGCTTGACATCGCAGCTGCTTTGTTCACCTTTTTAGCCAAATCCCTCGCTGTCTCGCGCTCCTTCGCCGTGTCTCTCTCTCTCTCTGAAAAGGCAGTGCTTTTTACGTCCTGAAAACACAGGTAATTCACGGTGCTGCAGCTCACCTTAATGAAGGGATTAATTGTCTGCACTCAAGTGTTTCATAGTTCACATTTGCACGAGAAAAGTCTTGTTAGAGGTAGATAGGGCACAAAAAAGAAAGAAATGTGTCTAGTGCTTAATAAACATATTATGTGCAAAACTATACACAATTAAGATACACAGTGCATAAATGAAAAATTAAATTGACACTACAACAACAATAATAATAATAATAACCATAATAATAAAATACAAATTCACACATTATAACCCCTTTCCTCTACCATGTAACACTCTCCTCTGCTTTAAAGTCGATGTCTTCGCCACTATTCTATATCCCTGAATCTAACAGGGGGTCTCCCAAGATTACTACGTGCAGATCATCCAATGTTTAGCCCGCATTTCTCTACCAGGGGAAGCCTCTCGAAATAATTACCCCCAAGCAACTGGTACATCACCCAGCTCTGGCTCAGGTGCCAGTTCTGGCACAACAGGAGGCTCCGGGAGTGGTACCAAAGTAGGCCGGAGGAGGTTTCGATGCAAGACCCTTTCTGGTCCTTCTTTATTCTCAGGACAGTCTCTATACACTGGAAGAACTGAGTCAGCACAACTTATTACAACATAGGGGTTAGACTCCCACCTATCTGTAAGTTTCTCACGCCCCCAGTACGTCTCTTTTTTACCAACACTCATTCTCCCTTTAGTAATGGAAGGTCTTTAGTATGCTTATCATAATGTTCTTTAGAACGTGCAGCTTCCTTGAACTATACACTCCTCTGCTTTGCCATAAGCATAAGTTAATTTCTCATAATGGCACCTCACCCATTCTTCAATACTTCTGTGACCTTCAGCTTCAGGTAGGCCCAACATCAAGTCTAATGGCACTCATGCATGCCTGCCAAACATCAAAAAGAATGGGGCATACCCAGCAGAGCTATGCGCAGAGTTATTATAAGCATGGATCAATTTAGGTAAATGCTCTGTCCATCTGGACTGTTTCTCCTGCTCCAAGGTGCCTAGAAGGTTAAGTAAGATTTGGTTAAAACGTTCACATGCCCCATTCCCTTGTGGGCGATATGGGGTGGTCCTACTTTTCCTAATACCATAACAGTGACATAACTCTCTAATCAAGTTAGACTCAAAGTTAGCTCCCTGGTCAGAGTGAAAACGCTCGGGACAGCCAAACGGCTGTATTACATGTTTCCACAAAACCCTGGCAGTAGTTAATGCAGCCTGAGCACGAATCTATAATTACCAAGATGTTCTGGCACACATGGCCGACTCAGAGTACGGAAATCTATAGCAACAATTTATATATATATATATATATATATATATATATATATATATATATATATATATATATATATATATATATATATATATATATATATATATATATATATATATATATATATATATATATATATATATATATATACTGTATATATATATATTAAGTAGTCGCCAACTGGTTTTGGTTATTTTCTCCCCAATTTAGTAATGTCCAATTATTTTGTTTAGCTCAGCTCACAACTACCACCTCTGCGCTGATTTGGGAAGGGCAAAGACGAACACACGCTGTCCTCCGAATTGTGTGCCATTAGCGCCTGCTTTTTTACACACTGCAGACTCACCATGCAGCCACCCAAAGCTACAGCGTCGGAGGACAACGCAGCCCTGGGCAGCTTACAGGCAAGCCTGCAGGCACCCGGCCAGACCACAGGGGTCGCTGGTGCACGATGAGCCGAAGACATCCTGGTCGATTTAACCCTCACCCTCCCCTGGGCAGCACTCAGCCAATTGTGTGCCGCCCCCTGGGAACTCCCGTCCACGGTCGGCAAAGGAATAGCCTGGACTCGAACCGTCCAGACTATAGGGCGCATCCTGCACTCTACGCTAGTGGTTTTACTGGATATAACAACAATTTTTAAGGGAGCGTTAGCTTTTATAGAAATTAATGGAGCTTTAGGGTCTACCTTAGCTTTCCGCAGGCTGCAACGAGTACAGGAGGCATGCCCGTTGTCTCACGTCTGGTTCCATACAGGGCCAATAGAAGCGACGTCTCAACACAGACAAAGTCTTCTCAATGCCCAGGTGTCCATTCTGTTTGTGGTATTGCTGCCATATCTGATGGCAAACTTCCTTACTGTTTGGGTCAGTAATTCATCTACAAAAGGACTCCATCTTGATCATGCAGTCTAACCACCTGCTGTAGGACTTGTCTAGCTCCCAATGGCATCTGTCGCCGTTTGTCAGCAGTTATAGGATGACCACGCTTCCGATAATACTGCACCAACTGGAGAATGGGGTCCACATGCTGGCTCTGTCTCCATTGGTCGGGCTCCCATCCCCAAACTGGCAAGTCTGGAACAGCAACAGTTAGTCCTAAACAAGCTTGTGCGATCTCGGTACTCACGAAAAAGCAGGAACCGCCAAACCATCTGAGTCTTCAGCTGGCGGTGGGTCTCAAGGGTGTTCATTGGTCAGTCGAGAAAGGACATCTGCATTGATGTTGTTTCGGCCCGCTCTGTACTGAATGTCAAATTTAGCCAGCTGGGCAACCCATCTTGTTCCACCACTCTCAATTGAGCAGTCTGTAAATGAGCCAATGGGTTATTATCTGTATACACCGTAAATTTGACCACCCAACAGGTAATCCTTGAACTTGTCAGTGATAGCCCATTTCACCGCTAACAACTCCGATTTAAGTAACCTGTAGTTGGAATCATTTTTTTCAGCTGGACGCAGACTACGGCTGGCATATGCATACTGATTCCCTGCCTTGCTGTTTCTGAGCCAATACTGCTCCTAACCCTGTTTTACTTGCATCAGTATAGAGAGTAAAAGGTTTTGTAAAATCTGCGAAAGCTAATATTGGAACTTCCAATAGGGCTTGTTTTACATTATTCAGTCCAACTGATAGGTGAGCGCCCATTTATTTTAGCATTAGGGATGCCTACTGTTAAATTTTGCAGGGGGGCTGCAATGTTAGCAAACTTTGGTATTAACCGACGATAGTACCCAGAAAGGTCTTTAATGATAGCGACCTTCTGAGGGTCTGGGTCAACCCCATTTCTGCTTACCTGATGTCCCAGATATTGGACTTCCGATGAAAAGAGCTTACATTCGCAGTTTTAATCCATACAGACTCAGCTTCTCAAAGACGAATTCCAAATGTTGCAGGTTAGTATGGAAGTCTAGAGAATACACAATCACATTGTCAAGATAAATTAGCAATGATTCAGATACTTGCCCCACCAGAGACAATGTTGCATGAGACGTTGGAATGTAGCAGGAGCATTACAAATTCCGAAGGGCATGCGTTCAGATTTGTAATGGCCAAAAGGGATGGTAAAAGCAGTTTTTTCCAGGTCCTCCGGTTCTACCTCCACCTGCACTTGTATGCACTTGCTAAATCCAATGTGGAAAACCAGCTGGCCTTGGTCAGAGTGGTCAATGTTTCATTAATGCGAGGAAGAGTGACATCATTCAGCTTCCGATAATCTATGGAGAATCTCCGGGACCCATCTTTATTCTGAACTAGTACTATGGGAGCAGCCCATGGACTTGTACTTTCCCTAATTCAGTCTTCATCATGCCCTGCAACAGTGTCTTAACCTCAGAATACATCATGGGTGGAATGGGTCTATACCTCTCTCGAATGGGGGCAGCACCGCCCGTCTCGATTGTGTGACGTATGCTAGATGTGCGCCTATAGTCTTCCTCATGTTCGGCAAACACATTTTTCCACTTTTTTTGAAGCAAGCTGTCCAAGATGCTGTTTGCTGTTCCCCTGTCAAATCTCCCCCAGTTCAACATTAATTTGACTGGGTTCACTATGCTGCACTGCTTGGCAAAAACTTCTGTACTTCGTCCGGGTTCTTCTGGATGAATTGGACTCCAGAGGAATCTTCAATTTGTGTTGAACCAACCAAGGATGCTACATTCAATTTTTGATACTTCTGCAAACGTATAGCAAAAGGCTGTTCATTCCAGACACGAATGGGCACTCGACCTTGTGTCACCATCCCCAGGGACCTGTCAGCTTGGATATTACCAGCTTTGGGCAGGGCTTCAATGAGGCAGCAATAAGTTTTCCCCCCTGACCCCTACAGGTAAGCGTCCCCGTAGAGTAACCACTCCAAGCTTGAATCTACCATTGGGTGTCGATAAGCCTACAGACCCACTCTGCTGTCTAGATTGTTCTTCCTGTTGGCAGATGGCAAAAGGTTGAATCCAGGCACATCTAGTATTTCTGTCTAGCTGATGGGAGAAAAACATGTCTTTATTCTGCTGGAACAGACTTTTCCAGGCAATAATATTCATTCCTATTAACATAGGACACTGAGACAGACACTCGTTTTTCACTATAATGACCACTCTTTGGAGAAAAACTACTTCCTATCTGAAAATCCATCATGGTATATCCAATACAAGGTATCTACAGCCCATCAGCAGCATGCAAGGACAGCCATGAGACGCCCTCTAGTGTTGTATTAGAAGTATTAAAGTGGTGTTTGTAATAATCCTCCCTCATTAAGGTAACTTGGGAGTCAGTGTCTAAAATACAACTTATTGGTTTACTATTAACAATGATTTCTAAAGTAGGACAGTCTCCTATTACTAGTTACTATTACTGTTGTAGCAGGCCTTAGTAGTTTAAAGGCTCCTGTCTTCGGTCTTGCCACTGACACTGAAGTTCCAAGTGTCCAACTGTACTGCATTTTCGACAGACAGGCCGTCTTCCATTATCCCTCCAGTTACCTGTACATGGTTGTGCTGTCTCCCCTTGAGGTTCAGCAGGTCGAGGCTCTCTCCATGGTTATGGGGGTGGCTGTGGAGGAGTGTGACAGAGATTGAATGATTCTTGGTGTTAGATCTCCCTCCGACCTGCAAGGGTGCTGTGTAAAGGGAACTGAGTACCCTGGACTAAATGGCATTAGAGTTTATTCCCAGGGTTAGGTGGAAGTCGGCCATATAGAAAGGGGGTGGAGCTACGGTACACAAACTCAATGACCCGGATGGGAAACGGCGTGGCATCCGCGGATTGGAGGAGCGGATGCGCTCGTTAACCAAGGGGTCATGAGTGAGGGTATAAAATGGGGACGTAGTAAAGTGATCTGTACCTTTGTAAATGGTCAGAACAAGACCGAAAGGAGACCTGTATTGTGAACCGTGAGTGTTTTGTTTGTTGTGTCTAAATTTACTTGTTTGTTATTTAGACAGCTAACTGTACTTGTTTGTTATTTAGACAGCTAACACGATCCGGAGCTGTCGCCAAAGGCCAGCACTAAACCGGACAACATCACAGCACTTGCTTTCATGGAGGATTGTATTTGCACTACAAGCACTAATTCACTCACTAACGAACTGTGTATGTGTTTTGTGTTACGTGTGTGTGTATAAAGAATGGGACTTTTTGGTTGGGGGTCAAACCCGGGGATTATAAGTAAAGTAATACACACCACTGTATTACTTTCTATCATTATTGTTTACTGTTTGTTTTGCTGTCAGGCTTTGGAAAAACAAAGATTGTTAAACACCATTGCATCTGAATCTCGTTGTCTGTCTGTTTCTTCTGCACTGCTGCATTGCTTTCACCTATACACTTACCCACTTGGTCACACGTGGTATTCAGAACTGGGATGGACTACACATTGTCAGCGCTGCTGGACCAGCTGGACAGCAGACGTGAGGCCAAGGAAAGACGGAGAGAGGAGCGGTACATGGCACTGATCGAGAGGGTCAGGCTGGTGATACGGCCCACGGCACCAACAGGACCCGTAATGACGGCCCCAAAAGCATGAACACACAAGATGGTGGTGGAGGATGACCCAGAGGCTTACCTGGTTGCATTTGAATGGCTGGCTACCACCTCATCATGGTCCAAAGAGTTCTGGGCAAGCCATCTGGGAACCTGCCTGATTGGGGAGGCACAGGCAGCCTACCAGGCCATGGCGGACGACGAGGCCACTCAGTACAACCTGGTGAAGCTAACCATTCTGCGCCATCTCAACATTACGGAGGAAACCCACCGTGCAAGGCTCTGGGAGTACAAGAGGTCCCCAGATACACGGAGGCTGTGTGGTCCAGTGGTTAAAGAAAAGGGCTTGTAACCAGGAGGTCCCCGGTTCAAATCCCACCTCAGCCACTGACTCATTGTGTGACCCTGAGCAAGTCACTTAACCTCCTTGTGCTCCGTTTCAGGTAGACGTAATTGTAAGTGACTCTGCAGCTGATGCATAGTTCACACACCCTAGTCTCTGTAAGTCACCTTGGATAAAGGCGTCTGCTAAATAAACAAATAATAATAATAATAACACGCCCCAGGGTGGTCGCACAAAAACTGTGTCATCACATAGTGCACTGGCTCAACCCCATCCAGAAAACAAGCCTGCAGATGGGAGAGGCGATTGTGGTTGAGCAGTTTTGCCAGGTGGTCAGCGCCAATACCAAAGCATGGATATTGCGCCACAACCCCGACACCCTGGAAAAGGCAGTGAAACTTGCTGAAGACTTCGAGGACTCCCTGGTTTCTGCCCAGACCGGTCTACTCACCGCTCCCGTCCAACGGAGTAACCAAGTACCACCTCCTTTCTTCACTCCACCACCACCGGGACCAGGTCCACGACCTCCTAGACCGCCAGCCCCAATAGGCAACCTTGCCTCCTCTCCATGGAGACCAGGGTTGACCCCCAACTGGGGTAGAGATGCTGCCCCTGTCCCGTTGCCATGCCAGCAATGGGACAGATACTTACCTACTGTTCCTTCCTTCCCCCCTACCTGTTTTAGATGCCACTAGCGGGACATCAGGCCAGGTCATGTCCATCTGCGATGGTGTGACGTGGCAGCATGCAATCTGGCATCAGAAGTGGGTAGTTTAGGGAAAATGGTCGGGAGGGTCCTTGTATTGTTAATGTAATTTTGGGAAATGTGAAAACCCATGCATTAGTGGACTGTATCCATGGAGACACGGCAACATACCCCACAGTCAAAGCATACTTATCAGTAGGACTGATAAAACGTCACCTAGTAGTTGGGGTGGCGGAAAGGCTACCACACCCAGTATTTCTGGGTTGTGACTATAAAGAATTGGTGAAATTAAAGGCAGTCCCGACCACACACGTAAACGTGGCAGAAAAGAACAAAAGGGAAATAATTGGTAATGTTTTTCCCTTTCAAACTGAAATGTTTTCCCCCCCTTTTCTGTCCAAGAAAAATAAAGAGAGACAGATAAGGAAATGGGAGGGAGCATTAATGAGACAATGCTGGGGTCTGGTGGGAGTCTGCTACAATGGTGACAAACGCCTGTCAAAGGGGGTCGGAACACAGTGTGACCAAGAGGGCGAGGTTATGTGGCACTCAAGCGTGGACATATTGTGGGGCCAATACAACGACCCCTCACTAGTATACATTTGGGGACAGGTCCGGTCTATTGAAGGTAAGGATGTTGAAGGTGCTGGGGTGCTAGTATTTCCACATTTCATTATCAAGGGGCAATTACTGTATAGGGTAAACCTTGCCACGGGCACAGGACAGCCTGTAACACAATTATTCATTCCCCTGTCTTGAGGTCATGAGGCTGGCGCATGATATCCCTTTTGCGGGGCACCTGACAAGACAAGGGAACGAATATTGGCTCAATTTTATTGGGTTGGACTTCATAATGATGTGTCAAAATATGTAGCCACATGCCCAGACTGCCAGTGTGTAGTGCCTGGTCAAGTGCGCCCTGCCCCTTTGGTCCCACTGCTGATTATTTCCAACCCCTTTGAACGCATCGCAATGGACATAGTCAGCTCTTTGCTACCTTCTGACTCCAGGTGTACGCATATATTAGTGGAGGTAGATTATGCAACGCGATACCTGGAGGCAGTTCCATTGAGGTCCACTAGTGCCGCTGCAATAGCCACAGAGTTAGTGCAGATTATGGCTAGAGTAGGGATCCCCAAGGAGATTTTGACTGATCATGGAACCAACTTTTTGTCTAAAACGTTACAGCAAGTGTATAAAATATTAAAAAAACGTCCCATCAGGACATCTGTTTATCATCCACAGACGGATGGTTTGGTGGAGCGATTTAATCAGACCTTGAAGCAGATGCTGACACATTTTGTAACTCAAGAGCAAAAACATTGGGCATCGCTTCTTCCCTACCTCCTTTTCGCAGTGAGAGAGGTGCAACAGTTTGACAGGGTTCTCCCACTTCAAGCTCTTGTACAGCCGACAGCCTCGCGGCATCCTCGATCTGTTGAGAGAGGGGTGGGGGGAGCACAAAGGCTTGTCAAAAAATGAAGTGAAGCATGTGCTCCTACTAGAGATAGCCTGGATTTGGACGGTCTTTTGGCCCAGGACAACCTCAAATTGGCTCAGCACCGGCAACAGAAGCGTTACAATAAAAATGCACGAATTCGAACCTTTCGACCTGGAGACAAGGTAATGCTGCTGCTTCCCTCCTCAGAATCAAAATTATGTGCTAAATGGCAGGGGCCATATGAAGTCATTCGGGCTATAGGAAAGGTGAATTATGAAATTAGACAGCCTGATCGCCGTAATGAACGTGAAATTTATCATGTAAATTTATTAAAGCCCTGGCAGGTAAGGGAGGTCTTATTAATAGCCCCAGGCAACATAGAGGATGATTTAGGCCCCTGTCCAGAGACCCCTAGCACTAAAATCATTTTGATGGCAATTGGTTCCAGATCAGCAACAGGAGCTGTGTAAGCTTATTGAGGAGTTCAACAATGTTTTTTTCTGACATGCCCGGCAGAACTAACTTGGTTGAATATGACATTATCTCTCCCTCAGGTGTCACAGTACAAGAGAGACCTTACTGGATCCTGGAAAGCCGACGAAGTGGCGTTCGCAAAGAGGTATGGGACATGCTCAAACTTGGGGTGATTGAGCCTTCCAGGAGCAAGTGGTGCAGTCCAATTGTCATAGTGGCCAAGAAAGACGGCACCAACCGCTTCTGTGTCGGGACTATGCCTCGGGTCACAAACTCCTAGATAGACTGGGAAAGTTTATCTCTACTCTAGACCTGACAAAGGGATACTGGCAGATCCCCTTAACCCGCAGTTCTAGAGAGAAAACCGTATTTTCAATACCATAAGGGCTGTTCCACTTTAAAACCATGCAGTTTGGGCTACATGGTGCGCCCACTGCCTTTCAGAGACTGATGGACCAGGTTTTACACCCACATCATGAATATGCAGCAGCGTATATTGATGATGTGGTGATTTACAGCTCCACCTGGCGAGAGCATTTGGCTAGGGTTACAGCTGTCCTTCAGTCTCTAAGGGTAGCCTGGCTGACAGCTAACTTGAGAAAATGTGTGTTTGCCAAGACAGAAACACAATATTTGGGATTTTTAATGGGAAATGGAAGGGTGAGACCCGTTGTCACCAAAACCCAGGCTTTGGTTGATGCGGCAATCCCCAAAACCAAGACTCAGGTGAGGTCACTACTGGGATTAGCCAGTTATTACCGCCGCTTTATCCCCGAGTATGCAACAGTGGTTAACCCTTTAGTAGATCTCACCAAAAAGAGTGCACCAAATTTAATTAAGTGGTCAGTTGAGTGTCAGGGGGCATTTGATACTATTAAGTGTAAACTGTGCCAGGCCCCCACTCTTATCACACCTGATTTTACCAAGAGATTCATCCTCCATACCGATGTGTCGGATGTGGGTTGGGTGCTGTCTTGTCCCAAAAGGTAGACGGAGTAGAACACCAGATACTGTATCTGAGTAAAAAGATGCTACCTTCGGAGCACAACTACCACGCCCCACTCAAGTGAAGGACAGCAGTGTCCGGATAACTCGATGGTACACCATGTGGGGAAAGACCACCAAAATGCGGATTATTTTTCTTGGGAGGGGGGAGTAATGGAAAGATAGATTCAGCCGAGCAACACTCTGAGCGGTGGGATATGTGACAGAAATACAATGATTCTTGGAAGTAAATTTCCCTCCCGACCTGTGAGGGTGCTAAGCAGCAAGAACAGAGTTCCCTGGACGGGCTGGCCTGACAGTTCTTTCCCAGGGTTCAAGGAAAGTCGGCCAGCTAGAAAGGGGGCTGGACTCTGTTGCATTAACGCATTGACCCAGAAGGGAAATGACGTGGTAGCCATAGATTGGAGGGGCTGTTTCACTCGTTTACCAAGGGGTCATGTGTGACGGCATAAAAGGGGATGGAGAAACGCAATCTGTTCCTTCGCTTTGGTTTGTGTTTTGAACCTGGAACGACTGTGAGAGACCCCATGTGAAGTAACAGTATTGTGAGTGTTTTGTTTGTTTGTTTGTAATTTGTCTTCCGGAGCTGTTGCCAAGGGCCAGCACAAAGCCAGAACAGCACTGCACTACTGTCAGTAATAAACTGTATCACCCACCATGAGCACTACTGCACCCACCCAGGACTGGTGACTGTGTTAGTATTATTGTGGGGCAGATATTTTGTGTTTATTGTTTGGGACTGCAACCCATTTTTACATTACACAATACACATTGTTGGGTTTTGCCGGGGTCCTATTATTTGGTCACCAGACCTGGATATAATAAAATCCCTTTTCCAACCGGATTATAACTCTCTTGTCTGTTTAACCACGCACTGCATCACTCCTGCACCTGTATCCACTTAACCACTTTGCCACATACAGCAGTAAATGACCAGCGTGTATGGATGCATACCATTGTGATATCATTGCTAATGTCTCTGGTGTTGCTCATACCACAGTAGCTGCCGATTTCCCCTTTGTTTATTGCCATTGCATTTAAAGTTCGTCTGATACAGGGTCATCGTCTTCTGTTCTCTATACTCGCACACATAAAACCACAAACACGTGCTGTATGTATGTACACAAGAAAGGAAGTGACATCACGTGCTGTATGTATTGTCACAAGAAAGTAAGTGACATCTCTAGAACAAGATCACACACAAAAGGACACACACAGGCTTGTAAGTCTGCTAAGGCTTTGTTTGAACCAAACAATTGTTTTTTATAACAATAAATAAGAGAACTGTGAAGCAGGAGTCTTTGACCCGTCACTGTCCCTGAACAATCCATATAAAGCTGTGGACCAGGGAAGGATGTTTTAATGTTCTTTCTCTTTTATTGAATATCAGTGCTGTTTTCAGCTAATTTCAAAGGCAGCTATAACAGAGCTTGACTGTGAAATCCAGCTGGTTCTAGGAAGCAAAAAAGAAAACTGCTTGCATGATTAGAATTCTAAATTTTGCCTAGTTTTTGTTCTTGAGTTCAGGAATCCTGAGCCCCCCCAACCCAGCAGTTCAATATCACCCCAGCACATGTTTCCAGTGCAATGACCACAGCGCATCTAATGCAAAACTGCCTGCCACTTGATTTAGACATCACTGACACCAGTGCAATGTTGCCTGTCTCTAGTAGACAGGGAGAATCCATAGTATTGGCTGTTGGTTAGATTTCTGGCTAGAGTTAGTCCTTCAGGGAGGTCCCAAGTGCAAATAACATAAACCTTTAGGAGTGGTCAATAACCTTTTTTACAGCATGTAATCAATTACGATACTGGACGTTATTCTAATATGCTATAGGAAAAAAATTTAAATTAATGATTTTTTGATAATTTGCATATTTATTATTTAGAAATCTTCTGAAACACTGTAAATGTGAAAGGTAATTTGTTAAGTGAAGTTCCTCACAAATCAATGCTCCCACAATCTCTCCCTCTCTCTAACTAGTTTCAGGATTAAGTGATCTGAGTTTAGTAGTCACACGCAGAATGAATTATTCAGAATGAATAATCTTGTAACTAATCTATTTTATTTTCACCCAATGTCCTCAATGACCCACATTATAAGACAGCAGTCAGTGCAGATTCACACATACATATGGAGACACTCAATACACTGAGTTTGCATAAAAGGAAAATGCTTTAAGTTAAGCAGTAAGTTAACGATTTGTTAGATTAACAAATCATCAATTATTCAATTCATATGCATGTTGCACCACGTTCTCTATGTTTATTATATGTACAGCTATGGCCAAAAGTTTAACATCACCTAGAATTTGAGGACTGAGGCTATATGAACATAATTTAGGCATTTTATTTAACATCATGTAATTAAAGAAACTACAAAATGATATCACAAAAGTCTACCGGAAGCCATAATAATAGTACAGTATTTGACAAATGTCACATTTTTCAATTTGTCAGTTTTTTGTTAAGTATATGGAAAACGATAAAGCGGTATGTAATTCAATATGTTAACGAAACATTATTCAACAGGTTTCATTTGACTTTATGAAGCCAAATTAGTTAATTCTATACGGTGATGCAAAACTTTTGGCTGTAGCTGTACTCATGATTTTAGTGAAGCTCAAAAGTGAATTGACATTGGCTCCTAGTTGATCCAATTTTGAGAGACACCTGTAGACAAGACATACAGATAGATAAACAGAATGTATTTTGCATTATTGTCTAGCAAGAATTGTAAAACATTTTAGAGTTTCAGCGTGGCTAAATTAATGTTATCATTAATATGCTGTTTATGTTTAAACTCCTGGAAGAATCAGCCTTCAGTATTTCAAACAGATACTGCCCTGGTTTATCTATGATGGGGCTCAGGGATTCTGTGCAGTGAAAGGAAGGGAGGGAGGGAGGGAGGGAGGAGGAGGTGGGGGCTGGCTGAATAGACAATAATGCAAGCAGACAAAGATTAAATAATCTCAGTGTCTTGTTCTGAAGCTGTATAGGTTTCTAAACATTAGATGGTTTCCTTCCCTGAAAAGTTTTTAGCTGATGAAATCAACATTTTTATAATGTTGTTGTTGTTGTTTTTATCAATAAGAGCACTAATCTATCCGTTGTGTTTTTGTAAAAAGACATGTAAAACAAGTTTTTATTAAACTAACCATAAATAGAAAACAAATTGAACTCAACCCTGTTTTATTGTTAGAATTTAGAGCTAGCCATTGCAGTGAAGATGGACATCATCAAGAAAGATTGTCGGAATAAACTGGGTTTATTCCTGACTGCATTGTCAGCACAAACATAAACACAAACATCAAATACCACACATTTTTATATGTAATAGGTCAGCTTCAATTGAAGCTTTATCTTTTACTTAGTACCATTTATATCATTAAAAAAATACAGTACTTCTAAAAAAAAAAAAAAGTACTACACATTTAATGCCTAATCTTTTCATTCTTCATTCTGGTTATAAGTCTTAAGAAACAAAGTACTGTATTTAGGTAATGACTAAAAATGACTAAAATCACCATAATCATTATTATGACTATGCCAGGCTGCAGCAGTTGTACCCATATGAAAAAATGTAAGTGATTGTATTTCAGATATTTCAAACTGAACATATTTTACATACATATCCACAATGTATTATAAAGCACCAGTACTTAGAGTCCAGAAAGCAGAAAACGTTTATAGTACACTGCAGTACAGTATAGCACAGTAGAAGCTACATTTAAGCATGGAAACTGAGTTCAGGACTTGAGAAAGATTTCATTTTTTGTGTAAACTTTCAGATACAGATTGGTTTTACAGCAGGGTGGTGCAGTAATTGATTCACATTATAGGATAACTAAGTTTTCCAGCATTTGGTCTGACCAGCATTATAAAAAAGAATGATACGATTATTACCCACAATCCCACATTGTATTCATTATTATTGAGTGGGTTACCAGTGAATTTCCCCTCTGGAATCAGGATCCAGTCAGTACAGTTTACTGCACGTTAAGAAGTGTTGTTGTCTGCTGAGCAGGCCAACACAGGTCTTCAGCACTTTAAAACAACACTTTGAATTAAATCTAGACAAAAAGAGAGTCAGCTACTTGTGAAGTAAAGGCAATGTTATTATTATTATTTGTTTATTTAGCAGACACCTTTATCCAAGGCGACTTACAGAGACTAGGGTGTGTGAACTATGCATTAGCTGCAGAGTCACTTACAATTACGTCTCACCCGAAAGACAGTGCATAAGGAGGTTAAGTGACTTGCTCAGGGTCACACAATGAGTCAGTGGCTGAGGTGGGATTTGAACCGGGAACCTCCTGGTTACAAGCCCTTTTCTTTAACCACTGGACCACACAGCCAATGTTGTACAATCTTTGACCTTAACAGGCCAGTATCCAGTATGGGTTTGCTTATTATTGTCTTACGTTATAGCCTTAGTAAGGTTAAGGAAGTTAACATTTAGAAGGGATGACCAGGGTTGGTACAACATGTTGGGTTGTCTTTGGGTGATAAGAAACTTAACTTGGGGTCAATATATTGCCCCAAACTGTTTCTGGATGACCAAATGAGTAGTGAAACTGAACCGATTTGTATAATATCATATATGAGTTGAGCACAATGCTGCTGACACATGTCACTACCAATCAGTTAGGTGAGGCCACATCTTGCTGACACAACCTGTCATTACCATAAAGAAAGGCTGGGGGGAAATAAATAGAAGCCGATTTGCATGGATATTTCACACAATCTTTTTAAATAATGCCATCTGTTCTTAAGGAAGCCGGACATTCTCCAGAAAGATACAGCTCCTTTTTAAAAATGCAATTAGCCAGAAGCCAGAACATGTGCATCAGCATCTAAAAGACATGCCTCATTTGGGAAAACGGAACAAGATGCTGTTTTTAAGACTGTAATATCGCAAATATAATGTAAGCCAATTTAAAGAATAATGTATAGACTTGTATCTTACTTGCTGACACATGATAGCTGGGTTCCAAAGACTTTACTAGGTGAGCACATCGTAATAGAAGGTGCACAGAACAACAAGAGAGGTTACCACTTTTCACTTATTGTTAGACATCTCACCCATATCTCTCTCTCTCATTTCCTCTATTCCGCTACTTAAAGATCAACTCCAGAGCCCATATAGGAACCCTAATAGTACAAACCTGTAATAGAAATGTGTAGTTGCCAAAGTTTCAAGTTTAATTTGTATTTTACTTTTGTGTTTATGTAATCATTGATATACATTTTTACACACACTATTACATTGCAATGAGTCACAATGTATCATGACACTCCAAATGTTTAATGCCTCATAAAACAGTACATTCTTGTTTAAATGTTTAGTAAAATAGTATGTTGTTTAAGGTTTTTGATTTTAATATAAACATTTACATGTGAACAGCCTACATTGTAGTAACGTAGGAGGATGTCCACTCGTTATCAGGGCTTGTGATTTACTGGAACATCCTCCTCCAAGTACTGTACTTACTTCCTGTTAAATTTTGTGACTGAAGGTTTGTTGCTGTTTTGCAAATACTGTAGTGGCTGTTCAATTTTGTGAGTGAGCTTTTACTCTTATGTTATGCGTCATTACTGTTAGCTGCAACTCTTCACTTGTCAGGAAACACAGTGTAAAATGTTTTATTGCAAATGGTGATAGAGAGGGAGTCTTAAGAACTTATGTTCTGGTTATCTATTTGTATGTTTTTTTTCTTATTATTGTTTTTGAACAAATGAACAAAAATCCATCTTGAAGGCAAGTATATATAAGCCTTTTATATAGATATATTAAACAAAAGAAAAAAAGCAGTATTTAGAATATTTAGGAAAGATGATTTTTCAGCAAGAATACATTAGAGGCAAGGCTGTGAGGGCTGCCAATTTTTTGATGTTGCTTTAAGAGATGGAGGTGGCACAGCCTATTGGTGATCAATCAGATATAGGCAAGGAAATGGGCAAGCATTAATGTGCCAAGTGTACTTGTTTTTTATGTTGTTTAGAAAGCATCAACTGTCTAAAACGATTCAGTTAGTCACCCAACTGTGTAGGAAAGCAAAATGTCTTAAGAATTTTTAAGAAAATACAGAATGTCAGGATGTGCTTGTATAACTTAACATACAACTGACCGGTGTATGTAAATAATAATATATGCATATAATATAGATTATTGTACACATGTCATTTCTACCATTTTAACCTCTCCTGTATAGCACAGGGTGGATCGTTTTTTATGCATATACTATTTGCGTGAATCTCCTTAAAAGCTACACTGTTGATTATTTTCCCATCAACCTTTTGGAAATTGTTTGACAACCGTGATCCTTGAAGCCTAACGCAGTTTGTGCCTTCAACTGAAATAATAAAATATAAAGAATACAAGGCTGCCCTCAAGTGGAACAATTTGATAACTACAGAACCGTTTTTTGAATGAAACACTGCAAAATACAATAGTATGAAATCTACTACACAGTCCTCATATTTTACATTTTAAAAACATCAGACTTCAGTGGTTTAAACCAACCCACGAATAAAGACGACCATTAGTCCACTACCAAATCCCTACTAACTAATGTGAAAAATATGTTACAGTCTGCTAAATTCCAGTGATATGTTAGACTTTTAACACAAAAGGACAATTCTGGAGCAAGAAGTGTAATGGGCAATTTTCTGAAAAAACAAATAACAGAATAAAACTAGCAACAAAAAACTTATCGACAGGAATGGTTAAAGTGGTTCCTTACTGGACTTATACATTTTAAATTATAAACAGGGCTTAATGTGTCTACTGTTATCTTAGTAGACAGCCAAACTATGTATATTTGTATCACTAAAACTATAGCTTGTTGTCCACTAGGGGGGAAAAATGACACCACCAAATCACTCAGTGTCACTCTGAATTAAAGTGGTCATTTCTTTGGTGCAGTATTTGTATTGGTGTACATGACAGCTGGCGCCTTATTTTTATTTGGGAATTTTTTAGTGTGGAATAATCCTGGACTTATTAATTACAGTTTATACAGTGAAGTAGCCCTCCACCTCCCAAGAAAAGAACACTGCCTCTAGGCACCCTCCCTGTAAATCATCGTTTACTTCAGATTCAGGGCCTTAGAAAAATAGGTAGTCCTTGTCACTCACGTTAATGGATTTTTTCAATATACATGATTGTTTTAATCAATTCCAAAGAACAGAAAATACACAATAACCCTGGTTTAAAACATGTCGGGGCAGTGTAATAACTTCTTCATTAACAGTCATAGTCTTCATACAGCATGGAGGAGAGGACTGCATTGTTGTACCTTCAGACAGCGATTGCTTCAAAATAAGGAAAATGTATTATAAATAAAAAGTTGCACTTAACAATAACAGGCACAGTGAAAATTGTACTGAAAATAATTTCAGAATCTTTTTTCTGCCTTTTATAAAAAATATACAATTCAAAGGAACCCAAGACAAAAGTGCTGAAGCTTTTGCTGTGTGATTATCTGCATATATAAATGCACCGTGAAATTAACTTCAGAAGAACATCGGCAGGATACATCAACAAAGTCTTCATAATATTATAAGTAGAACCTTTGTATAATTGGGGGGGCTGGACTCATGTTTATTTAACATCGTTGATCTCTCTGTCAGATATGGCGGTATCATTTTTTTTATGCGTATCATAAAGCTTTTTCTGCCAAAGCAGCATCTTGGTTAGCACTGGACAATACACTGATTGACTGGTCTCAGCCTGATCATGATCTCTTTAATAGATTGTTCAGTGGTCTCCGTGTTAACACTTGCAGTGTTTGTGCTTCCACTGCCCATTCTACCTCTCCATGTCCAAACGCAGCCTCCTCTTCAGTCTCCTCATCAGCCTCAAATTATTCTCCCCCTGCTCTCGACAACACTCCTTGTGACAGGAAAAGAAGGAACCCCTGGTGTAATCCACCTTCCCGACCGCTGGCAGCGTTGTGTAGGACTCTCCGTACTCGGGCCAGACGAGCAGCGTCTGGGGATACCGGAAGTTCCGGATCTGGCTCGACGCTGAACTGCAAGGCTGTTGAGGCTCACAATTGCAGTGTTGTGCTCACAGATTGGTGGAGGCAGGGGCACGGGCTGATTGCTGAGGTGGGGCTCAGCAGTATTTAGGCTGCGCAGTTCCAACCTTCGGGTTCCCAATTCTGTCCTAACTGAGACGTGCTGCGTATCTGTTTGTTGTTTTTTGTTTACACCCCTTGTGTTTTGAGCAGAACCTGAGTGAACCAGAGCAGCGTTTGCTAAATCCCACACAATCTGCTGTTTTTTCCAGGAGTATAGGATTGTAACTTTAAACCACATCAGGAGGGAGCCGAGGTAGCCAGCTGGGAGGATACCCGCTGCTGGATCGCGGACGATCAACACGTCTGCTTTATTTTGTTTATTAACTTATTTTTTAACATTGGATTTATTCACTTTATTTTCAAACCACGATTACCATTGCTGATATTCATGGTGGTTCTTTTAGTTTCATTTTGTGTAATACAGGACTGTTTATTGTGTTACAGTGAAATAAAAACCTGACCTGGATACCATTGTTGGTACCAGGGTCATTTGGATTACAATTCCAGTTTTCCTGTGTCGTCACTTCCAGGTCACCTTCACTCCTCCCACAAAGTCCACCACACTTGACAGCAGTGAGATTGGAGGATGGACCTGCAGGTGCTACAGGCTCTCCTGGAGGCCCAGGATTGATGCAAAGACAGTGAGAAGCGGCGCCGAGAAGAGAGAGACGCCCAGAGGGACGTGGAGAGGATAGCGCAACTGGCCGCTGTCATGGACAAGATGGCCTTGGTGTGCGTGGCAGTCCAGAGCATAGTAGAGACCAAGGTTAGCTCCCAGCTGGGCAAGAATAAATCCCTCGACCCCCCTCCCCCCCCCCAGTGGAGGGTCAAGGGATAAGCAGCCGTCTCCCGCAGCGTTGCCAATCCTGACATGTTACCGGTGCCATGAGGTGGGGCACATCGCCCGGTACTGCCCGGCCGCCATGGAGTTCAATGTGGCCTTATGTTTCCTGACAGCGGAAGCCGGTGAGTATCAGGGAAATGGTCGGAAGGGGCCTTGTATTAGCAATGTGCAGGTTGGCAAAGTGAGCACCCACGCGTTAATGGACTCCGGGTGCGGGAAAACCATAATTCGGACTGCTCTATTGGAGAGTACGTCTTGGCGGTCACAGGGCTCAGTGGCCATCTCCTGTATCCATGGAGAAACCAAGGTGTACCCGACCACAAACCTTAGTATGACTGCAGAAAGTCGGACTTGCCGTGTAGTCGTGGCCTTCGCTATAAAGGTGCCATACCCAGTGATATTGGTTCGGGACTGGCCCTTCTATATGGAAGTTAAGGTCAGTACGGCTCGGCCACCCACTGTAGAAGGGGTGGTCGCGACAGGTGATCCTATTGGCCGGATCTTCCCGTTGCAAGCTGACATATTTACCTCCAGATTCCGGCCCCAGAAAACAAAAAGAGTGTCCGGCCGAGAAACTGGAAGGAGCATTGATGAGACGAGGATGGGGATTGGTGGGAGAGTCTGCTTTGCCTGTCAAAAGTACACAGAAGGGGGTGGGTGTTCAGTGTGACTGGCGGGATCGGGTTAATGAGACCCTCAGAGCTGTGGCTGCTGAGGCCCCGCTCAACATAATGCAATTCTGGGACCGGGATGTGGACCTGGAGTGGGAACACAGTAATGACCCTACTCTGGTTCACATCCAGGGGCAGGTTTGGGCTGTTGAGGGAAAGGAAGTTGACAGCAGTGGGCCACTCCATCAGAACCTCTGTGTACCATCCGCAGATGGACAGTTTGGTGGAGTGGCTCAATCAGACCCTAAAGCAGTTTGTTGACTAAGAGCGAAAAAATTGGGGCAAAACTCTTCCCCATCCTGATATTCGCCGTGAGAGAGGTGCCGCAGAGTTCGACTGGGTTATCCCCTTCAAGCTATTGTACGACAGACACCCCCAAGGCATTCTAGATCTCATGCGAGAAGGGTGATAGGACCAAACTAGCAGTTCTAAAAATGTAGTAAATACGTACTACTTCTTAGAGATCGCTTGGAATTAGTCGGTCGTTTGGCTCAAGAAAACTTTCACAACGCTCAGCATCAGCAACAGCAGCAGTACAAAAAAAAGCAAGAATTCTGACCTTTCGGCCTGGAGACAAGGGACTGCTGCTTATTCCTTCCTCAGAATCTAAGTTGTTTACCCAGTGGCAGGGGCCTTACAAGGTGGTTCGGGCTATAGGGAGGGTCAATTATGAAAGCAGGCAGCCCGACCAACGGAAACCACTTCAAATTTATCATGTAAATCTGTTAAAGCCTTGGAAAGATAGAAAAGCCCTGCTTATCGCTAGCGATAGCCTGGAAGAGGATTTTGGTCCTGAGGCAGGGCCACCTGGTCAAACAACTGAGATTTCAATGGGGGATCAGTTACTTCCCCGTCAGAAACGAGAACTGAGGCAGTTAATTCAGGATTACAGTGATGTTTTTTTCTAAGTTGCCGGGTAGAGCTAACATTATTGACCATGCTATTATCACTCTGCCAGGTGTTCGGGTGTGGCAGAGGCCATACCGTGTCCCGGAGAGTCGCTGGGGTGTAATGCAACGGGAGGTGAGTGATATGCTTGGGCTTGGAGTCATTCAGCCTTCCCAGTGGTGCAGTCCAGTGGTAATGGTACCCAAGAAGGACGGCACCACTCGCTTCTGTGTGGATTTTCATCAGTTGAATGAGATCTCCAAGTTTGACGCTTATCCCATGCCCCGAGTGGATGAGCTCCTCGACCGACTGGGTAAAGCAAGATACCTGTACCTGACGATGGGATATTGGCAGATCCCGTTAATGCCCAGGAGAAAACTGCTTTTGCTACCCCGGATGGCTTGTTCAATTCCAGACCATGCTCTTCGGGTTGCATGGAGCCCCAGCCACTTTCCAGAGACTGATGGATAGGGTGTTATCCCTACATCTTCAGTATGCAACAGCGTATATATAGATGACGTGGTTATTTTTAGCTCCACCTGGGAGGAGCACCTTATTAGACTGGCTACCATCCTGCAGTCTCTGAGGGAGGTTGGGCTAACATCTCCCTCAAGTGCGTGTTTGGCAAACATGAGACCCAGTACCTCGGCTTTATTATGGGTGAAGCCAGTGGCCTCCGAGGTCCAGGCCTTGGTGGCCACCCCGGCCCCGCAAACCAAAGCTAGGTGAGGTCACTCTTGGGACTGGCAGGTTATTACCGATGCTTTAACCCCAATTTTTCCACCATTATCAGCCCCTTGATTGATCTCCCCAAATTCTGTTGTGGACAGTTGAGTGTCAGGGCGCGTTTGACGCGATAAAGCAGATGCTGTTCCAAGCCCCTGCTCTATTTTCACTGGATTACTACAGGGGATTCATCCTCCAAACAGACGCCTCGGATGTTGGGCTGGGGGCGGTCGTGTCCCAGGAGATTGACGGGGTAGAACATCCTGTACTGTATATCAGCAGAAAAATAGTTCCCAGGGAGCACAACTACTCTGTAATAGAAAAGGAATGTCTGGCCATTAAATGGGCCATGAACTCACTTAGCTATTATCTCCTGGGATGGTCCTTCCTCCTGGTTACAGATCACGCCCCTCTGAAGTGGTTAAACACAATGAGGGACACGAACACCCAGATTACTCAGTGGAGTCTGGCACTGCAACCCTTTAACTTCACGGATAAACATTGTGCAGGATAGGAACATCAAAATGCCAATATTTTTCAAGGGAGGGGGGTCAATTAGGGGAGTTAGGGTTGGCCAAGTGTGCCTATGGCTCCACTCTGGGGATGGGGGGGGGGTGGAGGAGAGACCCCTGGCCCTCTTTATGTGTTTATTTCTTATTCTTTTTTCCAGCACTTTTGTTCTCCCTGCATAGATAGTGAGGCTCTCCATGCGACCTCGGAGCGTCAGCCGAGCCTGACCTTTCTCAATTAGACGTCTCTGTAAATAAGCCAGGGAGACCTTGGTTTGTCCTCCTATACTTCCTTAGTTTCCCCTTGGGGGAAATCCCTCGCTTCTCGGTCTTGGAGGTCAATCAATTCAGCTTCACCTCAGCAAGGGCAGTTCTCTGAGTAGTTAAGGGGAAACCCCTATTCTGTTACTAAGTCACAAGCACTTTGTCTTTATTCTAGTAGTCCCTTTACGCAGGCCCGGCTCCTGCATCGTGAATGCTTGTTAAAATACTTTTTTTTTACAGTCTAAAAGCACATAGTAATTGAAGTGGTAGGCTGTGGTTGTCTCTGTTGCTACATATGAATGTTTTATTCCATTTATATGGATTACCCGTAAAATAATAGGATTTTCAATCAAATATAAACAAGTAGCTATGGTGACGTCACCAATAAATTATGCAAATGAGTACCATCAAAGTTCGAACCTTCCTTCGGTCATGTGTTCCGAACCTTCGAAGGTCAAAATGTACCCTTCGTTGCAGCCATAAACATATTAGAAACCTTTCTAGGCTCTTACGGGTAACATTACATTTTGCTTCACAGAACATTCACGTTAATTAAGACTGATTATATATTCCTACAGTAAACAAATGCCTTCAATCCATTCTGCACTGCTGAATACAATTGCTTAGGCTTCCAGAAACAAATTCAATGTGCCTCCATTCCATGGAAGATTAAGCATGATAATTAAGGTTTTGGGATTCAAATCGAGTTACACAGAAGCACACACATGACAGCTGGTGACATTCATGCCTTTGGAACTTAAGAGAGTTTGGCAGTAAATTACCTTTAATGGCTTTAAACACACAACCCTTTGCATTAGCATTCCAGCAGGAGCAAACACACCCAAACAAACACCCTTATGTCATCCCCAGTGACGGGTGAGTATCTCTGGTGACAGGGAAGTGCATATTTTACATTACCATACACTTGTCTGGCCATTCTATTAGGCACTAATATCGGGTTAGGAGAGGTTCTAATAAAATGGCCAGGCTGAAGCTTACTCTTTTAGCAGTGTTAGCTGTATACTGAGACATGTATTTGTAGCTAACAAAATCACTCCATTAGCTACATAGGTTTCAAATGTACAGTTTTTAAATAAAATGCGTGTTAAATAAAAATGTATTTTCATTTTGAAACATGGTATCTCTTGTGACTTTAGGTTAAAGAAAGCAGAAAACACTGTCTGAAAGCACTGATAGTAAACAGAGGTTTCTTTAACCAAGTGAAGTACCACATATCATGTTTTGAAATAAAAATACATGTTTACAAAAAGATGCGTTTCTTTCAAAACTGGGCATTTGAAAGATGTACTGGTACAAATTGAAGTGCATAGTGGAAGTTTGTTAGACTGTAAATACTCAACACTGAATTAAGTTACTTTTGTCACTTTACTGGCAAATTATTGGCTAAGCTATTGAAGGCGATATTTTGGGAACCACTTTTTGATGAAACTCTGGCTTTCTGTTGCCTTGGAAGACATACCTGTGAAAAACAAATTATATAATCACTGTCACTTGGCAGACAATCAGAAGGAGGAAGTCTGTTTTGCCTCTTTTCTTGGTCTACCAAACATGGTTTCTTCAGTCCCTTATAATATGTCATCTGCTTGGCTTTCGGGTTGGTAACACCGATAATTTATTTTGTTGGAAGTCGCAGTGGCTTTTTTCTCTAACTCTCTCTGTCTCTTTTCTGTTTGTGAGTCAGAAACTTTAAGCTTAGAAAAATAACATTCTCTAAAAGCTAATAGAAACTCTGTAGTTATCTTTATTACAGTGTTGCCTTTGAAAGTTTTTAAAGCAGCTATAATAATCATAATGCCATAATTAACACTTAATCCCAGCCATATTTTTAAGCCTAGATTGGTCATTTGTTTATTTTGCTGAGAACAAATTGTGCTAATTTTGTAGAGGCAGAAACGGTAGCTCTGGTTATTTGTTTAAACCTTGAAACAATATAAATAAGTTTATTAGATTTTGTTTTCAGGTAGACATATAGAACTTTAATATACATAAATGTATATATAATATAGTTATATACATATTCACATATCAACTATGCATGAATATTTCTGTCACATGTCCTGTTATATAGCCTAGTAACGTGTGTGCTCACAATGTCTTTTAACGGTTATGCCACAAGGTGGCAGCTGTGCCTAAGAAATCCAATATTTCATCCTATACTATATAACTATAAAACACTAAATGATTGACTATGTAGTAGCAATACTAAAGGTCCTTTGTAGAAATTATTTGACATATTGAAAAATTGAAGACATTGAGGAAAAAATGTTCAAACAATTTTACCAAGTTAAATATTTGTTTTAAATATGCATTTACTTAAAGAGGTTACATTGAACAGTCCCAAGAGTAGTGCTAATCGGGGTCTTTGAAACTATTTCTTACTGTACACTAGCATTGGTTCGCAAATTGCGGCCCGCGGCCAAATCCGGCCCTTAGACAGATGTCGTCTGGCCTGTGGATGCCTCCTGGCAGGGCTGTATCAAGGGCTGAGCGAGATTGGAACTTCATTTTAATATATGCTGTAATAAAATCGCACCACTCAAGGTTCGTTGCCCCTTTAAAAATTCTGGCCCAGGCACAGAAATGGATTTTGCACTGCGCTGACGCGCTATTTTTAATAAATACAAAACAAAATAAAACACAAAATAAACACCTAGCTCCTTTTTAGAGCACTAACTAGACAGGCAGATCCCTGACTCAATCGCAGAACGGAAGCCGTTTACCTGTCAAACTCATTAAACAAACAAAAACACACAGGTTTTCCACACTTTACTTTGTACACCTGTACACCCTCGCAAGCGGGCTCTTCACACAGCAGCCTTGAGCCAACTGACTGCACTCTTTAAATACCCTGCACCTGGTTCTAATTTAACAATAACAGACCAGGTGCAGGGGATGATTAATAATAAAACAATTAACAAAACTAATTAAACAATAAAACAAAACAACTAAATTAAGCCAATGTGCATTCACACATGTTTTTCATGCAGGGAGGATTAACCCCCTCCCTGCTGTGTTACTATACTATTATTATTTATTTATTTATTTATTTCTTAGCAGACGCCCTTATCCAGGGCGACTTACAATTGTTACAAGATATCACATTATTTTTACATACAATTACCCATTTATACAGTTGGGTTTTCACTGGAGCAATCTGGGTAAAGTACCTTGCTCAAGGGTACAGCAGCAGTGTCCCCCACCTGGGATTGAACCCACGAACCTCCGGTCAGGAGTCCAGAGCCCTAACCACTACTCCACACTGCTCGTCGATTGCAGGAAGCACTTGCTTTACATGAGCCAAGAAATCACCATCGGGGTTGATTGAAAACGGATCACGGACAAAAAACGATTATGTACCTGGGAATGCTGAAGTTGTCAAAGCGAGCACTGAAATTGTCTTTCGGCTGTACAGTAAAGTCTGTCATCACTAGGAGTCATTTTGAGTTACTTTTTACTTACAACATATCGGAATGTTAAGCTAAACTTGTCTCTTAATAGATACCACACGGATGCTATTGTAATGACCCAGAAGTCTGCACTAAATAAAATTACTTGTTTTGCTGTGCGGACGTGGTGAGAGTGTTAAGCAGCATGGGGCAGGCGAACACTCCAGGGTTTTAAAGATTCAAATAAAGGAGCTCGGGCTGGCAACAGTAAAAACGGCAGCAAGATTTGGTGCTTGAGAGAGTGGAGCCAAAGACAGTGTTAAATCCAGTAGGACTTAAAAGAGAGACATCAGTAACCAGCCAGGTTTATTATTTTAGAGGCATGGGTCATGGCTGACAGCGACTAAATAAATACAGTACCTGTAAATAATAAACCGTTGAATTCGAGAACTGCAATCCCTGTCTCTGTCTGTCTTCATTTTCACACAACGTTACACTGGTGTTCAGAAGTGGGATTATGGAGATCACACCTGTCACAGTGAAGACAGAGGGGCACATTTCCCCACCGCTGTGTAGACCATCTGTGGCAGAGACTGGAACAACTTGTCGCTGAGCTGGAAACTGTCGCCAAGTGGAGATGGGCCCCGCGCTGAACGTGGGAGGGTAGAAGAGCTAGGGGGAGGTGAAGAGACTGTGAGGAGGACTGGAATGATGGCACGGCCCGGCGATGTGAAAATTCCGGGGTTTGATGGGACAGGCAGCTGGGAGGTCTTTGCCGTGCAGCTTACAATATTGGCACAGCTGCATGGCTGGACTGACAGCTGCGCTGAGGGGCGAGGCACAGCTTGTCCTCCTGAACCACTCTCTCGACCGCCTGGGAAGTTACCAGTCCCTGAGCGAAGCACTGGCAAGAGGGTTTGGCAATTTATCCGATCCAGAGGGCCTGAAACTGCAATTAAGGTGACGCCTGTGCCATAAAGGAGAAAGCCTGGCCAGGTTGGCCTCGGAGCTAGAGAGGGAGAGCTGGAGAGCCTACGCGTTCCCCACCCCTGCTGAACAGGAAAAGCAGGCACGCCTACAATTTGTGGAAGCACTGGGGCCGTGGAGCTGAGGAAACATCTGAGGCTACAGCGACCCCTGACTGCAAGCCACACTCCATTTGGCCCAAGAATGGGAGGAAGTGACGGCTAACAAGGGGGCAGAGGGACCCCGACCCCAAGTGCATCTTGCCTAGCCCTGTGAGGATGAGACTGAGGCCAGCCAGCCCATCCCTGCCTGGCTCCCATAGATGGTAGCCCTCATCCGGGCCATGTCAGTTCCCTATCACCTCTGCTCCAGCCCCCAGAAACCAGCCACCTCAGCCGTCAAGAATCGTAAGAGGGACAGCTTGGGCCACCCATCAAGTCTCCAAAACCTATACCAACCCGGTTGCGCTCCCAGCCAGAGAAGCCTAACAGCACAAACGGGGGAGTGGAGCTCCACTCCCCCAAGAAGCAGCTGACTGCACCCCACCGAGGGCTACTGTCATTGTTGGGAGGACCTTGGTGGGGGACTTCTGCCATGTTCTGGTCCGGATTGAAGCAGTTGGTCGACACGGGGTCAACTGTGACACTGGTGCGTCCTGATGTGGTTCCAGAGTGGGTTTGACTGGAGCCCACGCCCGTCCAGCTCAGTATTGTTACGGGGGAACTGACGCCCATGAAGGGGAGGGGGACTATGTCAATTCAGGTGGCTGGCCGGACAGTACACCACCCCATCTGGGTAGCAGCTGTTCAAGACCCTGCATTCTTGGCCTGGACTTCCTGCGTAACACAGGTGGTCAGCTTGACTTCCATACAAGGGCATTACACTTACAAGGGGCTCCGGCCCTGGCCTTAGCCAACTGGGACCCCTTTGGCCACCACACGCAAACAGCTAGTGACGGGACCCCCCAAGCACCCCTGGAACAAGAGCCAATGACTCTGTCCCGGGACCAGCACACTCCAGCACAGAGGTCACTGCCTGCACAGCCGTCCTGGAGAATCCCAGCCCCGCCCAGGGTCAGCGTCGACCTAGAATACCACCCCCCTTACCAGTAAACGCTCACCAGCCCAGCCTGAGCTGGTCAGACAGTTAACCGCCTCTGCATAGCAGCAGCCAAGCCAGCCAGGGGATGCAACTCATGCAGTAATGACCGCTGTCTGGTGCTGCAGCTGTGAGGGGCTTGGCCCAGAACAGCAGGATCAGCTGTGGGAGCTGCTGCTACAGTACAAGGAGCTTTTCTGCCACTGAGGAAGGAGTTGGACGGACAGTACATCATCGCATTGATACAGGGGATGCCACACCTATCAAGCTGTGTCCCCGTCGGAGGCAAATGAGTGAAGCCGATCTGATTGAGCTCTCGGACAGCCCTTGGACATTGCCAGTGGTCTTGGTGCCCAAGAAAAATGGCGAGTGGAGGTTCTGTGTGGACTACAGGTGGCTGAACGAGGTAACCAAGAAGGACTGATATACCCTCCCCTGCATCGATGAGTCGCTGGACCTGGTAGCCAGATCCACCTGGTTCTCCTCTCTGGATCTGAAGAGGCTACTGGCAGGTAGACCTGGCACCCAACGCATGGCCAAAAAAACGTGTTTTCCACTGGCAGGGGGCTCTGGCATGTCCGGGTTATGCTACTTGGACTCTGCAACGTTCCTGCCACCTTTGAGCAGTTGATGGAGAAAGTCCTGGTCGAAGTTCCACCCCAAGAGTGCCTGGTTCACAGTACCTCATTCCAGTCTGCCCTGGATACACTCAGGAGAGTGCTGGAATGTGTGGCTTCAGCTGGGCTGAAGCTCCACCCGAGAAGTGTTGGTTCATGCAACGAGAAGTCACCTTTCTGGGCCACCGAGTTGGAGGAGAGGGGATCAGCATGGAACCTGATAAGGTGACTGCAGTCTGGGAATGGCCCATGTCCACTGACCAGAGACATCTGTGAGGGTTCCTGGTCCTCGCCTCCTATTAATGGCTCTTCACCCAGGGGTTTGCCAGCATCGCCGCTCCGCTACACCAGCTCCTGCGGAAAGGGGAACACTTTGCTTGGATGGAGCAACAGGCTGCCTTTGACGCCCTCCGGAAGGCACTGACCCAGTCACCAGTGCTCTCCTCACCCGACTCCAGCCTGCCATTCCTCCTAGACATAAACATCTGCAATGAGGGGATTGGAGCCATACTGTCCCAGCCTGGGCCTGAGGAGGAGAAGGTGGTCGCCTATTTCAGCAGGGTGCTCAACAAAGCAGAGCGGAGCTACTGTGTAACTAGGTGGGAGCTACTGGCGGTGGTCGTTGCAATTCTCTGCGGGCTGCTGTTCACCATGAGGACTGACCATGTGGCCCTCCAGAGGCTCCTGACCTTCAGATAACAAGCCCTTCAACTTCACCATCCAGCACCGGCTGGGGCTCGCCACGCCAACGCGGACACCCTGTCCCACCGGCCTTGCAGTACAGATGGCTGTAGTCACTGCCCCAGGAGGCAGGCTTGAGAGAAGGAGGAGTGGGGCCCCACAGCAGAGGTGAGCAGGGCCTGGGTGGTCACCTGCAGGGAGCTTACAACCATTGATGCTGCGGAGTGGCGGCACCAGCAGGACCAGGATCCAGACCTCTAGCCCCTCCTCCAGTGGCTGGAGGACCAGGAACGACCCCCGTGGGAGGAAGTAGTGCCCCATTCCACAGCCACGAGAGCCCTGTGGTCCTGGTGGGAAGGACTGAGCTTCCGAGACAGAGTCCTGCAGTGCCAGTGGAAGGAGCCAACTGCTGGCGAAGCAAGGTGGCAGATGTTGGTCCCCCAAGTTCTGAAGGAAGCAGTGCTGAGGGCACACCATGGAGCTCCAGGTACCGGGCACTGGGGTCACCAAGACCCTGGGTCGGCTGCGGCAGGGGTTCTACTGGGCCGAAAAGGACCCACAGATCGGTCGCATGTCCCCCTCCAGCAGTTTCCTGTCGGTGGGCCCATGGAGAGGGTCAGGGTCGATATCCTGGGGCCATTCCCGCTGTCGGACAGAGGAAACCGGTTCGTAGCAGTGGCCATGGACTGCTTCACAAAGTGGCCCGAGATGTACCCCATGCCTGACCAGGAAGCTGAGACTGCAATCAACGCCCTACTGGAGGGGGTTTTCAGCTGGTTTGGGGTCCCACAGGAGCTTCACAGCGACCAGGGTCGCAATTTCGAGTCCCGGGTGTTCACAGAGATGTACGATCAGTTGAACATCCACAAGACCCGTACCACTCCACTCCACCCCCAGAGTGATAGTCTCGTGGAGTGGTTCTACCGTACTCTCGCAGTCCAACTTGCAATCAGCACCGCCAGTCACCAACACGACTGGGACATTCACTTGCCTCTGGTTCTGCTGGCCTGCTGGACAGCAGTACAAGATTCATCCTGCATTGCTCATGTTGGGACGTGAGCTCCGGACTCCAGCTGCATTGACATTTGGCCGGCCGCCGGACACCCCAGTCGAGCCCTCAGGTCCAGAGTTCGCCAGGAGGCTACAGGATCACCTGGAGATGGCTCACACTTTTGCCAGGGACCAACTGATGGCTGCAGGTTCCCGGCAGAAAAGGAACTATGACACTCTGGCACGGGGAGACATTTTGAAGACGGGGAGCTTGTGTGGGTCTACAGCCCCTAGCGGAAGAGGCAGCTGCCCCATACTAAACAGCCCCTGGCTTGGGCCATGCCGGGTCATGGAGAGGATCGGGGAGGTGGTGTACCGGGTTCAACTACCTCCCTCAGGGCAACGGGTAGCCCTCCACCGAGACCGGCTGGCCCCCTACAGAGGACAGGACCTGGCAGAACCTGACCCAGCAGCTCCTGTCTCCCCCTTGCCTGACAGTCCCCTTTCACCACTTGCTCCCCCTTCCATCCCTGTTTCTCCCCTACCAGGAGGTTCCCGTTCTCCCAGGGCTGACAGTCCGCCAGCCACAGTTGCTGGGAGCCCAGGGCCACCAGCACTACCAAGACCCCAATGCCGGCGCAGACTCCCGGGTCGTTTTCAGGACTTTTTTGGTCCCCTCAGGACTAGGGACTCTGAGGGGGGAGCTGTGTAACAACCCAGTAGTCTGCACTAACTAAAAGGACTTGTTTTGCTGTCTGGGCGCGGGGAGCGTGTTAAGCAGCATGGGACAGACGAACACTCCAGAGTCTTAAATATTCAAATCAAGGGCTCCCGAGTGGCGCATCCGGTAAAGGCGCTCCGTGTGGCGTGCAGGATGTGCTCTATAGCCTGGACGTCGCGAGTTTGAGTCCAGGTTATTCCACAGCCGACCGTGGAGGGGAGCTCCCAGGGAGTGGCGCACAATTGACCGTGTGTCACCCGGGGGAGGGAGGGTTAGGTCGGCCAGGGTGTCTTCAGCTCACCGTGTACCAGCGACCCCTGTAGTCTGGCCGGGCGCCTGCGGGCTTGCCTGTAAGCTGCCTGAGAGCTGCGTCGTCCTCCGACGCTGTAGCTCTTGGGTGGCTGCATGGTGAGTCCGCAGTGTGAAAAAAAAGAGGTCAGCTGACGGCACACGCTTTGGAGGATACCGTGTGTTCGTCTTCGCCCTCCCGAGTTAGCGCAGGGGTGGTAGCAGTGAGCTGAGTTTAAAAAATAATTGCCAATTCTAAATAGGGAGAAAATAATAAAAAATAATTGGCATCGACTAAATTATTTTAAAAATACATATATATATATATATATATATATATATATATATATATATATATATATATATATATATATATATATATATATTGTAACATAGCAGGGAGGGGGGTTAAAATCCTCCCTGCATAAGACACGTGCGCAGGCACATTTTTGTTAGTTTGTTTTATTGTTTGATTGTTTTGCTTTATGGTTTAATTTAATTTGTTAATTGTTTGATTGTTGATTATCCCCTGCACCTGGTGCTTATTATTAAATTAGAGCCAGGTGCAGGGCATAAAAGGGCAGCAGTCAGTCTGCTCAGGGCTGCTGAGGAGAAGGAGGCAGAAGGGGTGTTCTGCTTCTAAGCAGTCGTGAAAAGGACATAAAAAGTGTACGTTTACAGAACGGAGTGTTTTGTTGTTGGGCAGGTAAACGGCTTAGCCGTCCTGCGGGTTAGTTTAGGTTCCGGTTTGTGTATTAGTTATTGCTCAAAAGAAAGAGCTAGGTGTTTGTTTTGTTTGTTTTTGTATTCATTTATTAAAGAAAAATAGCGCAACTGCGCTTTAAAAATCCAATCTCCTGTGTCCTGGGTCTGGTTTTAAAGGGCAAAG